>JBAMBS010001392.1:0-208766 GCA_037044455.1 Zygothrica quintamaculata
TTATAAATCGAATTCCTGTGTTATGCGTAAACATTTTATCCTCTTGCCATTTTGAATTATCGGGAGTCCACTGTATATATGTATGTTTATATGTATATATATATATATATATATATATATAATGGACTTAATCATTATTGACTGTTTATTAAGTGGATAAAGATATTCAACAAGCTTGTACAGTTATTTTTCGTATGGTGTGTACGATGTGATAATCAATTGGCAAGAAGCTTTTTACCTATTCTCTATCTCCGGCATTCGCCAGTCGCAAAACGGGCTTCGTCTCAGCTGAGTGTTTGCCGGTTTTTCTTGCAATTTTTAATACTTTTATTTATTTATTAAGATTTTGTTTTTTTTTTGTTTTGTTTTTTGTTTGGCTTTCCATCAAGTTAAGTGGGATCGTTAAAACCAAGTACATTATGAACTCTTACACCTGCATACCACTGGCCATAAGAAATGGCAAACTGTTGGCTCAGCGGGCTCTCCCAGAGCGGTTCAATCTGCGTCATCTATCTGCAAGTCAAGTGCAGTACGAAAAACACGAGTAAGTTTTATGTATGGAGAATGGTGCAACGATTGCTGCGGGATGTTGCCGGGACTGTAAACATACAATATTGATTTTTGGCGAAAAAGCGATAACCAACCGTGCGTCTACATGTGTGTGTGTATGATTAAGTGTGTGCATAGAAATACCTGTAGATATCTATCTATAAAAACAAATAAAATTAGCATGATTCAAGTGCGGAAAGGCTTTTTAGCACGTATACCAAAATATATAGTTTCAGGGAATTATTTATCATATTATATAGATATATATATATATATATATATACAAGTATATATAAATATACATATATATCCAATTACCTTTCTTTCTTATCATATACTCATCATATCGTATGTACAATTCATAGATGTAAGGTTCTGGTTGTAGGCGGCGGCGCTGGTGGATGTGCCATGGCAGCTAAGCTCTCAAGCCGGCTAGGCAAGAATCAGGTGATCGTCCTAGAGCCAGCCGATGTATGTACCCAACTATCAATTTATATACTCTATAAACTTTTCTTAATCATCATAAGATATTTCCGTAGAAACATTATTATCAGCCGATGTTTACGCTTATTGGTGGCGGCATGAAACGTCTGGAGCAATCTTCTAAACCCATGGCTGAGGTGTTGCCGAAGAATGCCAAGTGGATATGCGAACAGGCTACGGAATTTCAGCCGGATAGCAACATGGTGAAGACATCTGCTGGCAACACTATCAAATATGATATGTTACTAATTGCAACCGGACTGCAATTGAACTATGACAAAGTAACCATAGGATTTATATTATAGTTAAGTTTAATTGGTGGTTACTACATGATCTTATCTAGATACCTGGATTATTGGATGCATTAGTCATGCCAAATGCTAACGTCTGCTCAATATACTCACCCAAGTATGTGGAGCGTGTTTTTGACTGCTTGCGTAATATCAAAGGAGGAAATGCGATCTTTACTTTTCCCTCATCTCCGGTCAAGTGTCCAGGAGCACCACAAAAGATAGTCTACATAGCTGAACATTATTTCCGTAAGGTAAGCACAGTATTTATTCTACACCCGGACAGGTTAACCTAAACTACGCTTATTACTTCAGATGGGTAAACGCAATAATATTAATATAACCTATAATACGGCTCTGCCTGTGCTTTTTGGAGTGAAACACTATGCAGATGCCTTATGGCCAATTGTTAAGCAACGGAATATAACGGTTAATACACGGCGTAATCTTATTGAGGTTAAGCCCAAGGACAATGTAGCTATATTCGAAAACTTGGACAATCCTAGTGAGCTCTTTGAAGAGAAGGTATTTATATACCATTTATAAGATATATTCGATATATTCGTAGTATTCATTCTAGTACTCAATGTTACATGCTGTGCCACCAATGAGTGCACCCGATGCACTTATTAGGTGCAAACAGCTGGTGAATGAAGCAGGTTTCGTGGATGTGGATAAGTCCACACTGCAGCATATAAAATATAAGAATGTATTCGCCATTGGTGATTCATCCGGCTCACCCAATTCCAAGACCGCCGCATCTGCAGGTATGATGTAATTTTAATCATTTTATAAAGATAAGATTTAATTTGATTAATTTTTTAGCGGCGCAGTCACCTGTTGTTTTTCGTAATATGATGGCAGCTTTGGATGGTAAAGCTTTACCCGATGTCTATGATGGTTACGCCTCATGTCCATTGGTTACGGGCTACCGTAGCTGTATATTAGCTGAGTTTGACTATAGTCTAACACCGTTGGAAACATTCCCAGTGGCACAAAATAAGGAGCGCTACTCCATGTTCATTATGAAGAAAGACTTTATGCCTTTATTATATTGGAAAATGATGTTAACCGGACATTGGAATGGTCCTGCTCTCATGCGCAACATGTTATCGGTATTCAAGAGTAAAAGCAATAAGGCTACCTAAATTAATTTTCATTAAAAACCTTTATAAATGGATAAAATTATGCAATAATTAAATTATCTCAACAACGGGTCCTGGAAAACGTTATCGAAACATAAACAGAAAATATTATATGACTAGCAATTAATAAAACAGTTATCAATAATGGATTTTTACAGACACTTCGTTGTTGTTACCATTAAGGAATATTTATATATTAAATAGATAATTTTAATTGTTTCTTTTGTGGTTGTTTCTTCTCATTCTTTCGATAAAATAGAATTTGAATTTTAACTGTAGTTTCAGTTGTTCGTTAACAGAGCTGTGATCAGTACCGAAATATTAACTTACAGCGCATACATTGAGCTGTTAATGTGGTATATTTTCCTGTGAGTGGCAAATATTCGAAAAACGCATATTATTTTCTTATATTGTAAAATGTTTTTATATACATAAGAATTTAAAAAACTAAATATCCTAGAGTATAGAATACATTGAATTTATGAGCAGTAGCTTGTAACTTTAAAAACATAAATTTTAATAAATTAAAAGAAAATACTGCCCTGAATGTTGAACGCATTTTCGAGACACTTGAAGTTGGTTGTAAAAGCGAATAGCAAGAAGAAGAGCTTCCAAAGCGTGGCGTCACTATGGGCGCAAGCATTTAAAGGTAACGATCTACAAATTTTTGTGCTGCATTGTGTGTTGTTCAAGAGAAATTGTGAAATAAATATAATTTAAAGGGAAGTAATTGCAAATAACTTTAAAAATAGCAAAATGAAGGCAGTGTAAGTAAAATTAAATTGATCATATGAAAAAAGCAAAGAAATTAAATCCAAAAAAATGTAATGCAGATCCCGTACTCCGATGCGCGTCCCAAAAACACCCCGATCAGTGCCAGTGCCAACAACAGCGCATATTGAGAAACGTCGAGATCTATCCAGTAAAAAACAGGATCCAGTTAATGTATTTTGCAGAGTTCGACCGCTGCAGTCAGATGCAGATTTGACATGTATGCGCGTTAAAAATAGCACCACAATAGCTGTCACTGCACAAGATCAGCTGATGCATCATAAGCAAAATTGCGCTCAACGTGAAATACAGTACATATTTAAACATGTCTTTCAACCATGTGTCACACAACAGGATGTATTCAGTTCAGTTGCTCAACCTCTGGTCGAGAATCTTTTACGTGGTCGCAATAGCTTACTTTTTACTTATGGTGTAACTGGTAGTGGTAAAACCTATACTATGACTGGTAATTCAAAACATCGTGGCGTTATGCCTCGTTGTTTAGATTTACTCTTTCGCACTATATCTGATTATCAGGCCAAGAAATTTGTGTTTAAACCAGACAAATTAAATGGTTTTGAGGTATTATCTGAAGAAGATGCACTGCTCGAGCGACAACAAGAAATGAATCAACGTTTCGCTGGCGCTAATCGTTTTGGAGGACGCCGCAAGGAATCGGATACAGAAATAGCATCACAGGCTTCTGTTGAGCCAACACCACTTACTGTACTCGATGAAGATAATATGTATTCAGTATTTATAACCTATGTGGAGATTTATAATAATAGTGTTTATGATCTGCTAGAGGATACAGGCATACAGAAGTAAGTTGATCAGGTGAAAGAAAAACGTACTTCTGAATTTAACCTAATATCTTTTTATTGTTCTGTATTGTTTTTAGGTCTTTGCAATGCAAAATTATACGCGAGGATGCAAATCATCAAATGTTTGTGCATGGTGTTACCGAGGTAGAGGTAAAAACAGTGGACGAAGCCCTTGACGTATTTCAAATGGGTCAGAAACGTAAACGTATGGGTCATACAGTACTGAATGCTGAGTCAAGTCGTAGCCATTCGGTGTTTAATATACGTCTTGTACAGGCGCCCACTGATTGCCAGGGTGAGCACGTTATCCAGGATAAACAAACGATAACAGTTAGTCAATTGTCATTGGTGGATTTGGCTGGCAGTGAACGATCTTCACGCACCAAGAACACTGGTGTGCGACTTCGCGAAGCGGGTAACATTAACAATTCCTTAATGACACTGAGAACCTGTTTAGAATATCTACGAGAGAATCAGTTATCTGGTTCAAATCCAGCAATGAAAAAGATACCATATCGCGATTCAAAGATAACGCATATGTTTAAGAATTACTTTGATGGTGAGGGACAAGTTTCAATGATAGTTTGTATAAATCCACGCATAGAGGATTACGATGAGAATATGGTAAGCAATTTATAATATAGTATTCAAAGAGAGACTTTAGCTTAATTATTCATCCATTGTGTAGCAAGTAATGAAGTTTGCCGAAATGACACAAGAGGTGCAAATAGCTCGTGCTGCACCCATAAAAACAGATATTGGACTTACACCTGGTCGTCGAAAGGCCAATAAACTGTTTAAGATTGCAGTTAATAATCTAAATGAACTGGGTATACCTGAAGCTAAACAGCTAGAAGTTGATGTGGGTCTAGTTTATAGTTTGGGACCAGATTTTCCCAACTATCAAATGGATAGCCCCGAGGCAAAATGTAAAATACAGGAGCTAATGCAGTATTTGGAGCAGCGCATAGAAAAGCGACGTAAATTGCGTGGCAACATGGACATTAAATGTAAGATTTCTTGTTCTTTCTGTTGCTCTACAATCACTCTCTTCATGTAAATACATTTTTTTATATTATAGGTGAAAATTTTCGACAAATTTTAATGAATTTGGATCGAGATAATCTACAGCTGCGAACAGAGTTAGCTTCGTTAAAAGTGGTATACCAACAGGAACGTGATCGTAGCACTGCTTTGGAGAACAAGGTGCGCATACATGAAAGTTCCATTGATATACTTAACAATACACTAAGCAAACGAGAAAGAAAGATTCATGAGTTAACAATAAAACTCAGTGAGAAAGAGAATTTACTCTCACAGAGAGAACATGAAAGAGAAAAGCAAAAGAAGAAATTTGATTCAAAGTTGGCCGTTGAATCCGACAAGAATAAACGAGAATTTGATTTGAAGTTGCGTCAACAGCGGGCCAAGATGCAGGAACGTATGCGGATTAATAACGAAAAAATACGCTTAGTTTCCAACATAATACAATTGGATGATGTGCCCAGCATATCACGTTCACAAAGTTCCGAGGACCTACTCACCGAAAAGAATCGTGGTGCACTAACAGTACGCACTGAATCTACAGCGCCGGTAACAACTCGCACGGACATCTATAACACACCTCGTCACGTACGAATAAACAAAACTAATTAATATTTATTATTATATTTATATTTTAAATAATTTTATTTTTAAATAGGGTTTGGCAGCTGCCAATAATCGCCATAGACGTTCACGTTCGGCTGGTGATAAGTGGTTGGAACATCGCGCTGCTAATCCAGTGCCATTGGGCACTATTATGCAGCCTTATCTTAAGAATCGTAAGTCTGTTACTAAGTTAACGGATATGAAAGAACTCACTGGACATGGAGCTACAAAATATTGCCTAGTATCTCAGGAAGCAGATACTGATGGTGATGTAGAAACTAAATTATACAAAGGCAATGTAATACCTACATGTGGTGGTGGTGCACAAGTTGTCTTTGAAGATGTTGAATGTCTTAAACAAAAGTCCCCCGTCCATTCGCCAGCTCGTAAACGTCCAAGCAACAGTAATTTATCATCATCAGCATTTGGTGGCCAAGTATTAAGCACCACTGGTCTAACCTCTATCCAGGATGTTGCATCACGTTGCAACTTGGGCATCGAAGGGCACAATAGCAAAAAATCTAAAATATAATCATAGCATATGTATTACATATCTGAGTATACTCAAACTCAAAGGTAAACGTTTTCAATCGCAAATGAAGTGATTTTTTTTTAAGTTTATGAACACAACTTAAAAGGTATATATACTTTATAAATAATATATACACATATATTATAATCATACAACAAAAACCATTTATAAATTCAATTTTGTAAACTCGCCGTATAAGTGACAATTGTTTTCAATGCAATCGCATTTAGAGCTGTTATAATTAATCATTTATTTTTTTTTTTAAATTTTTTTATATGCATATAAAAATAAAGCTGTTTATCTTGAAAAATATATATTTATATATATTTGCTGGTTTTTCTATTACACCAAGACAAAATGTGTCAATAATATAAATAAGATTTACCTCATATATTGTGGCGCTGCATATTTACAAATTTCTTTTATAAAAGTACCAAAATTCTAGTTAAAATGCTGTAACTGTAACATACGTTCAGGCGCTCTTAATAATAGATAAATAGTCCCACGTAATAATTCCACATATTCATGGTTCTTAGCTCAGCTAAACTGTGTCAAAATTCCATATACTTTAAAAACAACACAACGAACGAACGAACAGTTTTCATTGCGTTGTTAGTGTGACCTGTACCGCTTTTGACTTTTTTCACTAAGAGAAAACCCGTTGAATAGTCTTTAGCCCCTTTGCCTTTTTGTAAAAAAGAAGCAAAGCGGAGCTATTGGAAATGTGCAAAATCCAAAAGTTATAGCACAGAAATAATCATCGGAGACCCCATAAAGTATATATATTCTGAATCAGGACGACAAGACGAGTTCATCTAGCCCTGTGCGTCTGTCTGTCTGTCCGTCTGTATGAACGCCTGTTTCTCAGAGACTATAAGAGCTAGACCAACCAAACTTGAAATCTAGATTCGTTATGTATGTTTGAATTTCCTCCCCTGACCCCCGCAAATCGAAAAAAACGATTATTAAGCACAATTTTCAACCGATCAAATTTATTTTTGGTACACATCATAAATAGACCATTTTTGATCGATGTTGTGAATCTGGGTAAGATTGATCAAAAATCTCGGAAGTTATAGATCATCAAAAGTGGCGTTATGGGCCTCGGGGCGGGTATAGTAGTGCGCGCAAAATAAGAGCTAGAGCAACGAAATTTTGAACGTAGATTTGTTATGTTTGTACGCTATACGAGTTTATTTTAGATTTTCAAATTTCCTCCCCTGACCCCCGCAATTTGAAAAAATCGATTATAAGGTACAATTTTTAACCGATCAAATTTCTTTTTCGCACACATATTGAGTAGACCATTATTCATCTACGTTGTGAATTTCGTTAAAATTGAACAATAAACACGGAAGATATACAACATTAAGTACCGCGCTATAGAGCGTGGGGGGCTAAAAGGTGCGTGCAATGGCTAAGTACGTGCAGAACTGTGTGTATGTATGAGTATTTGTGTGTATGGCTGTATATGTAGGCAAAGGGGCTCTCGTAGTCGGGTACACTCGACTACAGATTTCTTACTTGTTTTTATTAGAAGAAAAAGAATTTTAGTTTAAATGCAATCAAAAAGAGATTTTATTCCTCTTTAAATGACTGAACTTTACGTTCACCCTCAATTTCACTAGCATCATCATTAAATAGATTTGGTTTTGAAAGTTTCTTTTTTGCTTCGAATTGTTGAAGTTGCTGTTGCTGCTTTTGGTAATACTGCAATTTGGCGTTCTGCCAGATACTATATAAAAATTTTCCTATTAAATAAATCATCAATAGAAAGGGGACAGCCAAAAAATCGTATACATAATAGTTTTTGTTTTGTAATTCCGCATGTAATGTGAGATGCTTGAAGATTTCTGGATCTGCTATTAATTCCTCCGCGTACCAAACAGCCAATTTAACAGGATTCATAGGACGTGTACGAAAACTGTGCTGTGCCTGTATCATGGCATCATAAAATACATCATCCCGTATAACCTGCTTAAGAGCCCACGCAAAGATTTCCGGATGAAATTCAAATGGATCTATGGTAATGCCCAAACAGCGTTCCTTAATGCGTTGAGCGTTCTACGTTATATAAGAACAAACAAATATCGTAAACAGCTAAATTAATAACGGTTTTACCTACACTGAATTGGTCCATTATTAGCGGCAAAACAATTACTGGCACAGCGTTATATATGGCTTCCTGCAACCCAAAACTATCCCCATGACTCAAGAATGCTTTAACGTTTGATAGAGCTAAAATAATGTATAAAAAAAGTATTAAAATATAGAAAAGTATGTAAATAATGTTGATCCTTGACACAAACCCAAAATATCCTGCTGCATGTTACGCTCAATATTAACTGTCCATAAGTTTGAATATATTTTCGAGAGTTTAAATTCCTTTATATTATTTACATTCCAAATAAAACCAAATTGTGTGAACTCTGAAATCATAAACTCAATCGCATCTATACCCTGGCCATACATAAGCTCAATATTCGGTAGATTAATATATACAAGACCAACAGATGATCGTTCCACAAATTCCTGCATAATCAATGGCAGTGGCTCTGACTCCGCCTGTATATGTAATCCACCCAATTCGATTATATTTGCCGGTATATTTTGTACATAGTCCAGAACGGGATGTGTATTCAGTAGCATTAATTGTACATTAGGTCGTTCATAGCCATTCTTTAAACTAAAGTAAAGCGTAGGGTATACAAAACACCAGCGTATGCTATTTACGATTCAATTCGAAGAATTAAATTAAATTTGAATTTCAGAATAAATTTCTATATAATATACATACATATATTCCACAAGATATGTTAAACGATTCTGTACGCGTTGAAAGAAATTCATCTCCAATGGTAGCTTACTTATGTGATAGGGTAAACTTGTAGCCTTAATAGAATCCTGTGCCTGCATCAAATACAATAGATCCGTGGTAAACTTACCGCCACTTACGCCTAACAATGGTATATGTGGATTCTTGGGCAATAAGCTTAATAGGCAATCAATTGAATATGTTGCATCAAATATAATCAAATCATATTCAGCACTTATAGCTTCCTTTAATCTCAGTTCATCAACTTGACCCATGTTTAGCTGAGCAGTTTCACAGCCTCGCAAAAATGATTCATACCATATGATCAATTGCTCCGCGAACCATCTATATTTATAGTTTCCCTTTCTATCCACAAAATTCGATTTGGTTACATCATATGTATTAGGTAAATGAAAATTTAATATGTTAGGTACATCTTGCATAGGGGCAGAGCTTAATACAGTTAAATCATGACCACGTCCTGCCAGTGTATTAAAAAATGATTTTGTCCAGCCCGGATTATCATGTTCTGGTGTACTAACAAGACACAATATTCTTGCAGCATTTAACTGTTCCAGCTTAAAGGCAATGAACGTTAACACCAACAGCACTTTCACAATTAACCGCATAATGCCAGATACTTGAATGACGCCACAGCTAATAAGTACAAAGATTTGCAATTTATAAATTTATAAAAAATACTTATTATTGTTGTTATTTTTATTTTTATTTTTATTTTATTTTGCCTGTCTATTACTTTAAGATAAATATTTAATTTTTTACAAACTTTTAATCCAGACAGTTTCGTGGTCGTCACAAAAGTAAAAATTCATTCAAAAAATTTTTGGTATACGTTCTAGCCTTTTAGCAAAGCCAACTATAGAACATAATTATTTCATTAAAATGTAATAACTATGTATTAATATTTGAGGTTAGGTACAAACTAATGCAATACAATAATAAGTTTTCGGAGATAACTTTAAAAATTTATTGCATTTGTATATGAATCATATTACAACATATGCTAGATTTGATCCTAAGTACTCGACACTAACTATTTTAAGGTATTTATTATTCTTAATTATGCGCTATTTACTGTACTATATTTATATAATGTGAAATTAGTTCGAAAATGAAATTGAAAGATGAGAAGTCCAGACAAAAAACTGGCCTCATAAACTGTAACTATTACTGCAGATAGAGAATATATATATATTTACTGATTTTGACTTATATTGCTGATTAAGAATATATATATTTATATTATATAAAATATAATGTGCATGTATTATTATTTATCCCTTCTTACCTTTGGGTTAAAGGTAACAGGGAGATATTGCACTTCTACATAATTGAAAAGTATGTAACAAATAGAAGTAATAATCAGAGTCCATATAAAGTATATGTATTCTTGATCAGGACAAATAGCCGAGTCGATTTAGCCATGTCCGTCTATCTGTCTGTTCGTCTGTATGAACGCTTGTTTCTCAGAGACTATTTAGAGCTAGAGCAACCAAATTTGGAATCTAAGTTAATTTTTTTTCTTATTTAGAATTTAGAATTTGCTTCCTTGACCCGGAAAATATAATAAATAGACCATTGTCTATCTACATTGTGAATTTCGTTAAGATTGAATCAATAACATGCAAGCTAAGATTAAAAGACTAAAAGTTGCTTGCAATGGCTTATAGTGCGTATAATATAACTGTGAGTATACGTGCTTAGATGTGTGTGTATATGTGTATGTGGGCAAACAGGCTCTCGTATATATATATAGATATATACCTAAATGAGACGATGACACGTGTAATTACACTATTAAAATTTTATTAAATTTTTTTATCAAAGGTCTTTGTTTTAAAAACGTTTCCAAAAATTTAGTTACTAATCTTAACTATTATTAATTCCTATACGCGGTTACAAGAGTCACGTATTATTTATGTTTATTTTAGAACTTTTTTTGTATAACGTATTTAAAATGCTATATTTTTGAACAACTTTTAAAATTAAATAATGAAAGTAAAAGAAAGTTAAATTAAAACAAAAGACTACCAAGATTCAAAACTAAATCTAAACATATTCTTTTTTTTTTTTCTTAAATATAAAATATAAATAAATTGTACTGTATATACAAAGATTTCTAAAAAAAATATATCAATTTTCAAAATAGTTTTGTGACAAAAACTGTGACAAGAGCCTTATTGGTTTACCTTATAAACATACCAATAAAATATAATTAATTATATATATACAGTCGAGTCCCGATAATTTGAAATGGAAAAGGGATCACATTTTTACGAAATACACTGGAGGCTACAAAAAAGTAAAATTTGAATAAGCGGGGATTTTATATTTAATATCAATTTTGCATATATTTTAAAGCTTAAAAAATAATTTAAAAATATTTATTTATAGGTTATAAAAAATTAAAAAAAAAATTTAATAAAAATTAATATGAAAATAATAAAAATCAAAGTTTGAAAAAGTCTGTAATTTTCGATTTTTCTCTTACATTTTCTATTAATTTAAGTAAGTTAATTAAGTTAAGTAAAATTTTATTATCTTTGGTGTCACTTTCAATTTCTTTTCTTTGATTTCAATTTCAAATTATTTGATTGATAAAGTGAATTGCGAACATTATTGAGTCATTATTACGGATCGATTTTACGCTTGTGTTGTGAAAAATTACTACTAAAAATTTTACGAATAAACAAGAGGACCAAAGTGTATAAAATTTTTACGAATTAACAAATTTTATTCAAATTTCAAATTTTATCCAATTATTGAGGTTTTGGATATAACGGGGTACGAATTATCGACAGTCGACTGTACTAGATTTATGAATCTGTCTCTCGATTTTGTTGCCGATCGTTAATTTGATAAGAAGAAGCTTAACCAGTGGCATAAGCCGTAGTTGGGTGTGTTATAACTAGGGTTGTCAACCATAATGTTAAAAACAGTATTGTAATGTAAAAAAGTATAGAATATACTATTATCAGATGATAGTGCATTTGACAGTGTCGTATAAAGTAAAACGTCTTATTTACACGAGTATAAAACCTAATACAGTTATCAGTTGGAAAACTTTTCTAATGTATCAAACAAGTATCAACAATATTGCAATGAGTGTGCACTTTGAAACAGTTTGAAACGTGACGCTGTATATGCAGTTGTATATGTGTAATAGTATTAGTAAATATATAAATAAATATATATATATATATATATATATATGTATACACTATAAAATACAGTCTGCTAATATATTTAGGTTTAGTAATAGACGCAATGTTAAATAGAAAGTGTCTCGGCATTGGCATTGCAATTACGTTGCAATTGCAGCTGTTTGGCGTTGCAATATCTGGAAATATATTGGCATTAATGGGTATGACGTCACATAGTCATCATATATGGTAAGTAACAAGCCCACAAACACTAATAATAATAACAAACAATTGGGACTTATTGTATAGTTTAATTTAATTTATAGGAATAGCATTTTGTTATATGAATTGGCCGAAAGAGGTCACAATCTGACCATACTTTCTGTTGACTTGCCACGGCCAAATGAAAAAGTGCCAGGAAATGTTCACTATATACACTTGGAACGTGCCTATGACTTTAACCAAGATATACCGGATAAAATTGATATTAATTCATTCATTGGTATTGGCAGCTATGAGACAATAATACCATATTATGATTTTGGCATAAAGACTGCGAAATATATTGCCGCTTCACAAGGATTTCAACAATTGTTAAACTATTCAAGTGATTTTCAATTTGATTTGATTATCAACGATTATACCATGGGTCCATATCTATTGGGTTTTGCACATAAATTCAATTATCCACCCATAATTGGTATAACGGCATTTCACAATTCGCCAAATACATTGGATTTTATGTCAAATCATTATTTTCCCGCACTGGTGCCATATTTTTCAACCGTATATAGTCCTGGCATGAATTTTTTTGAACGTTTAGATAACACACTAATCTTTGCTCTTGATACTATGTAAGTATGTCATATCATATAAATATAACATATCTTTATATTATACTATATAATGCTTAGTTATCGTCGTTTGTATTACAATAATAAAATCGATGATATAATGCGTCCCTATTTTGATGCTGATATGCCGCATCTCTCAGATCTGGCAAGGTTAACAAAGATCTCGCTGATCAACACACATCCATCTACCGATTATGTTGAAGCTTTGCCACCCAATATCATCGAAGTAGGTGGACTGCAGGGTCAACCAGGTCGGCCATTGCCCAAGGAGTTGCATCAGTTTCTGAGCAGAAGTAAACGTGGCGCCATATTATTTTCACTAGGCACCAATATGTTGCCACAAAATGTGGATAGCCGCACAAAATTGGAAATAGTTAAGACTTTCGAACAGTTGCCAGAATATAATTTCATATGGAAATTTGATAAGGCTTATTTAAAGGATGTGCGAATGCCGGCAAATGTATTGGTTAAGGATTTTCTGCCACAACGTGATATTTTAGGTAAGTTGCTCTATACATATATAAATATAGATATATATATATATATATATATATATCAAGATTACATATATATAATATATTTGCTTAACTATGAATAGCACATGAATCTTTAATATTGTTCATCTCACATTGTGGTGGACTGAGCACACAGGAGGCCACCTGGCATGGTGTACCAATAGTTGGTATACCATTATATCTGGATCAATATCGTGTAAGACAACAATATAAATATATATATATATATATATATATATATATATATGTGTTTATCATACTCTCTTTAACTTTTAGAATCTGCTGCTAACCAAGAATGCTGGTGCTGGTGTTCAAGTGGATTATCTGAATATGACAACTGAACAATTGGTAACAGCCATAAGAGAAGTTGCTGGGAATAAAAATTATGCTTTGGCCATGAAAAAGCGTTCACAACGCTTAAAGGATAATCCTGTGGCGCCTTTGGAATTGGCCGTATGGTGGGTGGAATATTTATTACGTGAACCAAATCCCACACACTTACATTCAATAGCCAAGGATATGAATTATTTCCAAGCACATTCATTGGATGTACTTGCTGTTATCCTTTTGTTGCTTTCACTCATCGGCTATAAACTAAATGGTTGTTGCAAGACGCAACGCAGACAACGCAGAAGATATTACAAAACAGATTGATTTTTTAACTTTTATATAATCAAAGAAATTAAAAAATATATATATTATTTATAATATTTATATTTATTTTTATTGTTTTTTTTTATTGTGTTCTATTTTCATAAAGCTTAAAATATTAAACAATAATTTGTTGAAAGTTGTTAAAAAATACAAAAAAAAAAAAAATAAATTGTTATTTACTATTTTTATTTGCTATAATTTCTTGGCAACGGGTGCTCATTGTTTAAAAAAAAAAAATAAAATAATAATAAAACTAAAAGAATAACCAATTATTATTTAATTTTACAAAAACACTTGAATTTTTAAATTAAAAAATTTTGCTGTGACTTTTGTGTAATGAACAACTATTGGCAAAGAAATTGCAAACTGTTTAATATATATATATATATATATATATATATATATTCGAGTGCATGTGTATTTGTATGTGTGCATGTGTGTGTGTGTGTATGTATTTGTTAATATGGCAAGATTAATACATGAAACGATATTCACTTATTCAACTATTACAATTGCGTTCACTTGCGCCTAATGAAATTTTTAAGCTAATTAAAACTAAGCGCATGAATTGCACAGACAAATAATTATTATTATTTTATAAATATATATGTTTATACATTTTTTATGTATATATTAAGTATTAAATTAATTAACACAGATAAAAGTTTTTTCATATTTTTCATTTTTTGATTTTTTTTTTTTTTTTCTTCTTGAGATAAATTTTTTTCAAGCATTGGTTATATACAGATTATCAAGTGCTGTGTGTGTGTGTGTGTGTGTGATTTGCATATCCTTTGACTTAAGGATATCACATGTGTATGTGTGTGTGTGCGTGTGTGCCTATTATTGGTCTTATTTATATAGCTACAAATTGAGGCTTTTCGGTTAGTTTTGGTGCATTGTGTGAGGGCAGTTTTTATAATTCTTGTTTATTATTTTTTTTTTTAATTAATTAGTTTTATGTACTTAATGACAAGGACTCTTCGATCGTTGCTAACGTTGGTATCGATTTATCGTTTTTTTTTTTTATTTTTTTTTTCTTTTTTATTTGTGGCATTTACTCATTTACTAGCTGTGCTGGACCAGGATCATCATAGGGCGCCCCATTTGCACCCACATATTGATTGTTATTACGATGCACAAAGCCATGTGCTGGCGAGGCATTATAGTAGACAACGCGGCGTATACCGAATGGATCTATATAGCCAAAGCTACCAGCACGCTTGTCATCGATCTGTGCCTCCTCGTGATATTGCTTGGGCAGCACATAGCGAAAACCATTGCGCGTTACACTGACACCATCGTAATCGGAGGCATCCAAGTTGTTGCTGTGCAGCGGACGCAGGCGTCGCCGATAAGCGCGATTTGGCAATGGCGGCAACAAAGCACCATCCAACCCATTCACCTCTAGTGGTGAACTTGGCTCATAGAAGCCATAGTCATTGCTGGCAATCGTAGCCTTGGGTGCATAGTGATAACCGGCAGCGTCGGCAGGGGAAAGTGACGGTGCAGGCGATGCAAGCAATGCTGTTGCAAATGGTGCAGGCGTTGAGTAGCTAAAGGAGTCTTCTGCCACTATTGGTGCAGGCGTTGTGGATGCAATACCTATAGCAATGGGGCGTGGTCGTTGACGTCTACGCTGTGCACTCAAAGGTGGCAGCATTGACAATGCTGGTGTCTCCAGTGATGGCAGTGGTCCGGCTGCATACTCAGCTGCTGGACGTATTGTTGTAGAATCAATAACAGCTGCAAATCGACCCGGCGCAAAGGCATGATTCGCCTCCTCATCGTAAACATTATTGGCATTAATATCAACAGCATCATAGGGTTCTGCATTTGGCTGTATATGCACCAGTGGTGTGGCATGTCCTCTAATCAATTGATCCCTGGCTCTGGGCAACTCATCCGGATAATGATCAAAGCCAAGCTGTGTAGGTGGCTGCAATTTGGCAGCCTGTTCTGGTGGCAAATAGTTTAACTTACCCACACCTGAATCCAAATTGGCAGTTGCCAAATTTGTTGTGGCATACAAGGCAATTGGGGGTCTGGTGGTAGTAGTTGTTGTAGTAGTACTACCATAAACATAACCATGTTTACGATAGCCACCAGCAACACTATTCCCTCCAGAATTCCCATCAACCAATATACCGGATTGAGCTGGTGCTGTCTTAGTGGATTTGATGGCTTCCTGTAAAGTAACAGCAACTGCTGTATTAGCATATAAAAGTTAGTTTCTTAATAGTTACCTCAATGCCTCTATTTTGACCCACAAATATAGTCTTTGATTTCAATATACGATAACCTTCTTTATCG
This sequence comes from Zygothrica quintamaculata, assembly GCA_037044455.1. Classification (NCBI taxonomy): domain Eukaryota; kingdom Metazoa; phylum Arthropoda; class Insecta; order Diptera; family Drosophilidae; genus Zygothrica; species Zygothrica quintamaculata. The sequence continues at coordinate 16,560 of JBAMBS010001392.1, forward strand.
GCAATATAGTCCTTTTGACGCAAAAAGCCTGCAGCATCAATCCAAGCTTCAGTACCTACAAGTCCCATATAAAATAAACACTTTAAAATTGATATATAAAATATATATTATAGCTGAACTTTCGCTCAGGGTGTCCAATATGCAATAACTTATTTTCTATATATATTTTTTCACAAAATATTTATAAAGCAAAAAAATATATAATAATTTATCCAGGCCAAAAGCTATTGACTTAGAAAGCTTTGGGGATACAACTGAAACAGAAAACTTCTAGTAGAAAATAAAAATCTGACTATACTGCTAATTTTTTCAATTATATTTTTCTCTAAGTGTATTTATATAGCATACTATATATAATGCTTTGTTAACTTATAAATAGACATTTATTTAACATTGATTTATGGCATATTTTCTTTAAGTGTATTTCATTAAAAGGAAATCCTTTGAATTGAAATTGATTAACCCTTAAAACAAATGTAAATTGTTATAAATGATTTTGTTGTTGTGTGTTGTTATTGCATGTTGTTGTTGTGTGTTGTTTATGTGTGTTGTTTGGCTGTGTGTTGTTTGTGCACTTACCAATGACTGTGCCATCTTGCAAACGTTTTTCCTTGCGAAACTGTCCATTATCGGTCTGAAAGCGGAAATATCTCTCTGGACCCTCATCCGTTTGTATGTGGTACTGACTTTGGCTGGTATCACCCCAAGAGGCTGTTGCCACTGCTATGAATGTTACCTGTAAAATTCAAAATGAATCACAAAACAAAAAAAAAAAAACAAAAAAAAAATTAAAAACAAGAAAATAAAATACAATTTGTCGACAAGAGGTCAGTAACTTGCACAAACGACAGTTGCCAATTTTCAATTGCCACTTGCCACTTGCCAGTTGCCAGTTGCGAATTGTTTTGGTACCAACTGTTGGACTACTCTAGTCGTATTTATTATCTTTGTATAAGTAATGGCATATGGCCAATGACTAAATATCCGTTTAGTTGCATCTGGATTTGACCAAATGTGTCTATTTAGAGGCTACACACACACACACACACACACACACACACACACACACACTCTACCAAAACACACAAAAGCAACAACAATTGATAAGTAAATGCCAAACATAATATTGCTGCAGCTTAAAAACTGGTAGCCAATGTTAATGTTGCAATTTTAAAAATTTCAGAGTCAAGGTGATATGAAGAGATGCAACCGCAGCAAAATATTGCGCAACATAACAGCCACAACACACGCACACATACACACACACACACACACACCACATACAACACGTTGCGAACGGAAATGTGGCATGTGAAAGTGTTTCTGTTTTTTTTTTTCTTTCTTTTTGCTTCTTTAACATAAAAACAAACGAACCGGTTGGCAGAGACATTGCGTATACGCTATGTGGCACATAATGTTTTAGCTACTAATTTGTTCATGGACAAGGTTGTCATTCTGCTGCAATAAAATCAATTGAAATTCTTCATATTTTATATATCTATATATATATATATATATATATGTGTGTGTTCTAATGGCAACGCCCGCACCTTCAACTAGCAACACATGGCCAGAGCTTAACGCCTCAATTACTTCTACTTAAGTGTGCAGTCATAAAGCATTTACTATGTGCCACTTGTTGAGGGAGCAGCGAACGGGTGCGTCGTCATCATCATCACTTAACTGGTGGCACTGTGGGTGTATTATAATATATGGTAACCAATGCTGTTGTTGTGGTTTCTACTGTTGTTTTGTGCAGTTCAATTAAGCGAATGTTTGCTGTAGATGACATTTTTATTATAATACTTGTGCTTGTGTTGCTGCCTTAATTAATCAACTAATTAATTAATTAATATTTTTATATATATATATAAAATATATTTATTCCTTTTCCCTTTTTAGCTAAAATTTGAATTGTTGTATAGAATTTGTAATATTTTTAATTTGTTTATGAATTCCATTGGCATCTCATTAATAATTAATTAAATTTTTGCTGTCAAATTCAACCGAGTATAAAGCAAGACAATTGTTTTACCTCAGAATTCATGTTTGTTTGTATTAAACAAAATTCAATACGAAATGTGTCACTTTCTATGTAAATCCCTTTAACCCACTTCCTTTACCCCTACCCCTTTATTTTGACTCTCACTGCTTTCAACTGAGAAGCAATTAAAATCAATTTGATTACATCAGATTTTTGTTATATTTTCCGCCTCCCCCGAAAAGAAATGTATTACTTTCTATATAAATCCCTTTTACCAAAACCAAAAGACCCTCTCTCTCCCCCTCCCCCACTTAATTACCATACCCCTTCTGCACACATAAACAATTACAATCAATTTAAATATTTGCGTGTAAGCGTCACAATCAATCAGCAGCAAATTGCATGGCTAGAAAAATTTATTTCATTTGCTAACGCAACGTAATAAATTGTGCAAAAATTATTATGGCCATTTCCGTTATGGCTCTAAAGATTGCAGGCAGGCAAGCTAAACAGACACACACACACACACACACACACACAGGCAGTCAGACAGTGGCAACAACGAGAGTAAAAGTGTTCAGCAACAACAGCAACAACAACAACAACAACTGCAACAACAACACACAGTTTGCAGAGAGAGCAAAGATCTGAAAGAAATGTTTTTTTTAAGTTTCTTTTTGTTGCTTTTTTTTTCTGTTTTTAGTTCAAATTGGCAACGCAGTTACTCAACCGGTTGGCGTTGGTGTTGACTAAAGCCACAATAGTGGCAGTTGCAGCAGCAGCAGCAGCAGCCAGGCAACATATGTTGTGGTTGCTAGTGTTGTTGTTGCTGCTGATGTTGCCGGCTGTTTGTTGCCGCATGTTGCTTGCTGCTTTCTGCTTGTTACGTGAGAATCAAGCGATTCAAGCGACTCCTTTTGGGCGCGAGCGCGCCTTAAAAACCAAAAAAGAAAAAAGAAAAAATAAAAAGAAAAAAAAAACCAAAAATCAAAAGTGGAAAATCACGTTTTTCTTGGCGCGCAATTTAAGTGCCGCTTTTTTTTTTTTGCAGAAAAAAAAAATAATTTTTGCTTTATTTTTGTGTTTTTGTTTTGTGTTTACGTTATTGTTATTGCTGCTGGTCGAAATGGTAACAAAGACCGTTAACCGTTGCGCAACAATGTATATATTTTTTTTTTTTTGTTATATTTTTTTAGCCGTTATTTACGCAGCAAATTCTACAAATTATCAAACTGCAATTTATGCGAATCTAGCGAATGGGCAAAGGGAGGGGGGGGGGGGGGGGTGCTGGTGGTGTTGCTGTTGTTGGTGGTGAGAAACACAGCGGTATAGATCATAGCTCAAAGTCAAACTCAACTATCACTTTGTGACTGATTGTTTGACCAAGCAATTGCTGGGGTGGTGCTTGGGTCAATGGTGGGTAGGGTGTATATATGTGTGTGTTTGTGTGTGTGTGTGTGTGTGTATTGTGTATGCATTGACTTGCCCCATAGCGACCTTCACAGCGTTATGGATTTTTAATTAAAATTTACTTCAATTATTATTATAAGCGCACACGCTCCAAATTTGAACAAATCAAGTAAAATATTCAAATGAATAACATGAATAATATTCATACTATATATAAGCATAAATGATAAATGATTTAGAGAATATGTAGCACAGCTTGTGAGATTTGCGACTATTATGCATTCTATACAGTTTCGCTTTGTATAATTCATTTGATTTTTCTTTTTACTATTTTGTCTCCTTCTTTTGTATCTTTTCTATTGAAAGAAAAAAAATAAGGCGCTAATGAAGCGCACCCACAGCGTTGACGGCAAACCTTTCATATTATTATATATTATATACACATACATACCTTAAATGTTGCCTTTCCTATATATACATGTATATATATATATAATATATGATATATATATGCTTAAATATATAAGGTAACCCACACACTTAACATGTTAATTACAAATTTTGTTGCTGCTTCCGTCTGCAAATTTGCATTGAAACAAAAGACTTAAGACACAAACTTGCATGCAAAGCTATTATGACTAAGCTTATATGTGTTTAATTGCTTGTTTATCTTCTTAGTTATAACCATAACATAATTTTCATATTTAGTATATTAGTTTAGTAAGTTACTGACATATGTGCATAAAATATATGATGAAACTTTATATGAATACACAGGCTTTTGCTATGATTTGTTTGCAACAATTCATTAGACACAATCAATTCCAAGAATGTGCTATATACAACAACAACAACAATCGCTGTTTTGAGTGAATATTGCCTATTGAATTACACGTTTTTTTTATGTTTTAAATAGAGAGAGAGATAGAGAGAGGTTGAGAGAGGGAGAGAGACACCCACGTTATAGAGTCACAAAGCACAGCAGAGGGTCTCTTCTCAGGCTGCTACTGACAAGCCGCTGTCAAATTTCGAGCATAGCACAAATTACTGTGGGAGCAGCTGCCAAACAACAACAACAACACCAGCAACAACAGCAACAACTACCGCCAACAAATTGTATTAAATTTCGTTAGTTGATTGACTTTTCGTAACTGCAAAAAAAAACACACAAATTTTGTTGCCTTTTTTGGTCAACGTTTTTGTATTTTGTATTTGGTGCTGCCATTTCCTGTTGCTTGCGGCATAAAAAATAGAAGAAAAAATATTAACAAAAACTAATAAAAAAATATCTTAAACTTTGTACGGCTATTTGCTAGAATTCAATTGAAATTATAAATCTCATAAAGAGTCTTAAATAAAAATTCAAAAAATATATATCTAGAATTATAGCAAAAAACCACAAAGTGTGTTGGTGTTTGATTTCTTGACATATGTGCTAAAAAGTACAACAACAACAACAACAACAACATTAAAACCAGATCGTAACACGCGTTTGATTGAAACATTGTCCGCCTTGTCTTGTTTGTCCATTTTTTTTTTAATTTGTATATTTGCCTTTTTTTTTGTGTTTCTGTTTATTTCTAAAGCAATCCGATGCAATTTCTGCTGCTGCACTGGAACGCCTCGCAGTAACCCAGTTTATTTGCATTTGGCAGCTGTTGCTACTCGGCTACACAATTGCTAATTTCTATAAATAAAATCATATCCGACGCATTCAATGCGAATTGCATTTCAAATACTCTAACATAACTGGGGCTTATGTACAATATTGTTGGATCTTTTACTATCCACTAATGGTTCATACAAAAAGAAATTAAATCATATTCCATTCTATCCGGCTAATAATGATATAAGTTCTTATACATATACTGTGTAATCTATCCTAGACGAGGCAGGCAGTAAAGTATTTGTAGCTCTAACTTTTAGAGATTATTCTTAAAGTAGTATAAAGTTGTGATTCATTTAAATTTTAGACTGCTTTGGTATCTTTTTCATACCTTTCTTATTTTTTGTGTACACATTTTCCCTATACTTTTCCTATATCTTTTCTATATCCGTTATTATGCTTCTCCTATACCTTTCCTATAGTCATCTTATACCTTTGCTATTCTTCTTTTATACCTTTGCTATACTTATCGTATACCTTTCCTATACCTTACTTATATATCTTTCCAATAAATTTCTTATACTCATCATCCTATACCTTTTCTATACCATTTTTAATACCTTTCTTACACCTTATTTGGACCTTGCCAATACCTTTCCTATACCCATGCTATACCTATCCTATCACCTTTATAAATCCTTCTTATACCTTTCGTATAGCTCTTTATATCTATCCCTTATCTTTTCATACTTTTTTATACCTTCCTATACCTTTTCAAAACCTTTCCTTTATTCATCCTTTAACTTCCCTATACCTTAACTATACCATATCTATAGCTTTCCTATACTTTGATTTATACCTTTTCTATACATTTCCAATATCTTTCCTATACCCATATTATACCTATCTTATCCCCTTTATAAATCCTTCTTACACATTTCGTACATATCTCTATATATATCCTATATCTTTTCTTTCCCATTTCATTACCTTTCTTATAACTTTCTTATGCCTTTCTAATAAGCTCTTTATATCTTTCTTATACCTTTCTCCAGCATTCCTCTAAAATTCATATATATTTCCTGTACATAAGTTCTGCTTAGAGTATACGAAATTCGTTAATATAATGAGCTAATGTTAAGCTCATTTGATCTCAGTTTGTTGCTGTTGGTTTGTTGCTCGACTGCCATAGATCATTTCACAAATTGCGAACAAAACTGCATTCAGTCGGTTGTTATTGTTTTTTTTTTGTCGCTGTCGCTGTCGCAGTTGTTGTTGTTGGTGGTGCTGCTGTTGCTGTTAGCATTGCATCATTTTAGCCATGTTTATGTGACTCTGCCAAATGCGTAACACTTTTGGCATGCATGAGGTGTGAAATGGCGCTTACGTGAATTTGATGTGAGTGTTATGAGTGAAATGTGTCCAAGTACAATCAAGCAAGCCATAGCCATAGTCATAGCTTCTACCCACATTGAGTCACAGAACTTTGTGTTGTGCTGTGCGTGTTAGCCACGCGTGTCTCTGGTCTCAGACTATAGAATAGAATTGAATTGAATGGCATTTTCTGGTAATTATGCAATTGGCATGCAAATGTGCCGCTCATAAGCTACATGCATCATAAATAATCAGCTATAAACATTGTTATTATTATTATTATTATTACGAGTACTTTTTATGGCTCTTTGTCATTGCCGCAAGGTCAATTGCCAAGTAGGTTTGATAGAATCAAATAGCTTATGCGCACGTAGGCGGTAATTTTTCACGCGTTTCCCCAAATTTGTTAACATTTTCTGAATATTTTTATTTTATGCATTTTGAATGATTATGAATATGAATAAAAATATATATATATATATATATATATATATATATATATGTATGTATATAAAGTTACAGTTGGCAGGTGCCAATGCCACCATCATACGGCTGGTTATTAAATTTCGTTGCATAACATGCAGAGAGAATTTTTGTGTTTTTTTTCTTGTTTTTGTTTTTTGTAGGTGGCGCACCCAAAATTTGTCGAGGCGTGAAAAGTTTTGTAATCTTTTTGGCCAGAATAGATGGTGCTAAGGGGGGGGGGGGGCGGAGGAGGAGGGGAAGGAGAAGAAGTAGCAGCAGTAGGTGCCTCCATAATGTCTACCGTTTCAGTTAAAAATTGCATGAAGGTCGTTTGTAATTAGGCAGCCAGCTATGAAATCGGCTTAGGTCAGGTCAGGTCAAGTCATGTCATGTCAAGTCAAGTCAAGCCAAGTTAAGTCGAGTCAAGTCATGTTAAGTGAAGTCAAGTTAAGTCACTCACTTGAAGGCATTAAATAAAAACCATTCAATACACAACGATGACTCATCATAATTAGCACATAAACAATTTGAAGGCCAGAAAAAACATTGACTTTGAATTATTAACAATAGAATAAAGTTGCAAAAGAAAGTCAGTTAGCCAGTTAGTTTATAGCTTAACAATTGCAATAAAATGTGTAACAGAAGCTGTCAAGAGTGACACTTGCACGCCTCAATGCCTCAAAGCATTAAATATTGCCTTGGCAAGTTCGTGTCCTAAGTCTTTTGTTTTCTGTGTCGATTCTTCAACGCTTCGCCGCCTGCTTATTTATTGCTTGCTTGTTTACTTGCTGCTTGGTTGCAATTCAGTCTTTTTTTCTTCTTCTTTTTGTTTGGTGTTTGAATTTGGTTTTCAGTTTGATTTTGATTTTGCATTTACATTTGCATTTGCACAAAATGCGGAAATTTGTAGCACGCTGCACTTGGCCGTTACAATATTTGTCACAGTTCCAATTGGGTTACAGTCCAAGTCCAACTCTGATGATTTGTGACCAAAGAAACTCAAAAAGGTGCTCGTGACATTCGGCCCCACAAGAGAGTGAAAGTTTCTCGATAAAAAATACAAAAAAAAATAATTGAATTAAATTCAACTCAGCTTCGACATGGCCCAATGCAACTTGGCATAGCTACAATTGTTGTTGTTGCTATTGGTGTTATTGCTGGTGTTGCTGCTGGTGTTGCTGCTGGTGTTGCTGTTGTTTATTGCTGTTGCTGCTTGCTTGTTTTTGGCCATGTTCAATGTGCGATCGTGTTTTAATTTCGTGTTGTATAAAGCTCTTCTTTTTCTGTGTTTTTCTGTGTTTTTTTCTGTTATTTTCTAATTTTCATTGTCAGCGGCGTGCGGGCATGCAACTTGCATTGTTTGCTCATTTTGGATGCTTCTTTTTCTTCATTATTTTATCAACATTTTCTGCTACTTCTCTGTTTCTTCTACTGTTGTTTTTTTGTTTTTTGTTTGTTGCCTAGCCAAAATGCTAAAATGTATTTCATAATTGCTGTGGGTTACCGGCGTCAATGTACAACTAAAGCTATGCAATACTTGTACAATGTTTTCAGTTTTTCTCTTTCTTTCTATTTTTTCTTCTGTTGATATTTTGTTGTTGTTTTTTTTTTTTTTTTTGCCCACAAAGCGAAATTAATCATAGTAATTGGGCAGCTTGAAGAGGCAAGGGCGAGTGTATATAAATATAGTAGTTAGTGGAGGAGCTGTAGCAATTTGAAGGCGGTTACAATAAAGTGTCTGAGCTGCGTGTAAATGAACTTCGTATGAATGCACGTCGTACGAGTATCTCACAGATAACAAAATAGAAGAGAAAAAAAGTATATAAAAAAAACATGTGGGAAAAGCATTTTGGCAGCATTTACAACCTGCAGCTATTGTTACTGTTGTTGCTGTTGTTGTTATTGTTGTTGTTATTGTTGCTGTGGGCTGGGCGCCGTGAACTGTGTCAGCAATGTTGCATTTAATGCAAAATGCCGCTGGGACAAATTCCAATGGCACTGATCAAAACGCCAAACTATTCGCTTAGCCAATGTGCAATGTGTAATAATGATTGTTGCTTTTGTTGTTATTGTTGTTGTTGTTGTTGATATATATATATATATATGTATATTTACATATACATATATATATTTTACTTTCGAAAAAAAGGGCCAAGAAACAGCAGCGTGACTTTGGCATAGTTTTAATGGCACCTCGCTGTGATTATTAACATTGGTAACATCGATATACAGCACACACACACAAAGCTAGAAAGACCCATTTGTGCTTGCGTAGGCTGCACCTTGGATATAGTTTCTTGATAAAAATAAAAGAATATATATATATATATATATATATATATTGATATATAATATGAAAACCCGACAAACTGGCGACATTTTTGTCATAGGTTCTGTATGCGTGGGCCTTAAAGGGGCAGATAGACAACAGAAGGGGGCTCAAGATATTAACGCGTGGTTGTCTCGTTTGCACTCTTAACAACTTCCAGTTGTATATATATATTGTCAGTTGCTCTTACCACAAATAATTCAGACTGAAGTGTGACAAGGCGTCTGTCACATCCATTTCAATGCATTGCATTACATTGTAATAAAAAATTATGGCAAAAATCTAAAGAAATTAAAGTTTAACTTGACTTTCAGATACTCTATAATAAAGAATATATGTAAGATATGCCAAAGGATATAAGGATGAGGATTACTCAATTCTATACACCCAATCCATAATTAGACAATTTATAGTTATTATTATTGAATTATGTCAATAAATTAATCGATTTTTACAAGTTTGTACATAAAATAAGCTTTGCTTAATGAATTCATAACTTGCTGAATAAAAAACGTTAAAACTTTATTATAAACTCATTTTATTTTATTAAATATACCAACTTTTTGTATTCTTTTATTTAGAATTTTTTTACTTGGCTCAAAAGTCTGATGCAATTTAGCACTTTCTAGCTCAAAGTACAGTTTGTAGTTGCATTTATTATTTTCTAAAATAATTTTTATCTTTTATATTATAACATTTCTTTAATATTTTATATATTTCATTTTAATATTGTTTGTTTTATATTTTATATTATTTCTAGAATATCTCATATAATATTTTATTTTAATATATATTTTATTTATATATTTAATATTATATGTTTTATTTACAGCAACTTCCATTATTTATGCTAAATATATATTGTGCCAGCAACTAGATTTTCAGGATTATTTATTTAAAGCATATTTCAATTTGTTTAAACTATAAATTTGATAAAAAAAAAGCAACATTTATTAAGTTATTAAAGAAACTGTTAATGCTATCTAAGAGTGCCATTGGTATAAATAGGTATAAGCCAGAAAATTTTAAGCGGCACTCAGTGTCATTTGTCCCCTCAAATAACTCTCTATCTAAAAAGTTAAGATAATAATAATTATTTAATATTCTATAATACATAATATATACTACACTCCCCTGACAGGCCATAAATAATTTTAATATAATGTATAATATCGTTTCGTTTGTATCAATAATAAGGATAATATCTTGTTATTCTCACATTTTACTGGAGCTCAAAGAAAAATCCCCATATCAGGTAATAAATAATGATTAAATTGCAACACACAAATCACCCAAAAATCAAAAATAATATAACAAAAGAAAAAAAAAAACGTTTAAATTTTTGTACTCCACCCGCAACAATATATTCCCACATTAGTCAGAGGTAAAGTTTTGACCAAAAATTTGCCGCAATATCATTCAGTTTTTAGCCCCTTTGCCTTTTTTGTAAAAAAAGAGCAAAGCGGAGCTATTGGAAATATGCAAAATCCAAAAGTATGTAACACATAGAAATAATCATCGGAGACCCCATAAAGTATATATATTCTGAATCAGGACGACAAGACGAGTTGATCTAGCCCTGTCCGTCTGTCTGTCCGTCCGTCCGTCCGTCCGTCCGTCCGTCCGTCCGTCCGTCCGTCCGTATGAACGCCTGTTTCTCAGAGACTATAAGAGCTAGAGCAACCAAACTTGAAATCTAGATTCGTTATGTTCGTACGCTGTACAAGTTTGTTTTTGATTTTTCAATTTCCTCCCCTGACCCCCGCAAATCGAAAAAAACGATTATTAAGCACAATTTTCAACCGATCAAATTTATTTTTGGTACACATCATTATTAGACCATTCTTGATCGATGTTGTGAATCTTGGTAAGATTGCTCTAAAATCTCGGAAGTTATAGATCAGCAAAAGTGGCGTTTTGGGCTCCGGGGGGGTATAGTAGTGCGCGCAAAATAAGAGCTAGAGCAACGAAATTTGGAATGTATATTTGTTATGTTTGTACGCTATACGAGTTTGTTTTAGATTTTTCAATTTCCTTCCCTGACCCCCGCAATTTGAAAAAATCGATTTTCAGATACAATTTTTAACCGATCAAATTTCTTTTACGCACACATATTAAGTTGACCATTCTCCATCTACGTTGTGAATTTCGTTAGATTTGAACAATAAACACGGAAGTTATACAACATTAAGTACCGCGCTATGGAGCGTGGGGGCTAAAAGGTGCGCGCAATAGCTAAGTACGTGCAGAACTGTGTGTATGTATGAGTATGTGTGTGTATGGCTGTATATGTAGGCAAAGGGGCTCTCGTAGTCGGGTACACTCGACTACAGACTTCTTACTTGTTATGACTGCGTTTTGTACGATGAAACCATAAAAAAATTTAGAAAAAAAAATGTAAAAAATAATATTGTTAAACAGCAGCTGTGGCTAATTTGTTTAAAGCATCATTAAAATATTTGCAAATTGCTCACAAATATTGTGCAGCTAATTGACTTTTAACTTAAGGAATCTCAAATCTTTTACACAAACAAATTTCAAATTTCAAACATTAAATTACAAACTTTTTTTCTTTTTTTTCTTCTAATATTGCCGTGTGAACGCAACAATTACGCACAGAATACAAATATTTTCTGCTTTTTATTTATTTATTTTTATTTTTTTTTGTGTGGTAACCTTCCTAGAAAATTTCTATCGCACGCTGTACGAACTTTATGAACAATTAGGTCATAGAATAATCAAAGTAAAAAAAGTTATAAATTTGCAGCATCATTGTAAAAGTCAAGTAATTATGCTCAAGCTGTGTATAGACTATGGAATACCCCTTTAAATTCAACTCTGTTACTCTTAAGTATGGTACGATTACGATAAAGTAAAGTGGTCTTACGATATTAGCAGCTGTGATAATGTTACCTTTACAATAATATAGATAATTCTTTTTTTTACGATATTGGCTACACATATCCAATTTATACACCAAAGTGTTCCCTACGATATAAGCTGCTGTGATAGTATTGCTGAAGATTTATTCCTACTCTAATATGTAATATTATTTATTTCTACTTTAATATGTATTATTATATTTCTTACTGGATTTTTACGATATTTGCAAAATATGTCATAAACCAACATGTTTTTTTAGCCTAAGAGCTTCTTACGATATAAGCTGCTTAAGAAATTTACTGAAGATTCGAGCTCTATAAGTATAGCAATCTGCTATCTAAATCTATGTTCCAGTTTAACAACACTTTCTTACGTTATTTGTAGATATATATGTAAAGAATATAATCTCTCATATAATCTTTTATAATTTCTATATGCCATATAAAGAGTGTAGGAATACAAGTTAAATATAGACTTTAAGCTATTGAAAAGGTATAAAAAATTGTTTCTAATGCTTATTACATAACTTTGCACAAATACGATATACCTCTTGACTCTGACAGTTCCTTTGGGTTAAGAGTATTACCAAAAAAAAAGGCAATAAAGAAGAAAGAAAAAAAATAAAAAAAAGAGTGTTGCGCTTATTTCATTACATTATTTAAGTTTATTTTCTTTCTTTTTTTTTTGGAATTTTTTGCTATTTCATAAAATGTGATTTTGATCAATGTTCATTAGGGGCGTGCACAAATTTTTTTTTTTATTTTTTTTCCAAATAATTTTGTTTGCGTAAAATGCAAAACAAAATGCCCAAAAATAAAAGAAGAATTAAAAAATGTTATTTTTTTTTTTTTGATTAGCCTCGAGGCTCGTGTGGCTTTGGCGGCTTGTTACATTTCAAATTATATACAAATACACATACACACATAAACACATATACATATTTAATTGTGAAATGGTATGGAAACATGCGAAATGATATTATATAGAGCCAGCGAATCGGCAATTGGCAATTGGTAAATGTTGTGTGATCTGTGTTGTATCTGGTTTCTGGTCTCAATAATTCCAGATTTGGTTAAGTTTACATAATTACTGAACCTTTAAAAGGCATGTAAAACAAACCGGTAAACATTTGTTATATGTATGTATTCATATATATATATATAAATATATGTATATGTATATATGATTATATTTTATACCAATTTATGGCTGTCAGTCAACTGATATGTTGTTGTCTAGGTTTTAATGCCTGTAACTTGTGCTCTCTTCCATCTCTTTCAAGGTCACATAAATAATACTCTTACAGCAAAATGATACATTTGTTAATTAATTCAGTTGCGCTAATTTTTAACTCTGTTGCTCTGCTTTATATGTTTTCTTTTTTTTTATTATATTTTATTTGTTTTTGTTACTGTTGCTGGTGTTGTTGCTTTTGGTTCATTTGCATATTGAACGCTTGGCTTGGAGCTGTCTCGCTGCTGTCTCGTTGCTGTCTTGGAGCTGTCTTGGAGTTGTCTGGAACGCGTTACCAATTTTGCGCAATTGTTATTGCAGTTTTATTTGATTTGTTACCTTTTTGAAGGGAAAGGGCAAAACCAACAGCAACAGCAACAGCAACAGTAACAACAACAACACCAGCATTTACTGCAAATGTTGCCCCTGTCACAACCCACGTTTGCCACTTCCCACTTCAGCTGGTTACCACGCACATTAGACACGCACACACTTCAATACCTTAAAAGCTGCATAGTTTTAACAAAAACTTTTAAACATAATCAACAGCTGTTGATGATCATTATGATATTCATCATTAACACGTACTCAGCTCATCTTTATCTGCAGCTGCCTATGACTAGAGTAGATGATGCCAGTGACCTTTCTTATGCTTTTCCCTTATCGTTCTGTCTCTCTCACTCTCTCTATCTCTATCTATCTAGCTATCATTTAATTATTTATGTTGTGCATACGTGTGCGTGTGTGTGTGTGTGTAATACAGTTTATACAGTTCCAAGATCAATATCGGGGGAATCCGCTGCTATTGCTGTCTCATCAAACAAAATTGAATGCACGAATTTTGTTGAAATATTCATGTTGTTGTAGTGTTTGATTGATTGACGACCCCGCCCCCCCCCTCCCTGCTCTGCTCTCACCTTACGACCGCCCTCAATGCTTACCAACGCCCCAAAGCTTACAGTTAAGAAATACCGTTTTTCTTTTTTTGCCTATTCACCGAATTCTATTCATATTCAAATCTAACTAGGCAGCTCTACTAATATGGGTCAAAAACTACAGGTTTGTTGTCGCAAAAACAACCCAAAAACAAAACCACAACAAATAAATGTGCTAATCGTTTGTTTTTGATTCAGTTTTAATACATATTTATATGTATATATATATATCTATATATTGTATATATATATATAGATATAAACCTTTGGCATATTTGTTGTATGAGTACTACGTTTATCCATGAATTATTCAATAGATTTTGTAGTATTAGCAGAAACAGAATCAAACATATATAGACACACAGAGCAATAAGCAACAAAAGTCACACAAAGAGAGTAGAAACTATATAAGAACGCATATGCACGACTACAAGTAGTCCTTAACCCAGCTCCATACAACACACACACACACACTAAAGAATTGTGTGTGCCAGTTCTTGCATACCAAGATATGCTAACTTTAGTCTTGAATAACTTCTGTGCTTGGTCTTTGATCTCAATGAAATTAACAGTACATATTAGTAATAAAATTAACTATATACATATATACTATATTAATATGTTAATGTTGCATAGGGTTGTCAGACTTCTGTACTGAATTTGTACAAACATTTTGCACATGCAAAAATGGCCATTAAAATCATAATATGGGTAAAGGGATTTGAAATTACTAGTGGCATTTTGCCTATAATTTAAGAACACATACATATATATGCCTATACACACATACATATATACTATATATATATATATATATGTGTGTTCACATGTGTAAGAAAATATAGTTTAGTTTATGTTAAACCAAAGTCTTTAATATTTTTTACGATATTGGTTAGTGTGTGTAATTTGCCTCTGGTCATTAAGTTAACAAGATTTAACACATGTTTGACTTTTTATCCGTTAAGTTGTTGTTTGTTTTTACTATATTTTATTTTTTTTTATATATGTACATAAACTTGAAAGGTTGTTTAAAATTCTTGAAGATTGCGTTGCACCCAAGCAACAAGTTTGTTGCCTAAGTCTTTCGTTTCACAATTTATGACAAAATTGAACAATTCGTAATTGCAAAATATAATTTTTGGTTTTAATTTTAGTAATTGCTTAATTTACTTTAAACACTCAACAGAAAAAACAATAATTTAAACAAAATGTATACATTTATATATATGTATATATACAGAAATATAAAGCATTTTAGTAGCGGCTAATGCAAGCTGCATTAGCTAGCAATAAATTAACGTAAAAAGTGCAAAAATTGCTACTAAATCTTATGTACTGAAATGTGGCTAAAAGCAAAACAAATGACTTTGATTTTTTTTTTGTAAATATTGTTGTAGTTTTTTGTTGTTGTTGTTGTTGTAGTCGGTTTTGTTCTGTTTTTTGTTGCACTCATAGAAAAACAGTCTAGACTTTGTGTTAAAACCAGGCACGTAAATTGAAAATTGCGAAACTTGTGGAAACCATTTGACAATGTCAAAAAAAAATTGCATTTCAAGTGTTCATTTTCTTTGAGTTATCTTTTCTACTAGCAGCAACATAAACAAAAAAGACAAAGTACAAAAATGGAAAAAAAAGAATTTTGAAAAGAATAGGAATTCAATAGGAATCTCAGCTGAAAAGCTAAACGAGAGTTTCAGTTGGAAACAGTTTTTATTTTTTTTTTTAAATTTCAATTGTTTTTATAGAGAATAACATAATATCATAAATAATAAAATAAAATAAATTTAATTAAAATTGCTTAAGACAAGTTTCAATATAAAAAGCATTTGATAAAGAAATAACAAAGAAGAAATAAAACCTTTAAATGAAAAAATATATGACATTTTTGAAATATATATATATCCATATCATAGAAGGCTATAAAAATATATCTAAAATATACATACGTATATGTATATAGTCTGGTCATATATTTTGTAGCATTCAATGTGAATACATCACTGAAGTTACACAAATTTAAAATAAAATCTAAAGAAACAACAAAAGAAAAACAAAAAAAAAAAGGAACATAAAAGGATCAAATTGAATTGTTGTTGCATAATTGCCTTATTGGTAAGAGAAAGTGTTTATTATTTCTAAATATATATAAACATTTTATTTAAAGTTTTTATATTCGTCTTAGTATATAGTCAAACATGTCCTTAAGCAATGAATCCGCAAGGGATGTACCCAAGCCGTTAATAAAGGAAACCAATCAAGTGTTAAATGCCAATGAAATACCAAATACACTTATAAATTGCCGTAAGCCACGTCCTGATCTTAATTCAATGACAGTACGTCAATATCTGGATCAGACAGTTGCACCAATATTATTACATGGACTACAGGCGTTAGCTAGAGAGAGGCCCACTGATCCCGTTACCTATCTAGCATCATTTCTTTTAAAGAACAAGAATCGTTGCAGCGATCCCAATGCCGATGCATTGTAGAAAAGATGAAAGAAAACAGCGCTTAAAGGATGGTTTAAACCAAAATTAAATGTTTCGATTTATCAGTTAGATTTCTCGTTATTCTGGGGACTCTTTGATCATATCATTTTGGAGTTGAACAAATAATACTTACAAAGGATACACTTACCAAATATATGCTGCCTGTCCACATGTTTAAGCGAGTTACTTTACGCACAATAAAAAAAAGCAAAAATAATTTGCAACTTGCGTTAAGATTAAATTAAATTTTTTGATTTGGAATTTTGGTAAACAAAACCAAAAAAAATTTGTAAATGTTTATTTTGGTTAACGATTTGTCGTTTTGGCCACGAATTTTGTTTTTGCCAATAAAACTGCAAGCGACATAACGCCACAAAGCGCGTCGATGTTGAACGGTCCAAATTTTGTTTTTTTGTATATATATATATATAAATATTTTTTTTTTGTGTTTTTGGCTTAAATGATGCGTCGTTAATAGCCAAGTTTTAATTAGTTCCGCCGGCAGCAACTATTGCTATTGCCATTTGCTATATACTATTTTCTATTACTGCAAGCGAAGACTGCACTTCCGATGATAAAAGTTGTTTTTATTTTTGTTGTTATTGTTGTTGCTGTTGTTATTGTTTCTATTGCTGTTTGCTGATCGTTGTCTTAACGTATTTGAACTAGTAACTGGAATTTGTATCTCGATTTTGAACGTCTCGCACGTCCGTCTACTCAGCTGGCTCGATTGCCACTAAAATCGCAACGCTTTTAGTTGACGATTTAAAAAACTTCAAAATTCAAATCACCAAACGGTATTCGTATTAACTTCGTTACACAGTTCGTTTCGGATCGGTTTTGCTTCGGATTTTGTATCGGTTTGTATAGTCTCTAGTCTTCGCGTATGCCACAAAGCGTAGCGATTCGATACTACTGTTGCTGCTGCTGCTGCTGCTGCTGCTGTTGCTGCTTGTACGTAGTGTGTTAGGGGAAAAGCGGCAAGGGCAAATGCCTGGGGCATGACACTGTAAAATTGTTTGTTGTCATGGCTGTTAGAATTAATCTACTTTATGAGCATATTTCTTGGGACACTTTTCGACTATAAGCCGATTCTATACACTTTGAACACAAATTCCGACCACCCGCAAGAGTCACGCGCCAAATTTGGTCTGTGTCTGGTGCTACTTGCCACACAGTTGACCATTGATATTACCAAGAGATGTTAAAAGGGTATAGGTAGGTATAAACAATATGTTATATATATATATAGTAAAGAGGTAGAGAAGGATATATGTTATAGGTATAAAGTTATAAAGGGATGCGATATATACTATATATATATATATAAAGAGGTATAATAGGTATCCGGTATAGTAAATATATAAAGTATAAAGAATCTGATATATATAATAGAAAGCCATAGCATAGGAAGCGTATAATAAAGTTATGGTACAGATGATATGGAAAATAGGTATAAAACTGGAATAATTTTATTAAATATATATAAATATATATTTATATTTATAAATATTATATTGTATAAATCGATGCAGACTATTAATACAGTAAAGATACTATTCAAAAGCAATATATATACACAGTAATTAAAGATGATCTAAAAGTAATTATAGATAATTATAGATGATGCCATATGAGATACATACAGTTCAAAGTTAACAATTGCAGCTTGAATGTATATATATATATATAACATATATATATACATATATATATTATTTATTGATCGATGCTACAGTTTCAAGTGTAACACTTGAAGCCTCAGACTGGAGAATGGAGACTGAACAGACTTGAAATTTGAGTCGTTTTTTAACCATTAGAAAGGGTTTCGTTGCTCGTTTTTTATATTTTTTAATTTATATTTTTTATTGAAGAACTGCCTTGATATTTGAAGATAATTGACAATAGAATGTGCTTACTGCAATTCTCTTGCTTCGTTCTTCAAATTGTGAATAAATAAGTTAATAAATAAAATGTTTAAGAAAGAGAAAAAAAAAATACAATCTATTAGTAAACAAATCACATTTGAGTCAGCGAAATTAATTCGATATAAAAGAAGAAATAGATAATAATTATAATAATCCATTAAGGCAAAGGCGCCCACATGTGTCATATAACTAAAGACACATATGATTTATACTATATGTATATTTATATATATATATATATATATATATGTTGTATTTATATCTTTAAATCTATATAGGTTTGCCTTGTGACTGTGTGATTTAATTAAAAAATCAAAAACTGTTGTAATTATTTGTCTGCAAAAGATCTCGGCTCATATAACAACTTGAGCTCTTAAGCTCCACTTTGGAAGTTTGCAAATTGAACGTTGTTGATTTTGGCGCCAGTGCGTTTATTGTTATTCATATTGCGATTGTTGTTATTGTTGTTCTCTTTATTGTTGTTGGTGTTGTTGTCGTTACTATTAGTGTGCGTGGGTGACTGACAGTCAAAGTAGATGTCGATTCCGATGCCGATGTCGATGTCGATGTCGATGTCGATGTCGTTGTCGATGGCTAATGGAGCGACGCATTTCAAGGCTGTTCATACGTTCAACTTGTTGCCGCCGGCTGGCGCTTGAGCTGCCACAATTGTTCAACAACAACAACAATAACCACAATAACAGCAGAGGCAACTACAAATCTTAAATAACCGCGCCTCTAACGCTTCTATTTGTAGGCGTTACACTGACGTCACAGCTTAATATTTTACCATGATATAATTTTCCTAAAACTTAAATCAAACGCCTCGGGGGAAGTAGATGGAAAATTTAAGCATTTCATAAATCTAAGGCTACTCAACACTTCAATCACTACAATAAACAAACTAAGGCATACAAAACGGAAAGACAAAAATACAAAAAAAAATATCAAACTGTCTATCCAATTACTATGCAGCTCACAATTAAGCGACCCACTGTGCGTATGAGCAACCAAAAATAATAATAATAATAGTCAAACGCGGAACAAATTCGTGTACTCTATTGATTATTTATATGCGTTACAAGCAAAAGCAACAGCAACAACAACAACAACAACAACAATAACAATAAACTAAAATTTAAATAATTCGCATGACGCATGCAACAAGTTGTCCAAAAGTGTCACTCAGCTAGACACGCCTCCTTACCTCTTCAAAACGCCCAACATATACGACATTTTTGTACGTTTGACAATTGAAATCAAACTGATCGAAACGCGATTAGCAAAATTAATACAAAAAACCAACAACAACAATAATAACAGGGACAACTTACCAACTATGAGAAATGCGGATTGTATAATCTATGTGCGTGCACTTATGGCACACACTTTATACATACACACACAAACACTACACTTACACACGCATATATTATATATAATATATATATATATATATATATATATATATATATATAATATACAGAAGTGAATATATTTAGACTCAAGTTGGTCATTGTGTTACATGAGGCGATGAAATTATAGTTTTTATTTATTTTAAATATTTTTGCACCCAGCTGAGTTTAGGCATATGATTAAAGCCAACTTAACTCAGGTGTTAACACCGAAACACCAATTTATAGTATTTTAGGCAATTTTAGTGGGTTTATGAGGGAATTTTTACACTATTTGCATATGCTATAAATAATATGATTATCGACTTAGAATTTCACTTTAAATATTCTGTTGAAGAATTTTGCATAGATACGATCAATATACCATATGCATATATGTTTATATAGTTCATTCGTAGATATAAGATTTGTTTAAAGCCACTTCTGATTAAGTTAATAAATTTATAGGAAAACATTTAAATTAATTATTTTATTATTTATTTTTATTTTATAGCAATCAAATAATAAGTAGAATAATTATACTCAAAATTAAGTAAGATTGCGTTGAAATATATAGAGAAAGTATGAAGAGAGTCTAAAGAATGCAGTTTATATATGCATATATATATATATATATATATACATTAGTTCATCTGTATATGTATATACATATAATATATATATATATATAATTTCTTAGAACATATTGTTCACAAACTTCGTTGAAATTTCCCAACATTTTTGCGAATAGTACAAAATATTTAAAAAGTTTACACAGCATTGTAGAAAAAGTTATTAATTAAAATTTTTTTTTATTAAAAAGAAATATTTTTTATTTGTTTTGAATATGTGAAATATACATTTATATAATTTTTATATTATTTATTTTTATATTGTATAATTTTTTTTATATTATTTTAACAAAGTCACGAACTTTTGACGCGTTGTATGACAATTTTTTTTGCCTTTTTTTTATATTTTTGCGCTTTACTTTATTTTATATAAGTAACATGAGATAATCATTTTGCAAATCATATCTATATATATATATATATATATATATATATACATTTACATATAAGTATATGAATAAGATTTAAGGTTGCAGGTGTCAATTTATTGTTTAAAACTAACCCAAATTGTAGCCCATATATTGGTAATATGATCTCATGCAACTAATCGCAAAAGTAAATGGGCTTGTGAAAGTTTTGCCCCAAAAACGCAATAACAAAAACTAAAAACTAAAATCTATAAAAAAAAATCAAAAATCTCAATCACCCACACACATGCAGAGAGAATAACGTTGCCAAAGAACTACAATCATAACCAGCATAAATCCATTCGACCAACGCTCCACATATGGATGCAAAAGTTAGACCGGTGTAGACAAAGCAGTTAACAAAAATTGGCAAAAAACAGCATGACCTACGCTAATAGGAAAAAAACCAGGCAACCTTTGTGGCTGGTATGAAGAATAAAAAGAAGAGAAAAAAAAGAGAAAGAGAAAAAAAGAAGGTAAAGAAATTTTTTGAAATAGCATAGAAAATTCAGACTAATTTTAGCAGTTGCGACATCACCGAAATATCGCAGCTTCTTTAAGTTCGCTGAACTGCACAAAGGCCGCTCAGGCTATAATAAGTATGTAATAACATAAAAAAAGAACACCAACAACAACAGCAACAGCAAAAAGACAAAAGCCAAACTTCATTAGTTCATTCTCGCATCATCAGCTAACTTGGCCAAAAAGAAAGCAGTTGAAGTTGATTTTGACCACAAAAAATGCACACAAATCAACGTTTGAATTGTTGTTGAACCAAACCGAAAGAACAGCAGAATCTTAAAATGATTATGAAGACAAAAAAAAATGTATACATATATATGTATATATAATAAAGTAGAAGAAACAGAAGAAGATACACCAAAAGAATCAGTAGAAGCTGCTGCGTAGCGAAATTCTCAGTAAGAGAGAAAAAAAAAAGAAAAAATTTCTATCTATCGAAAATAAATTGACTTTTTATAGACAGTGACAACAATTAATTATATTTTAATATACCTGCAACATCCAGGCAGACGTTGTCTCGGTGTCCCATACCAAGTAAGAGATTGCGACTCAGATTTGGGAGTTATTATTATTGTTGGTGTTGTTGTAGTCGTTGTTGTTATCCAATCCCCCCCTCTGTGAATGGCCGACAGCTTATTAGTTTATAGTGTCAACAACGCGCATTAAAGACCATCGAAGATTTTGTTGAGAAGACAACAGCGAAGAAAGGTCGCCGCCTTGAGAGTCATCGAACTTTCTCTACATATACAATACACATATACAATCACATATTAATATATAATATATAGTATACACTGGTATAGCCATTGTTAAGACTAATTTCTATATTATGTTACAGGTGTTGTGCCGCCACTTCTTTAACCATGGCTTTCGTCAGCCACATTAATTAATTATGGCTTTTTTTTTTTTGGCAGACGCCTCGAACGGGTCAACAAATGTTGCAGTTAGCTACTAGTTATCATCGTCAATAACATCTCCTCCAGCTGTTACGGCTTACGGTTAATTCTATATGTATAAAATACATAATTTTTAAGCAATCAAGTTGAACTCATATATTAAGTATACGTGAGGTTGACCAATGTACTTGATGATCTTTTAGTTAGGAGGCAAAGTCAGAACGGCGACAATTATTCAAGTACGAGTACTTTCCGGCTTTGTGTATACGTATGTGTGTATATATTTACATATATATATATATATATATATATATATATTTATCTTTATTTAAATTTTAAATAATAATTACATATGGGAAGAAATTTCAAAACAATCGCGTGTCTCTTTTTCTTGGCCAGAAATTCCCAAAAAAAGCGTTGAATTGTTTAATAAATTTTTGTTATTTTGTTTATTGCTTTTGTTGTTGTTTTTATTGTTTTTTTTTTTTATTTTATTCTTTTTCAAAGCAAATATTGTTGTTATGTTGACTGATGCGAATAGAATGATTAGAATGGTTTTTGGTAGCCACTTTCAAAGGCAACGTTGTAATTAATAGCAGCTTACGACTTAGTCACAAATTAGCTACATGACATACGTGCACCAAGAACTCAACTCAACAGAATTGTTGCTGTTCTTGGCCTAAAGTTGTTGACAACATGCGTAGGAGTTTTTGAACTTAAATCATGTCAAAGGCGTAGGCGGCTCTCTCAACTGACCACAAATAAAATCTAGATCCTGTTACAGTTTATGTCAATTGAATCAATAAACAATAAATAAAAACAAAGAAAAAAATGTGCTAATAATAAAAATACCGAAAAGTATATACACTATCTTTTTCTTAGTTTTATGGCAAACAATTAAAAACAAATTAAGTTTAATTGAAAAACAAAACAAACAAAAAAATGAATTATATTTCCTGTCATTGTTTATATGCCTACTAAAAGATGTATTCACCCGATTTAAATGATACGTACTTAACTCAAGGTTAAAGTTAGAAAAGGCCTAATGGATAGTCAAACCTCATTACCAAACATTTAACTTTATATCTAGAATATCTCTTAGAATTTATAATAAATGTATATAATTAATTATTTAAATTTTTAATTATAAATTTGAATATATATATATATATATATATATATATATAAATATATTTACCAAATTTTTAATTTGAAATACCCAATAATTAAAGCTTTGTGAAGCCCCTGATTAAAATATGTCATAATAAAGTCAGTTTTAAAAATTATTGAATTTTTTTATATATTTTATTTTTATATTTTTTTTTTTAGATATTTGATTTACATAAAAACTTTTTAATGCATAATACAGTTAATATATTTAATTTTCAACTTAAATATAGTTTACATTTGCTATAGAATCAGTTTTAGACTGAAATGCTAATTTTCATTCAATTGATATATTATATATAAGTCTGATCTATCCAATTCAAACTTGCTTTTGTGTCAAGCATCATATACTTATCAAAAATGATCTTGATACATTAATATTTTTATATGCGTGGTAACTTTATATACAATTTATTGAATCAAAACAGTATTTGATAATAAAAAAAAATAATATAGAATAAATATTGTAAATTTTCTGCCTAAATGTATAAGAAATGAAATATCTAACTTTTAAAATCATATGAATATTACATAAAGTTATAACGACGAACCTAACACAATTCGATATACAGTTTTGTTAGGGTATAAGTTATAGCAAAAGCTAAACATACATGAATTTGGGCGTATTGCTTGATTACGAACTTTTTGCTTGCTTCCGTTTTCGTGAAGGCGTTTAAGCACATTGACTTTATAAGCCAGGTGGGCGTTAAAGTACTTGTTAATGCATTTATATCGTATATTTCTAAAAATTGTTGCTTGTTAAACATGTAAATATGGTTTAACAGAACCGCGACCCTGATTGGGCTAACATGTGACATACTTAGGAACTATCTTAGGTAAAATTAATTTAAAGGATTCGATGTTTTTGCGCTCTCTTGCCTTATAGCATTAATAAGCTCATAGTTGACAAGAAACATAAACCGTAATCCGCAAAGTTCTACAGCGCAATTGTGCGCTAATCGTGTTTTGTTTCCAGTAAGCAGTGGTACACCATCAATAAATATAGCACGTTTTCCCTCATTTGCTATGAAGAAGTCACCATTACTACGCATTTTTATGGTGCCCTGGCGACGTGAAATCTTTGCAGAGGGTCCTTCCAATGATAGATCTACATCTACACCGCAGTCTTTGGCTTCCCGACCAAATGTTATCTCCTTGGAACGCATCAGATACCGTACCAAGCGTCCACACAGGCAGGCAAGCGTTTGATTATCAAAGTCACTGACTGTTGGACCAAGACACGAGTCTACCAGCACGCCCCAGCGTGAGAGCTCATTCTCTAGAGTACGTATATTTCGTTTGTTCCGTCGATCAGCTAGTAATAACTCAGTTTCTAATGCTTCGTCACGCGGTTCATTTAAATCCTGCTCGAATACTTGATCTTCTGCGTCTGAAAATGTCATTGGAAAATTTGTGTAAGTCATAGGCTTCGCCATTTGATCCGGTAACAGTCTATACTGCTTAAGCAATAGCCAATGACTATGCAGCGATTTAGCAGTACGCGCACTATAAAAAACAGCAGCATTTTTCTCCAAAAGATCTTGAAATATCTCCAATTTTGGCGAATCCGTCTGTGAATAAATTACAAAACATTATTGATATGTATACAGGGGATGATCCTACTTAAGGAAAAAATTGTTTTTTTTTTGTTATGCATTTAAAGCGGTAGTTTTTTTCAATTTATAAACATACTTACACTTTTAATTGTGCTCAGTAGATCCTCCTCCTGTACACTGTATAATGCATTGCGTTGCACAGAATCCACCAATTCTGGATGTAGATTACGCATGGCAGACACAGCTATACGTGATACCGACGGTTCATAGAGTAGCGCATACCACCGTTGTTGTAGTTCTTGAAGTGTAAATTTGCAGGAGAATTTGACGCCACGATGTATAACCCTTAAATCATTTGTCTGTTGTATGCCAATAACGAGCGCCAGGTCATCAATAGGCTTCCATCGTCCCAAATCTTTAGTAGCCATCTGTGCGAGTGGCCTGCCATTACGTCGCTGCCTTCTACTGGTCGTGGGCCTAGCTGGTCGTGAACGACGTTCTGTAGCTGGTGCACGTTCCATTGCCGGTTTTGGTTTTGGCTGCTGTGTCGGAGTCTTTACTGATTGCGGCGGCAAGGTGGGCAATTTCGGATAAGTGAGCAGTTTAGCAAATGTGGGCACGGTTTGTTGTAATGGTGATGACGTGGTTGGGGGCGGTACAGTACCACCCGTGGCTGGTGTGCTAGGAAGAAATTGCAAAATTTTTCCTGGCACCTGTGGCTTTTCGGGCGTTACTGAGGCAACAGCAGCAGCACCACCAGCAGCACCAGCAGCAGCAACAGCAGACGTTACAGTTGATGTAGGTGGTGGCAGCAATGCTGGGCTCGGTGTCATCACAGCTGTGGTATAATTTTGAGAAATAGTCCGCGGACGATGTGATCGATGAGAATCCGAAGCATTTCGACTTGCTGCTACTGAGATATTGTATTCCACAATTTCGTCATCAAAACGTTTCCTCTTAATTGTGCGTGAGGAGCTGTAAACGAAATGGCGTCAATAAGTCGTATATACAGTAAATATCAAATGTCACACTTACCTTCTACGCTTTGCTGATTCTTTTTGTAGCAGCTGAATCGGTAAATTATGCAGTGGAGACTTGCCCAAAGACGATGGTAATGACGATAATGATAATGATGTTGTCGCTGTTGCTGCTACTGTTGTTGTCGATGTTGTTGATGTTGTTGCTACTGGGACGGTGGAAGGGGTGCTAAATGTCATTGGCAGACTGACAGCCGCAGGGACGACTACTGCGAGCGATTCACTTGTAGCTGTTGCAGAGGTTCTTGAACTTTCAGCTGTTGGACTATTTGTAATAACACCAGGTAATTGTTGATTATATGGTAATTCCATTTTTTTTCTTAAAAAATATTTTTATTGTTTTCTTTTACGACGCACAAGTGCTGAAAACGCTGCGACTAATCGATATAATGAGCCAGCACAAACGATTTTCTTATGAGTTGGCAGCACAACAGCAATTGAAATGAATCGTTCCGATTCAGCCAAATGAACAGGTAGTTCAAATAGCATGTTTATATGATGTCGAATTTGTTTTGTTTACTTCGATACGATTTGCAATACTTTGCAATTAATTCATACACATTAATTTATTACACATATGCATTCGCAGAGACAACATATTAAATTCATAATATTAGAACGCCGCTGTTATGTTAATTCTTGCAATCAGATTGAACATTTTGGTTGTTATTGCGGTTATTTGTCTAAAATAATAGTTATATTGCGTTTTAATTGCATAAAACAATAACTTTAACAGTTCCAGATATTAAATATACCATCACTTTTTTCTTTCTGTTAGTAAAACGTAGTAAATTTAGTTTCCAATACATAAGCAATCCTCACTTAACAGAATATTCTAAATATTTCATTACCTTCTAATTACTGCACATTACACGGTGCATTTTTATATAGTACTCTGCAGCCGAAACTGCTTTTTGGATGTGAAAATTTTCCAAAACTTCGTTTGTATGTGAAATTCGGCGCAAAACGTGCTAACAATAAATTCTTGCTGCGGCCGCGGACAAGTTTGTAAAACGAGAAACGATAAGAAAAGTATGACTTATCAACAAGCAACCGGGCTACTGTCAATATTCGATAAGTATAGCAAAAAAAGTGTGACCAGCGTGCAGAATGTTTTTGTTTGAGCGCAACCCTGAGATTACTAACGAAGTACTGATGAACTTGATAAATGGGATAATGATGTGATGTATATTTCTAAGAATGCGCGACATAAATGAGTGCGTAAAGGCATTTCAGAACTGCTAACAACTGGGTAAAGCTTTGATAAATATTATAAAATTATGAGGTAAGTTTAAAAATGCAATAACCGTGACGAATGTGATGACTAATCGATTTCGCTTGTAGTTGTCATTACGCGGAATCGGAATCTTCACAGTCCGACAGCAAAATGGACATCTCTGAGACGCCAACGGACTCCACTGGCGTTTCACCGCTGGCTGACGAACATGCCGATGCCAGAGCCACGCTGCCAAATAAAACGAACGACAATATACAGCATCAAATTGAGGATGAATTGGAGAATAACGAAAATGTAATTTCAGCAACGCTAGATAACCGAATAATAAGACCGGAGATGTTATTGCCAGCTGAAACAATGCCACAACGACAATTTAATGAACGTACGTTAACGCTGGCCAATAGCCATCCACTGATGTCGCCTACAAACACGGACTCCGATTCGGAACCATTTCAGACCAAGTGTAACAATTTTCCTGATGTTATTCCACGCACCGATCAGACCACCACTGATGTTGTACGTAATACGCTTAACCAACAAAATAATATGAGAGTAAAGCCACAAGACGCCAAAATAAGTCTGTTGCGCGCCAATAGCCCAGATCTTCTAAGCAGTGAGTCAGACGCAGATGTTTCACAGTATTTGGCTGCTGTGGAATCAAATTTTCAGTCGGTTTCGTTGTTGCCCAATGCAAATAACAAAGCTTTGCGCAAAATAAAGCGTTCAACTGGAGCTGGTGGAGAAGATATTTCAAGCTTGGATTCAATATCGAATCACAGTTTTGACGATGACGAAGACATCGAGCACAATTTGGCATCTCTAAGTCCATCTAGTTCGTTAATTGATGGTCTTGATGCTGATGATGATGACGATGACGACTGTGAGGGTCCGGAATTGTTGCCGGACAACGATGATGAACTGGACGACTTTGGTATGACAACAACTCCCACACCACATGCAGGCGGAGCAACGATTGCTTCCTCAGAATTACCACAGTATACAGCTGACGAAGAGCGTCGTGATTCACGAAACTGGCAAAAGATCACACTGCCAGATGGACGCACACGTGAAATTGACATGCGGGTCATAGAGCCTTATAAACGTGTGCTCTCTCATGGCGGTTATTTAAAAGCTGGCGGACAGAATGCAATTGTGATATTCTGCGCCTGCCATTTGCCTGATAGATCCCGTGCTGATTATAGCTATGTCATGGACAATCTTTTTCTGTATGTAGTCAAGACACTAGAACAGCTCGTTACGGATGATTATGTGCTTATATATTTGCATGGTGGCTCTAACAGACGCAATGTACCACCATTTCCGTGGCTCAAACGGTAAGACCAACTTTTTAATAATACTTTTTAATTGAAATTTAATACTGTTACTAAACGAAACTCTTAAAACTGTTTAGTTGCTATCAACTGTTAGATCGTCGCTTGCGCAAAAGTCTAAAGCACATGTACTTGGTGCATCCCACATTTTGGATAAAATCCTTGGTGTGGATGGCACGTCCATTTGTCAGGTAAGACATACAATATCCGTTTATTGTATATAATATAATTTCATAATTTTGTTTTCACTCATATATAAAAGCGCAAAATTCTGGCGTAAACTTATTTATGTTAAATCTCTGGATGAACTGGGCCTACACGTTATTGTGGAGAAGGCGGCTATACCAGAGAAGGTCAAGCAATATGATGCCAAGCGAAACTGAGCTGCATCACATCAATTCATTCATCAAATCTGTTGGGCTAAATCCTAACGCAACATTCTTCATACACGCTCGCATTTTGTAGTTTCTACATTCCTCGCTAGATCTATATAGTACTATTATGATATGATAATGCTCTCAGTTGTATATTTATTTTTTGAACTTTCGCTATGCTTTAATTTAAGATCTCAACCTTTGTGATACTATATATGTTTTCTCCATTTTTTTTTTATTTACTTTTTTGCCTTTTTGCCTTCTCACCTCATGTGTACTCTTAACCCGCTTTGTGCTATGTATGTAATGTAATAAGCGGCGTTCAACAAAACATCGAAGCAAGATTTTTTAATATAGATTTTACTGCAAACGGTAGAATTTAGATATATAATATAAAGTAGAACTAACACACACACACTCACACTCGCACAGAACTTTAGCTGTAGTAAACCACTAACACATAGCGATTAAGAATTCATCAACATATATATAGATTCCGCTATCGCACCATACATACTCATATATATCATATAGACGTATACTCACAGAATCTCTACATGTTTAGCCAGCATTTTTTTTAATTTCTATTAATATAATGAAAAAGTTAAAAAAGAAACAAGATACCACCAGACTTCCTTACGTGTTACCTTCTTTGTCATAGCTAAATTTTAAAACATTATAAGGAAAAACAAAAAATGTAAAAAAAAAACAAAAAAAAAAAAAAGAATGAATGAATGAAAAAATGACCCGCAGCAACTCAACTGAATTTAATATTAAGCAAAATTTAATTTAAAATGAAAAGCAAAAAAAAACAAAAATGTTTAAAAAGTTAAAAATATTAATAATATTTAGCTGAATTTATTTGTGTGACGCTTTTGCATCAGTTGCATTGTATACTTAAATCACATCGTTAATAACCTATTATTAAATACATATTCATACACTCACACACATACACATACACACACAGCACATAACATTAATAAGAAGAGACCCCATGCCAGTCGAGGTCCACCCCCAATCCACAAGTAGCTGTTTAGCCTGTAAGAGATATAGTGACCATTATACTTAACTACAAGTAAAAAACAATGAAAACATTTGATATTTAAATCTACAAACTTAAACACACATTGCCACACACACATATAGATGAATAAATGATGGTAGCTGTGTAATTATGTAAGCATATAACCATTTGATATTAAGGAGCGATCTTTTATTGGTTTCCTTATTGCTTCAAGATAATAAAAAGAAAAAAATTTAAAATTTATCATTACTTTTTTTTATTGTTTTTTGTTTAAAATTCAAGAGTAGCTACTCTGGTTGCAGTCCCATAAATCCTGATCCTCATGGAACTGTATAAGTACTAGCTCATATGTGACTATAGTGCCAGCTACCTGTAATAGCACAATATATTTATATATATATAAGAATCATCCTGTTTACTAGATCTAAAGGATACACACACTTAGCACCAATTTACGTGTAAGGTAAAAGAATTTCATGCCACTGAGTGCCACCATATCACTGATTATTTCTTCAGCAAAACGTTTGGTTTCTGGACACCAAGAATCCTTGGGCACACAGCGTAAGTAGCGTAAGGAGTTGCGTGACTCATCATGTACATTGGCAGCGTATAAGGAGACGGCCAGGGTGCGCCCAATGAGAAATATAAGTGAAAAGTAAAAGTAAACCGCATGAGCCACCGATGGCATGTGACTGTATAAATTAGGAAAGTTGTTATAAGGATAATATTTAAAATTTTTGATACATACTTGAGACTGCGCAACAACTGTACACATATAAAGTAAAGATTGTTGGAAAAGGATATCATAGTTATCAGCGATATGGCATTATCCATTTTACCACATAAAATGCAAATATTTCGATATTGTATACGCCTTTGCGACCAGTAGGTTGATGTCATGTGCTAAGGATATCGAATTAGGCATAAATCATATTGTTATAGTAATAGCAGATCCTTACCAAGCCCTTAAACTTAAGTAGATCATCATTCAATTGACGGAACTTTGATGCTAATCCAATGCTAACAATCATCACAAATATATCCATATAGTTCCATATAAATGTTGAGTAGACATTCTGCAATTTACCCCACAGTGCCAAGGGCGTGGAGTACTCCATGACGAAAAAGATCTCATCGTTGGTTAACATAAAAAAATTTCGTATTGGATCATCGGTTTGATTGCAGAATGCAGCATAATTTATAGCGGAAATCATGCTGAGCAAGTGTTCCGCTGGAAGATAATTAGATATACATGAAATACAAGTTGAATTTGGACTAATTTATGCTTGATAATACCAAAAGATAGCATCATGCCAACAAACATGACCATATTAATAGTATGAGCCATGCGCCATTTGTCCCGCTGTGTATGATAAGCTGGCAAATCCTGTTCAATGTGATGCCAATGCATCATCAGGGCAGGCCACTTGCGGGCCAAGTTAAGAGCTGTGCTACAGACCAGTATGATGCAACTTCTAAAGATAATTGGCTTAATGCTATTGAACGTAATTGGACCATGGAGCACTTTGAAAACCGTTAGACTTAGATCTATCATTAAGGATGTTATAAAAATAACACTA
The DNA here is from genome assembly GCA_037044455.1 of Zygothrica quintamaculata. Lineage (NCBI taxonomy): Eukaryota > Metazoa > Arthropoda > Insecta > Diptera > Drosophilidae > Zygothrica > Zygothrica quintamaculata. Next base: position 48,356 of record JBAMBS010001392.1, read on the forward strand.
CAACAGGTACGCACATTGCGCCAGGAGAAGCTTAGGCTACTAGGATGTTTAGCCGTTACACCACGTACTGGCATCATAGCAAACAATTGGGCTGTCAGCAGCACCTTGCCCACAGCCTCATGGAATGTACCATTATAAACGAACTGTTCACGTCCCTTGCAACGTAGCGGTTCTACGCATATAAATCCTTGAATTAGCTCAAAATTTCATTTAAACAATGTACTAGTACCTGGCTCCAATGATGGTGAAGACTCGACTCGATTTACGCTGTGCTCTGCGTTTTGTTTAAATGTTTTTTTGCCAACACTATATTGTACATGAATATATATCTCTCTATATTATATATTTTTATATCCCTTTCAAAAGGATTATTACCTATCATGCAATATATCCAATTTACGCATCAATGGTGACTTTTTCATTTTCTTAAAGTCACGTATTTTACACTGAAGCTTGGGCAGAAAACGCATGTTGTTACCGTCACTAAAGTTGAACTAAGTGCAAGGACGAAAAACAAGCAACATTGCCATATTGCATGTCGTGGTCATTATAAAGAACACCTGTTGTTTTTCACTTAACCATAAATTATGGTATACCTAATGTGAGAACCATTAAATTAAATGAAACTACAAATTGTCCAAAGTTCAAGTCAAGGATGTGGTGAAATATATACAAAGAGGGCAAAAACAGTATAAGAAAAATTTATTGGGTAATGCAACTAAATAGTATACTTTTAGGCTTAACCGAACATATGTATTTTTTTTATATAATTTATTAAATTATACAGAAATTCAAATTATTTTTTTGTATTTGAAAGACTCACTGCGGCCCGAATTACCACCTCGTATAAGGATTAAAAATAGAATAAAAACAAATTAAAAAAAAATAAAATATAAAAAACATTTATTACATTTTTGTCTAAATTATGCTTGAATCAGCGTTGCGGCTTAATTATTAATAAAGCTTAATCAAAATCAATATAAAATAGGCATAATACTTATAATAATGATGATAATAACAATTATTATTATTAATTAAGCTCTATCAAAATCAATATAAAATAGGCATAATACTTATAATAATGATGATAATAACAATTATTATTATTAATTAAGCTCTATCAAAATCAATATAAAATAGGCATAATACTTATAATAATGATGATAATAACAATTCAAGAAACTTAAATTATTCTCATTATCGGTATAAGGCTGTGGGGTCGACATCTGTTGAGGCGTCGTCTTGGGCGGATTTTTTTAGTCTGTTGTCCAACCTATTGCTTGTATTTTTAAAAATTTATTAATTTATTATTATAGAGTTTTCCATATTTTTCTTTTATTTATTTGATTTTTATTTTTTAAATTTTTTTTTTTTTAATTTTAAAAAAATTTTTCCTTATCTATATTTTTATGAATACCAATGGGGCACGCAGGATACGCCCCTGTATTCAGTGCTCAAAGCAATCATTTACTTTATCAGCCTTGTTGAACTGCAGCAAAATAAGTTCGTAGGTAACTATTGTGCCAGCCACCTAGTTAGCAATATATATATGTATATATATATTAGATATATGCAGGTATACACATTATATATAGAAGTTTATACCGATATAAGAACGCCACGTGTAAGCCGAAAGAATTTCATGCCCGTTAAAGCCACCTGATCCATGAGCACCTCCTCCGAAAACCGTTTTAACTGCATATAAGTTAGGACTATATATAAAATATATATAAAAAATGTAATAATGCTCACCTCAGTGCACCAATACTGTCTGGGCACTAGCTGAAAGATAAGCAATGGACGCTTTGATTCGTCATGTACGCTGGCACTATAAAGTGAGAGTATTAGAGTGCGGCTTAGTAAATAGGCCAGGGAGAACCAAAAATAGGCTGTATGTGAAGCGGAGGGTTTCTTTCTAAAGTATATAATATAATATATAGAATATATATATATATATTAATTGATATACCTACTGTAAACTCTTTAAAATCTTGCCGCATATAAAGTACAGATTGTTGCTGAAACAGAGCAAAGTTATGACCGATATAGCATCATCAACGATGGAGCAAAGCTTGCAAAGATTACGAAAATTGATGCGACACTGTATCCAATAGTCAACACTGGTAGGCTGTAAGTAAATACATCTTATTTAATGTTAACCCTTTTTCCTAACAACTTACCAGCTTTGCCTCACGTTGCATATAGTCATTGAGTTGACGGAAACGTGCCGCCAACGAAACACTTACAGCCATAACAAATATATCATTAAAGCTCCAGGCAAAGGTGGCTAGTACATTGATCGCTTTACCCAATATGCCCAAGAAGGAGGTGTAGTTTATAAATTGGAATACCATGCTAAAATTTATATACAAATAGCTATCGATGGGCCTGTTAGGCATCACAGGACATTTATTCACATAGTGAAAACTGGATAACATGCTCAACAAATGCTCAACTGAAATCAAAGTTTGAACTTTAGTTTTGTAGTTAAGCATGATAAGTTTTACTGCTATTCACCCAAGGAACAACCTATGGCTATCATTATAATCATTTTAATATGATAAGCCAGAGCAGCACGTTCCCTTTCAGTATGCAAGGCGGGTAACTGTGTTTCAACTCTTTGCCACTCCAAAACAACGTCTGGCCATTTTCTGGCTAGCTGAAGGAATGCCACAGATATAGCAAATATCGATCCATAAAATATAACCGTTTCAACCGAATCAAAATCAAAATTAACATGCATCACAAATGCACCCAGAAAACCAGATGCAATGCCAAAGCAAACACTAACTACCAATGCATAACAGGTGCGAAAACTTAGCCAGCGGAAGCTTAAATCCTCTGCAGACTTGGAGCTGATGCCGCGAACTGGCATAAGTGCGAAGATCTGTGCTATGACAAGCACTAAAGAAGATATATTTGTTACCAATATAAGTTCCAATCACTACTGCATTATAATAACCTGGTTTGATGGCCTCCTGAAATGAACCACTATGCATATAATCCTCCCGAGTGCCACGTTGAAGCATAGCTCTAACTTAATAGTTAATTAATTACATACTTATTAGGCTTTAACTAGAAATGTTATAGAGTATAAGTTATATTAATGCTTACGTTTTGGCCAATGTATACGCTTTTTCTGCATTAAAGTTTTGCCACATTTAAGCCTTATAATAATTAAAGTCTTTTGGGTTAAAGGTTTTTGCTTTAATATTCAATTAAAACTTACTCGCTGTCCACACGGGCAGCACGCCAATAATGTACAAGTGAAACATTTTTGCGTCGCCTACGCTTTTCAGTTATTGTCCTGGCCATGTCCTGTAAATAACTGTTAGCCAATTACTTGTACATTTACACTGTATAAATTTTGTGCTCTAAACTGTGTCTCTATATATAAATTGATATTATATTATCTGTTTACAATCTTTGTGTGTTGTACAAATTATAGGTATGTCCTTTGACAGACACATAAATTATGCAAGGGATTAGCAATAGCTTTGAGTTATGAGAAAATACTCTTGGAGGCGCCACTGCGACTACAAATATTCTTCTGCACCTCACTTCCGCTCATTTGACTGATAAGCACTAGCTCATAAACCATCAAGGTGCCAGCCATCTATAGTATATATAAATAATTACAAATATTATTCAGTAAAAGTATTCCAACTTGCCGCAAATATAAGACGTCTGGTTAGCAGAAAGAAGCCTTTACCGCTGAGCGCAAATGTATTGGTTAAAAGGATCTCATGTATCCGCTTCAATTCGAGACACCAAAATTCGGTTGGTATCTCGTACAGTGTAAAAGATATATCTTTAGCCTCCTGTGGTATGGAGGCGGCAGCAAACATCATATTCAAAACGCGCGAGAGCACATAAAATAAACAGAACCAAAAGTATAACTCATCCATAAAGTTGCCCCTAGCCCTGCAGAGTATAAGTATGTATGTTAGTTATCAAAATCCTTATCAAATAATTATCAAATATTACTTAAAGCTATGATAGATTTGTACACAAACAAAATACATGTTATGAGCACAGGCTAATAGCACTAATCCGGACATCTCCTTGTCATACAAAGACAACAAATCACACAGTTCCAAGAGATCACAGCGCAATTCAGTCCAGAACTCACTGGGCATTTGTTTGCCAATGTGTTGACGTATGCGCCAGTGCAGCTGCTTAAAGCGTATCTCCAGACTACGGCAAATGATTATCAGAAATATATCCACAAAGTTCCATACAAATGTCATGGATAATGTAGTCCATATAATAAAGATTAATTGTGCCACATTGAAGCTAAACACTGTAGACAGCTCCTGACGTTCACGCACAAAATAATTTAGCCAGAAATCCACATCCAAATTGCATTCATGTATTTGCATATAATTGCTATATATGGCACTGCCCATATATGTGGAGTGCTCACAGAGTGCAGCCAACAATAGCGCTATGCCCCAGATGCGTAAACGACGTCCGAACTGGCGTCCTAGCTGACAATCATACCCAGGTTGCAGGAAAACCAATTCACAACGTGCTGTTTCTTGAATGAGATGTGGCCAGCGGTGCGACAGGGACAAAAAGCCACCAAAACATGCAATGCATATAACGCTAAAGCTAAGTGATCCTAGTAAAAGAAATTCGAAGGACTTTCCAATAAAATCCATATTATATGTATCCATAATCTTACCTATTGTATAGATCTTAAGACCATATTCAAAGACAACCTTTGATGATAGCACACAATCCATTATGGCAAAACCAAGCAAAACGATGCTAACAAGCAGAGCCGGAGAAAACCAGCAAAAGCGCACATTTCTAACTGGAGAACTTGGCCAGATGCCGGCAACGGGTAATACACCAAGAAATTGGCCAAACACCAAAACTTAATATAATTTATTTAAATAAAATTGAAAATTTGTTTTATTTTTTGTATTTTATATTAACTTACAGGGTCCCAGTGCATGATGCAAAGTATTTTTATTATTACTTTGATGGTTACGTTTCATTTGTTGGCCACTAACTGTTAACTGTGGCAAGTAAAGCAAATTGGCATACTTGTTGTTGTATAGCGATTAGAATCATACAATAAGCGTGTACAACGGGGCGTATGATGCAAGTCTATTAATGTTTACAGCAGTTAAGATCTGAATAATAAAGTGTTTAAATGCCATGACATTTCAAAAAAGCTTAACAAAAATCTAAGCAAAGTAAGCCATAAATAAAAAAATTGTCTATGATTAGATCAAATGAGAATAATATATAATTAAATTATCCTTGAACTTAAACTAAATTCTTTTTAACTTAACAATAGATCGTTCTTTGCCTGATGTTTGCCTGATTTATAACATCGGATATCATAAGCTCATAGGTGATTATTGTTGTGGCCATCTGTAAATATAACAAATATATATATTATCATAATGGATCACAAATTTATTCTTTGCTACTCACAGTGAGCACAAGTTGACGTGTTAAGTAGAAGAAACCATCGCCTGATAAGGCGGTCATATCATTGCCTAGCTGCTCACTAAATCGTTGCACCTATAATTGAAAACCCTGTTATAAAGGATGATTATGACCTATGCATATGCCTGACCTCAGTTGTCCATGCCTTGGAGGGCACATCACGTAATGCGACAATAATTTTGACTTCAAAATCATTTATGGAGGATGTAACAAATATGGTCATTATGGTACGCAATATGGCAAAAACTAGTGAATACCAAAAGGCTAACATAACAATCGTATCCACGCCTATATTTCTGTTACAGGAACAAGAATATTAAATCCACTAATAGTACATATTTTGTTAAACTTACTTGAAACTATTGAATAATTGAAAGCATATAAAAGACATATTGTTGCCAAAGGCCAGCAGCACAAGTGGCGCTATGGCCTTATCCAAAAGACGCACCAGACGCTTTAATGCCAAATAGTGTTGACGTATCTCTGTCCAGAAGATAGCTGGCATAACTTTCATATGAACTGCAGCAATGCGACGATGTAGCTGATGGAAACGTGCTGCCAGTCCAATGCCTATGCACATGATAAAGCAATCGGTAAAGGAACGTGGATAGGCTATGGTCTGGTTGATCCACTGTAAGTAGATCAGCATTACATATAAAAACCAATTGATAATAGCCTTAATATTACCTCAAACAATGGTAATAGCCAGATACGAAAGGGTAGTATATGATAGAGATGCGGCCGTTCCCATTTGTAGACGCTTTCCAGGTAGCTGACATTGATATTACACTGTGTACGCTCCAGATTACTCAAATGGAAAGAGTTGGCCATCAGCAGGCAATGCTCCACTGTAAAGGAATTTGTATTGAAAATTATGACAAGATTTAAAGTAAACAATTTATGGTAGAGCATCACCCAAAGCCGATGTCATCACCAAACCGACAATTATATTAATGCGTCCCTTCATCTTGTATTCATCATAGAAACGGTAGGGCACATTGAGAAAGAGTTCCTCCACATGATACCAATGGCTCATGATGCTGTGCCAGTTGAATGCCAATTTCCAAAAGAATATATGCTCCAACATACAGACTATATATAGGGCCAGTGCGCTGGATGTATGAAAGTTAATTCCCACATTTATCACATAATTCAGAACTGCACAAAATTCGCATGTGTTGAGTATAAAAATTATTGCCGAATAAAGGACGCGTAGGCTGAGCCATTTAAATTTAATGTCCTTAATATCCGTGGAAAAAATATTGTTTACTGGCAATAATGAATAGATTTGCGATACAAATAACACTAAAACAAGTACAGAAAATAAACTATATAAATATGAAACTGATCTATCTAGAATTATATATATATTGTTACCTTGCGAAAATGCGCGATAAAATGTTTCGCCTTGCGGCATGACGCTCAACTGTTTGAATGAAGCAATTGCAGTAAGGGTAAAGCAGAATTAGTAGGCGAGGTTGTTTGCATATATATATATATATATTTACATGTATATATGCTTATATAGTTAAGCAGCTGTCATTTACAGTAGTATAAACGCTAATTGAGCCACCTGTCAACGTGCCAGACATGACAAACAGCAATTTCTATTGCCATTTTTCAAGTAGTTCCTTAAAATTTGTGGACTGGGTTCATCGAGTTTATAGGTCATTATTGTGTCAATTATCTAGTATTTGCTTAGCATTTGACAAGTATAAACAATTGTTTATGAATATATAATATGTTCTATTTCTTTATGTACATCAAACAGCAGTTGGCAAGTTGCGAAATGGAAATTCCTCACCAAATGCGTTCCACATTTCTTGCAGAGTATTGCTCATACTAGCAGCAGCCGCAGCTGGCTGCTTAGTTTTCTTCACATTTTCTATGATTTCTATTGCCAGCTCCTTTTCTTGTAGCTTTTCAATGAAAATATTTACATTGCAATTCATTCGCTTCTGCCATAAGTGTGTCTGTTGTTGCCCCAAAGGAAGGACTCATCGCATGTGACATGGTTCTGTTGCCGTAGCGACTGTAGTGGGCGGTGTGTTGTAGGCGTGATTTAAGCCACACTTAATCCATTTTGTACTTGTATATTAACACGTATTAAAACATATTTGTTAAGTGTAAATGTCAAAACAAATATCCTTTCTATATAAATACGCCATTTGCACTAAGTTTAATATAGAGAAGAGTTATATATTGCACACAAGTGCGATAAATCATAGAGAAATATCGAAAATCAAACGTTAAATAACCGTTAAAAAGCCCGCTTACATTTAAATTTTAAACAATGCGCATAACCCAAAGGGCCGTTATAAAATTTAAATTACGAATTTTTAATATTAGTTTTTAGTGCAAGAAACAAAATTGAAATATACTTTTAGTTAAAGAAATTAAAGAAGTATCTCAAAGTCAACTTAGGCCTGAGCGTATTTTGTTTTGAGGCTTTTAAGAACAGTTAACACATTTAATATAGATATATTAGATATATAAGATATTTGGATATTATTATTTTAAGCTTTCAATATTTCTGCGTTTTCCCCTAAAAATTAAACACTTTTATGATTCGTATTAACTTATTTTTGGTTTTTATAATAAATTAATGTTTTCTTCATTTATTTTACTTAGTTTAAATTGAGCTATAACTATAATTGTTATAAAATGAAAAAAAAAAACTATTCTATTGTATAGATTAAGGAACAATAACTTAACCCTCACAAGAGGGTGTGTGAGGGTATGTGAACTGGGCTGAGGGCTTTTTTTGATATATTATAAACTGAAATTAATCATTATTATTAATGTGAAACATCTGTTGATATGCTTAACACATTGAAATCTTAAGTGAAAATGTTAGTGAATATATTTAAAAACTCAATAAACGAATCATGTAATATGTAATATTACACAAATTAAAAAATAGTCATTAAAATTTATCAATAAGTTTAATTAAAAATGTAAATTTTTATATCTAAACAAATTTAATTCATCAATGATAGTAGCATACGGCCTTTGCAGCCAAAGCTCCTAATATTCTAGTTTATAAGTTTACTTATAAACAAGTTCTATATTAATAAATAAATTTTACATTTTCTATGTATTTAGATAATAAATTATTTAATTAATTTATGTATCAAATTTGTTATTAACTGGGGATGTTCACTAATAACAATCTTAAGTAAAAATTGTATGCCAATTTTTGTTATGGTTTAAAGTTTAGGAGAATATAAATGCAAATTTCATATATTTTGTTGTTGTTGCTTTTTTTTTTTTTTGGTAGTTTTGCTCTTTTGTTGCTTGGGGATAATTTGCAATTTAAGTTCTTCTGAATTGAGCTACTTTTTTTTGGACAAGGCACCAGATGGATTTCCCTAGATAGCTTCTGCATGGCAATGCAGTCAATTTGAGGGATTCCAGCGCCAAATCAACATGACTCTATGTGTCATGGCAGCTGCCAAGAAGTGAGTAAAAGTAGAAAAAGAGAAGAAAAACAACGAGTGTATAAAAACTGTCGCATAACTTGCAAATTTTCCACTTCACCTGCAATTCGATGCTCCAAAACGAATTTTGATCAAAACTGACAGCCCAACAATACACAGTGGCATTCATCAATGTCCGTCGTTGTCGCATAGAATAACGGTAACGCTAATGGTTACTACTATCCCTACATTTCCTCTATGCACTCCACACTTTCCCCAGCAGCTTACAATGGTAGCGTAATAAATCATCTGTAAATTGATTTCAAAACTTTAACGACAGAAAGCAAAAAAAAAAAAGAAAAAAACAGTACATAAAAAAAAAAACATTGTAAGCTACTGCAAGGCACTTCAGTTAATGCATAAGTTGCACAAAGCAAAAAAAAAAAGAGAAAAACGTTGAAAATTGCAAAAATAAAAAAATATTTTTATCTGAATTTTAGCTGCATCCTGGCACGCGTTTAAATCTCGCAAGCGTTCCCATAACACGCTGTTCCCTCAACTAATATCAAATTGATAGCTTTTAAATTTGATTTCGCGTCTTATCGCCGAAGCGACAAGTTCGACAGGCCCAAATGGTGTGTGCATAGTAACAATCCACCCACACACATAAACACATTCTCTCCCTCACTTCCATCATGTCTTTCCCTCTCTCTCACACACACTTTCTCTCTTTCTAGCATGTTGCATTAAAATGAGCAGCGTAAAACATTTTATGTGTTGCAGTGGTAACAGCTCCAAACTGCAACGTGGCGTATACTTTTTTTCTGCTTCTGCTAATACCCAATACGTCATTGATATTGATAGGGTATAATTACTATATGTAACAGCTAGTGTTATATATATATACACCAAATTATAAATAAAATATAAGCCCAAATAATAATACTAATATGATGCAAATCTATCATTTATGGCAGCCATTGATTAACTTCTCTTTAGCTAAAAATAAAGTTTATTTTTTGATGAATGCATCGGGGTAAAGGATAATTTACATTTCAAAAGCAAGCTTTAATCTTAGTTTAAATATATATGTATATAGTTTATATTTATATTTAATCTTGATATTAATATTATTTTAGTATTTTAACATATATTTTAATATTTTTTATAGTGTTTCTATTTCCTTTGAAGAAATTTTGTTATATTTATTATTTTTAATATATAAAAAAAAATATTTCTTAATATGTTACGTAATTTAAATTTTTTTTATTATTTATATATATATATATATATATTATATGTTTTTATATTTACTTATAAACTAAAAATATAGTTTGTCTTTTACAATTCGTTTGGAATATTTTTTATCTAAGAAAAGTTATATAGAGCTTATATCATAAATTATATAAATTTTATTAAATATTATATTTGTGTTTTTTTAAATGAAACCTTTTAATTAAAAGTAATTTATTTATTAATTCAAAATACAATATAACAATTTATGCCATAAATATTTATATATTGATATTAATTTATATATAGGAATTACTTCTATATAATTAAAGAGTTTACAGCATTTTCCCTTACTGAATCTTTACCACTAACATTTATACACTCTTAATAATATTGCATAATGAAGCAAATAATTTATTTTTATTGAATTTACATTAAACCATCAAAATTAAAAATCTATTATTAAAAAACTTAATAATAAATAATAGTATATGTAATAATCATAATAATAATAGTAATACCAATATTAATAATAATAATAAATATAATAATATAATAATAATATAATAATATAATAATATAATAATATAATAATATAATAATATAATAATATAATAATATAATAATATAATAATATAATAATATAATAATATAATAATATAATAATATAATAATATAATAATATAATAATATAATAATATAATAATATAATAATATAATAATATAATAATATAATAATATAATAATATAATAATATAATAATATAATAATATAATAATATAATAATATAATAATATAATAATATAATAATATAATAATATAATAATATAATAATATAATAATATAATAATATAATAATATAATAATATAATAATATAATAATATAATAATATAATAATATAATAATATAATAATATAATAATATAATAATATAATAATATAATAATATAATAATATAATAATATAATAATATAATAATATAATAATATAATAATATAATAATATAATAATATAATAATATAATAATATAATAATATAATAATATAATAATATAATAATATAATAATATAATAATATAATAATATAATAATATAATAATATAATAATATAATAATATAATAATATAATAATATAATAATATAATAATATAATAATATAATAATATAATAATATAATAATATAATAATATAATAATATAATAATATAATAATATAATAATATAATAATATAATAATATAATAATATAATAATATAATAATATAATAATATAATAATATAATAATATAATAATATAATAATATAATAATATAATAATATAATAATATAATAATATAATAATATAATAATATAATAATATAATAATATTATAATATAATAATATAATAATATAATAATATAATAATATAATAATATAATAATATAATAATATAATAATATAATAATATAATAATATAATAATATAATAATATAATAATATAATAATATAATAATATAATAATATAATAATATAATAATATAATAATATAATAATATAATAATATAATAATATAATAATATAATAATATAATAATATAATAATATAATAATATAATAATATAATAATATAATAATATAATAATATAATAATATAATAATATAATAATATAATAATATAATAATATAATAATATAATAATATAATAATATAATAATATAATAATATAATAATATAATAATATAATAATATAATAATATAATAATATAATAATATAATAATATAATAATATAATAATATAATAATATAATAATATAATAATATAATAATATAATAATATAATAATATAATAATATAATAATATAATAATATAATAATATAATAATATAATAATATAATAATATAATAATATAATAATATAATAATATAATAATATAATAATATAATAATATAATAATATAATAATATAATAATATAATAATATAATAATATAATAATATAATAATATAATAATATAATAATATAATAATATAATAATATAATAATATAATAATATAATAATATAATAATATAATAATATAATAATATAATAATATAATAATATAATAATATAATAATATAATAATATAATAATATAATAATAAATTTAATAATAATAATAATAATAAATACTATTAATCAAATTGAATAGTATTTATATTCTTTTCTGAGAAAAATAAGTAATAAATGATAATAAATATCATTTGCTTATTCATTATAAGTTGAAATAACTTATATAATAAAGAGCATTTAATCAATTTAATATATGAAGCTTAGTTGAAGGCAAGTTAAACCCGGAATATTATAAAGCTGCTTAGTTAGTTTTTAAACTGGATTAAACTGAGTATATTTAAAGTTGGGTTAACGCATTATTTGTGTGTTTACTTTCAATGATTAGCCACCCGTTGTTCTGGTTTCTACAATCAAATCATGTGATCCAGTTGCTAGTTGCTGTTAAGGATTTTAATATGTTTAGTTGACCTTGATTATAGGGAAACTGGCTTAGTTGTAAAGCTTATACTCTCGTATCAGCTAAGATACACGCATATTCCCTAAATAGCTATAGTCAAATCAAACTGTTAAGCTGTACGATTCAAGAAATGTTATCACTAACTGCATCCGGCGGCGTCGTCGTCGACAGCGTCAACATCATCGGCACCTTGTACCGTTCATCGTTGTAGTTGTTGTTGTTGCTGTCGGCATCAGCATCGGAATATGCAGTTGTTCGGCTTTGGCTGATGCTCCTCGTATCGTTTTTGGTTTCGGTTGGGAATTCGGTTTTGGTTTCGCTGATGGAATTGTTATATTTTAAGTTTCAGATGCTCGTTGGCATTTGGCGCGTGCAGTTGCTTATCGCGGCGAAACCGGCAAATAATCGTTAAATATATTTCAAGCCATAGAAGATTTAGATTTTTTTTTGGTTTTTAGAAAATTTTCAAAAACCAAGTTTCTGATATCGCGGGTCGCACTTGCGCACAGTGCTTGAGGCAACCGCAGCTTATCATACTCCAGTAACTGGCACTGTAACAAAGCATAAGAACTCGTGACTCTAAGATATATACTATTATAATAAAGTATATAAGTTAAGTGATAAGCTAAACAGGGTTATCTTCACCTAGCGAGCCTAACACTTCCGTTACGAGCATATTTGTGGTGGTTAATCAACGCAATAGCTTGAAGCGATTTTTTAGTTGGCAATCGGCAACGATCCAAGTTGGTTTACATTTATTTTTTTTTTTGATTGTTCGTTAAAAAGATTTAAAAAATTTTAATTTTGCAGGGTTTCGGGATATCACAACCGTTTGCTAATAATCGTGTGTGTGTGTGTGTTTCTGTGCGTGTGTGGGTGATATACACAATCAACTAAAAGAAACACAAAAGTTCCGGTTCCGAAAAGAAATAATAACTCAAAACATGCGTCGGCAGTGGCTACTAGCCGTGTGCCTGGTGGGCCTTATCTATCTAACGGCTGGACAATGGGTGCAATGTCCCAATGGATGCACTTGTGCAGCACGCACTGTTCATTGCATACGAGCTCGACTCACAAGCGTGCCCCAAATGCCCCAGGACACTCAAGTACTGTAAGTAGTTTGTGGACAATTTTTGTATTGCATACTGTGTGGGGTTACTGGAAATTGGTTACGGGTATTGTGGTATACGAGTTTTGAATTGGGTTTAAGATTGGTTCGTTGATTGTCTAACATGCATAAATCATGGAAAATTTTGGCTTTTGGCAAATCCATAAATTAGTTTTTAATGCTGTCTGTCTTCGTTTGCTCTTACACTTTGTGTCTCACTCTTCTACTGTCTATCTATATATCTTTGTCTTTTTCTTTATCTCTATCATTATCTCTTTCATTTGTGTACTTTACTGAGCAGTTGCTGTAGCAGTTGCAGTTGCACTTGCGTTGCGTTGCAATGCGTTAATTTGATGGCTCCTCCTTTTAAGAGCTGCTTCACCAGTCCCTCGCCTTCAGTGAACAGTTAAACTACAACCAAACATATATACACCTAACGGCATCAACTCTATCTCTGCACAATCTCTCACTGTGTGTTGACTCAATTAAACGATGTCTAACTGAAGCAGCAACGCGGGAATTTGTATATTTATCACATCACATTGCAACCCATCGCATTGCATCTCATCGTAGCGCAGCGCATCGCATCGCATCGCATCCCATCGTATTGCATCTCATCTCATACCATGGCATCACATCGCATCGCATCGTAGCGTAGCGTATCCTTCAACCCAATACACTATGCACCAACATATAGCAACCAATAACATATACCATCAACAATCTCAACCCCATAAAGCTATTCCTCATACCCAATCCCAATGCAACATAGCGCGATTTGTATGCATGCGAAATATTCCCTGACGTTGCATTTATTTCCAAATGTCAGCAGATTTCGCATGAATTTCGGCTAAAGTTTTATGCATAGCATAGAAAAGAGTTGGGTGCTCTACGGCTCTACGGGTCTATGGCTGCAGGGGAGGAGTAAGGCAACTGTAGGCAAGAGCAGTTGCTATAGTTGTAGGTGGTTTCAAATGGGTGGTAGTTGATTCATGCAACTTGGTAAATGTTTGTGGAGCATATGCATATTTATGCGATAGGCCGCGGCACGCAGGAAACATACAAAAAAAAATTTAGAAAAATCAACAACAACAAAAAGAAAATACATAGAAGATGCTCTGAAAATAAGAATTTGTGTATTTATGTAGAATTCAATTTCTGTCAGAGCTAGGCAAATTTATGCATATGGCAAAGTGGGCGTGGTAAGGAAATTATCACCTTTCTATCAAATGATAAATTGAACATTTGACAATAATAATTTTGCATCTGATTTATATATAGTATATAGATATATTTAAATTGAACTATTATAAATCTGTAGTTGGTAAAGTCATTTTATTTATTTTGCTTTTATTTGAAATTTTATTTTCTAATTAAATTAATTTGAACAATTATTTAATCTGCACAATTCTTCATTAATTTAATTTACTTTTCCCATACAATAAGTTGACATAAAAAACTTTTTTTTATAGACAACAATTTAAAACTTATTAGATATTTATTGACAACTGCAAAAAGTTGAACTAAAAACTAAAATAATATATTAAATAAATAATAAAATATCTACTGCAAGAAGTTTACAATTTATACTCAATTTTGAAAATACACCTACACAAACACACACACACAAACACAAACAGAAGCAAACTTTTTATATGCCAATCAATCTTAATTGTAGACAAAATATTTCATGAATTATTTATCACTTTATATCACCCTTTAAAAAATAAAAACAGCACAAAACAATACAAAAACATAACAAAATAATAAATAAATGAATGAAGGAATGAATGAATGAGTGAATGAAGAAAGAAAACGAGAAGGTTAACTGTGGATGGAATAACTACAATATTTAATTACTGAAATGCATACCAAGAGTCTCATTCTTATTTCATATTCGTTTTATACTGTGACAGTCTTAATTAATTTGTTGCATTTCCAACTACAACTCAAACCTAGCGTTCCCTCTCATCTGTATGGTACACTTACTTAATGTGCGCAAAAGCAAAAAAAAAAAAAAAAATATAAATCAAAGCAAATAAGTATTCGGTTGTAGCTGACTACGAACAGCCCTTTACTCCAGTCTACACACACATACTAAAACTATTATGCTTATTTTCCGATCTTCATTTAATTTGCAATATAGATATATAAAATTGTTTTCTTTTTAATTAAATAATTTCTTTATTGTTTTGGGGTGTGTACACACTTTATACACTGAAGACATCCTGAAACCTGAATGCACAGTAACATTCATATACCTTGAGAAATAGAAGTTTACTTTCCGACAGACAGAAAGAGGACGAGGGATAGATAGACTAAGAGACAGAGAAGAAGACAGATAGATAGATAGACAGACAGACACAAACACACACAGATCGATTAGATTGATTGTCTATAACAAACATTTCCACCAATGTATTAGAATCCCCTTTTTAGCCAATTTGGTTAAGGGATTAAAATGTTTTTTAAAATAAATTTTTTCTACTTGTTTTTGTGTCACACTGTTTTCTTTTATAAACTTTTAATTAATATTAGCACATGTTCATTTAATATTGCTTTAAAAAAAAAGAAGAAAAACCGTAACTTTTTAAAATTCGAAAGAAATTTGCAATTGCCGTTGACCGGGCAAAAGCTTCTGGCAGACATATGTTTTGATCTTTGTTGCTCTGAATGCGTTATATCCTCACTTTGCTGATGTTATGGGGTATACACAGCCAGATTATACTGTGTTTTTTAATCAATATGCTAAAAGTAATTGAAAGAAGAATTGATTCCTAATTTAAATAGAATTCATTTGTCTATCTGAGAGGAATATGAGAAAGAGCTTTTCAAATTAGAAAATGAGTTTTTAACAATAGGATGAAATCTATTAGGATGGTAGGAGCTTTGTAAGCTGTTTGAATCATTTAACCCTAGCTTGGGTTTTGCCAAAAGCTCCTTTGTAGGTAAATCCTGATTCAAAAAAGAATTCTGCATTATTAATACACAGCTTTGCAAGCTCATCAAAGCTTTAAGACCTAGTTAAAATTAAAAAATTTACATATAAGAAATTATTACTTATAAATTTAAAGGTTTTTAATTAAAAACATTAATGTCAATAGTAGAGAGGTTACGGAGAATTTATTGCTAGCTTTTTGGAAAGTACATTAAAGCTTTAACACAATGTTTACCTGAAGCGTAGAGCTTTTCTGGCTGAGATTTGCAATTTAGAAATGATTTTTAGTTTCGTTGGCACTTTTCTATGCAACTTCAAAAGCTTCTTAAAGCTTTAAAACATTTCCTATTTTTAGCTTAAATAAATTAAAATTTTGCTTTTAATTTGAAAGTCTCTTTGTATTCATTCAGTGAGAGCATAGTAAATGTTCAAAATAAGTTTAAGTAAGAGTATATCAAAGTCGAGTTAATTCCAAATTCAATTTGCATTTCCTTATGTGTTTGCCTTAATTTTGTTAATGGCGCAAATTTGTTTACAGTCTTTACTCGTGTGACTTTGTATGAAAAACTTTTAGCACTGTGTGTAATGAAAAGACATATAAAAAATAATACTGTGAACGAAAAGAATGAGAGAGAATGTGAGAGAAAGAGTAGGAGCAAAAATAAACAGATTCTTTTTAGATAAGCAACAGCATAAGCTGAGAAAAAGAGTAGGGGAGGGTGCCGAGAGAGAGAAAGACAGAGAGAGAGACAGAGAGGAAAGTCAAATAAAAGTTAGATCATGCTCTAAAAGCAGCGTTTGTACATATGTGAAATAAACACGTCCATTGATTGAAACAAGTTGCAACAAAAACTTGCAACATTTGAAACATTTTTTGGCTTTAGACACAGAGGAAAAAAGAAGAATTACCTTTTCAATTGAAGATTTAAAGTTTTTTGTTGCTGGTCAAGGCCTATGCCAGAGTTGGCCTTTCAAGCTGTCCATCTATCACTATGGAGATGCATTTATCACTTATTCACACACACACATACACATACATATATACATATTGCATGTGTGTGGAAATGTATAGAAAAGCGCAAACATTTTGACTTTTTGGTCGTCGCGTATTTAAACTTGCAACTAAATGGAGGCAAAATGTGTGCAACATACGGCATAGCCGCTGGCATCATTCATCTTCAACGCCCACATATACCACAAGCACACATACACACATACACACACACACGCTGAACACATACCATGAGGCGAGGCTCGAGGCAATTTTTCTTATTCTCTAGCTAAATAAATGCACTTGATTTCATTTCATGATGATGCATTTTAGCTAGCCTTCTCTTAAAACTAGCATATAGAAACAGATATATATATATATAAGGTATATATAAGTATATAGTACATATGTGTATAAAAATTATATATATATACATATGTATTTTGAGTTAGTCTTAAAGGCTGCTCTGATACGCTATAAAGGCAGTATGAGAGCAAAGCAAAAGCAAAGGCAAAAGGAAAAGTAAGAACCAAAGATGAGGCTGTATCTATCATCTTGGGAGCTTTGCATGGCAGCCACATAAAATGCAGATGGAGCAGGCACATGAGCTAAATATGATATGGATATATGCGTTATATCTACACTATATATGTATAAATATGTATATATATATATAAAGATATAGATGATATATATATATACATATATCTATAGGTATATGGCTTTTGCTGAAACAGCAGCACATGCACTAGTCTTATATGAGGTTTTCTAATAACTGCTATGGGTTATTATGCTATCTATATTTATAAATTTATATAGATTTATATATATATATATATATATATACATATATATATCTATATACTATGTATATACATTATATTTATGTAGTACACTGGGTACAACTCATGCTGTGCTATCAAAACAAAAGTCGCCACACGTTGCACGCTCGGCATATTAAAAAGTTTGATTAGTGCCCAGCTGAGTGCACTCCACGCTGGACAATGCACAATCACACACATACATACATATATCCATATATATATATATATATATATAAATGTGTACACACTAACGTGTGTTAGCCCACACCCACTCAATAACGCCTCACTTTAACTTTCAGCATAGAGCTCGTCAGACAATATGGCAGCATATTTTTCCATGCTTGGGAAAACTATTTGCTAGCACAAAAATGTTGTTCGTCTCCAAAGCAGCAAGACCCCCTACCCAGTACCCCCTCCAACCCCAAAGCAAATACCTCATTTCCTCATTGCTATATTGCTCCCAAACTCATATATACCTACTACTACTAGAAATACTATTACTACTACTACTACTACTACTACTATTATGGCTACTAGTACTAGTTCGGAGCATTTATGCGTGAGGAATGCCTTGTTCATCCTTGTTGCTCCTTGCTATTCCTTGTTGCACCTACTACTACTACAACTATTCTCCAGCCTGCCAGTCTGCCTGGCAGCACAAAATATTGTATGTTGTTATTAAATATGCATAAATTTCCTTTTTGCATGGCGCATTCGTTTTTGTTGCTGTTGCAGTTTTGCATTTACATTTGCTGTTTATTTGCCCGTGCAAATATTGAAAATGTTACCAAAAAAAATTTGTCCAACAACAACGCAACGCAACGAGACCATAGCGTACTCTGCTCTCACTTTATATATATATATATATATATATATATATATATAACAATATATGTATATATATATATATATAAATATATACATATATGTGTGTTTGTGTGCTTGTTGACAGCATATGCAACTGAGTGTGATTAAAGTAAGGTTAGAGTATCAAAGGAGATCATGTGAAGCTTTTGATATCAATGAAATGTCAAACAGTTTTAGTTTTTCAGTCAACAACAGACCAGCATTGAAATAAGAATACAAAAATTGGTTTTCATTTTGTTTACAGAATTTAAATATAAATACATATATATAAGCTATATACACATACTTGTATGTATGTATGTTTAGTTTATAGCTGAGCTGATAATGAAGCTGTCGTTTTCCGTATATGAAGTGGAACAATAACATAATTGATATGCCAGCTATCACAAAGAAACAGTAACAGAAACAAAGACTGAGAGAGAAAAGGATAAGAGAATGTTAAAAAAAATGTATATAGTGAAAAGAATATAATATTTATATATAGTAGTTTATTAATGTATAAAGTAGAACAATACCAATATAAATCTCACATACTTCCATTCTATATACTATATCGAATGCTGAGACTGGGCAATATATATATAGTTGAGTGTGCTATTTAATACAATATTTTTATAATTAAATTTATATATATATATATATAAATTCATAGATATGTATATATACATGTGTATTTATTAAATCCATTAATTCATTAGTTTTGTCTGTTTTTTTGTGCAGAAATCGTAATAAGCCCTAAAGGTTATTGAAATTTTCTGCTATCACTTTTTATTTATATAATAAATTTACAGTTTTTTCTTTTTGTACAGGAGGAACATTGAAAAATCTGAAAATGAAAACTTATTTGCATAGATAGAAAAAAATATTTGATTTCATTATAAACATAAATATGTGCTTAAGCACATACCAAAAAGGAAGGATAGGAAAAGCTCTTTGATTTACCTTTGTTTTGAAGCCTTTAAATTCATATGCTTGTCAGCAATTTGTGGCATATTTTTTTGTACTCTTTTCCAGAAATAGTATATATAATTGCAATATATATCTTTTAACTTGCAATGTGCTTGGGATATATGAAAAAAAAGATGTTATTTCTTTTTTTTTTGTAATTTTTCTTTTTATTACCAGTTTTTGCTACAGTTTTGCTACCCTTCTGACTGGCAGCAACTTTCCGCTTACTCCGACTCTGCATGTCTGGTTTGACTTTTCAATTGTTGTACACATATATATATATATATATACATATTTTATATATTTGCATAAAAATAACATAAAATTGTTATATGTATATTGATATATATATATTTGTATATATATATGTGTGTATATATTGAGCAGTTTGAGGGTCATTTTGTAATATGATTTGCAATTATGCAAATAAAGCGGCAGACCAGAAACGAAATGGCAATGCACCTCAAATTGTTTAAAATGCCACATGTGGCATGTAGTATGAGGTATGTTGCATGCAGCATGTTGTGAGTGTAAGTGTTAAATTTCCATTCAATATCATTTAAATGTTAGTTAAATACATTTCTAGGCGTTGTCTCTATACTTTAAGTAAATTGCCAATCGAATTCTATACATTTTTAATTCACTTGAAGAATTATTGTTATCGAAGAATGGTTGCTGCTGTCTTCGCAGAGAAGAAAAAAGTGAAGTTGATGCTGCTGTTGTTGGTGGTTGTGGTGGTTGTGGTGGTGTTCCTGCTGTTGATGGCAGCCAAACCAAGCCAAGCGTTTCACTTTGACATAGAAAAATCTTCTATTGATTTCGCCTGCAGCCTTTGACTGATGTTGAGTGGAATGGAATGAAGTAGTAAAGGATTTGCAGTGTTAGTGGCTGGTGCAACCTACTTGTCTTTGGATTTTCTTTATGGATATTCTTGTGACACGCTAAGCAATTTGCATTTAAAATGTTTTTTTTTTCTTGCTTCTCTTTTTCTTTTTTGTATGTGTCCCGTTTGCTTTGCTTTAATGCAGTAACAAAGTGCAACTTGCCTCAGTTTATAGAGTTGCCCAACATTCGTCTTTGCCTTCGCCTTCGCCTTCAACATGATCTCCATCTCCATCTCCAGTTCCAGCTACTGCTTCATGTTCATCGTGCTGAACGCCCACATCTTCAGGCATGTCACGCCCACAAGCTTTATCATTTGCCATGCTCGTTAGTGTACAGAGCAGAGAATGCAAAGTAGTAGCTGAGATACCAACAGCTCACAAACACATGCCACAATTTATAAGCAAAGTTATTTTTGTGTTGAAGTTAACGGGAGGTGGTGCTGTGCATCAGTTCCACGCCATGTTGCATGAATGGCGTGGTGTTGCCCAGTGCAGTGCCTGATAGCACCCTGAACATGTCAAAGTGGAGCAATCGGCATGTGCCGGACAGCATGGCACATCATCAGACGTGTATGTGGTAGATGGTTGAGCGGTGCGCGGGAATGGTGTGGATGTCGGCGAGGGGTTGAACAATTCAAGATGCTACAACAACTGGTCAAGCATAAGGAACAAGCAGGCTATAAGTATGCTATAGTAACGTATAGATACCAACTAACAGTGAGACAGAGACAGAGATAGGGAGAGAGAGAGAGAGAGAGAGAGAGAGTGTGGTCTAGAGTGAGATGGAAAGAGAACAAGAGATATGAATAGCATTTGTAGCTAAAGCAAATGTGCGGCAATTGCAATTGAAGCGATTCTAAAGATGCCAGCACAGAGCTGCACTAAGCATCTCAGGTACAGTTAAAGTCAGCAGTACGAGTGCTGCCAGAACACCCACTCTTACACCCACTCTAACACTCAGTCTTTGCCCACTCAAAGAACAGTCTCAGCCCAATGTCTGGGCCAAGTTACAGGCCAGTAGAAAAATGCGCTGCTCGTCCAGGCGGTAAACTAAGTAACTAAGCCAAAGTGGCGCGCCACGTTGCCTGCATTCCATTCTGAAATGTGATAGACAGACGCATAATAATGTTAATGTAGAAGTCCTGGCAGTAGCAGGTCCTTTGCTTTACATGGCTGCTTAGTATGGCAATTGACAGTGGACATTGGGTAACGGACAGCTGCCTCAATATGGGTTTCATCTTCTCTCTAGTTTAGCACATTTTCTACAGCTAATAACATGGCGTATACGTTATATTATTAACGATTCTATTTCATACTTTATGCACTAAAAATGTTTATAAAGTTCATAAAGTACAAATGTAATATCTAATTTAATCTACGATTAAAGCATTTTCATCTCTTTTCTTCTTTATTTCATACTTTATTTTTAGCCCCTTTGCCTTTTTGTAAAAAAGAAGCAAAACGGAGCTATTGGAAATGTGAAAAATCTAAAATTATGTAACACATAGAAATAATCATCGGAGACCCCATAAAGTATATATATTCTGAATCAGGACGACAAGACGAGTTGATCTAGCCCTGCCCGTCTGTCTGTCTGTCCGTCTGTCCGTCTGTATGAACGCCTGTTTCTCAGAGACTATAAGAGCTAGAGCAACCAAACTTGAAATCTAGATTCGCTATGTTCGTAGGTTATACGAGTTTGTTTTAGATTTTCGAATTTCCTCCCCTGACCCCCGCAATTTGAAAAAATTGATTATAAGGTACAATTTTTAACCGATCAAAATTCTTTTTTGCACACATATTAAGTAGACCATTCTTCATCTTCTTTGTAAATTTCGTAAAATTGAACAATAAACACGGAAGTTAGACAACATTCAGTACCGCGCTATAGAGCGTGGGGGGCTAAAAGGTGCGCGCAATGGCTAAGTACATGCAGAACTGTGTGTATGTGTGTGTATAGGTGTATATGTAGGCAAAGGGGCTCTCGTAGTCGGGTACACTCGACTACAGACTTCTTACTTGCTTTTTCTATTTTGAATGCAACAGCGTGGAATTTTTTAAGTTATAAATCGACAGAAAAGTACAGCTAAAAGATGTTTAAGGACAAAGGAAGAACTTAAATTAAATCAAAGTAATCTGATTTAGAAAAAGTTTTTCAGTTCAAGAAGCTTATTGTAAATTGAAATCTGTTTTTAGTTGTTTCCGTTTAAGTTCTAACGGTACACTCTATATTATATCCATAACACAAAATTTTTTAATATTTTTGGTAACATTTTTCTTATTATTATAAGCATAACTCCCAATTTTATATAAAATATTTTTAAAATTCATTGAATATATTGTCATGTCTTAATAGTTTCGATAACAGTTAATACCTTTTGATATTTTATAATATCGATATGAACAAATATTATGTTTAATCTTCAAATAACCTTCTCACATGGTAATTTATTTTTTCTTCCTTTTGATAACTACTGATGGTACAGCACTTAAACTGTTTTGCTTCTGGGCTTCAACTTTTATATATTATTTCTAATTAAATATAAATATTTTTTATAAATCTAAAAATATTTTTGTCGGTCGATAAATATAATTTAAATTTGTTTATTCTATAGCTTTCAATTTAATTAAAATATTTTTGGAACATTAACTTTATTTCCTTTGTTTGTAAATATAACACAAACATAATGTATATCGATAATTTTTAATATTATCGGTGAGTCAATTTTTCATATGCTTAATTTATCAATGGTGCATATATCAATAATATTAATATATGATATAAACTTTAGGAATATTTATGAATATTTCACACTTCCTTTCTCGATAACTTTTAGTGGCATCGATAACGGTTCTTTCTGTATTTATTTTATTTGTATTTCTTGATCTATATTTGCATCTTTCAAGCAATAAAAATTTGTATTTATATTAGGTATTACATATTTCAATACATTTATCGATAACTACAATCATTAAATGTATTTGGATAAATTATATCGATAGTTGCAATCACCATATATATCATTTTTAATCACATATTCTTATATATTATCTTATATATTATCCATAATTTATTTCATCTAAAAATGTGTAATCGATAATCGATTACTTTAATGATGTTGAAGTGCAAAAGAAAAGTTATTCTTAAACTTTTACAATTCAGTTAATAAAAAAAATGGTTTTTGTTGTAAATAGAATAAAGTTTGCTACTTTCATTGATAATAATGAAATAAAGTAGATAAAAGGCAACTTTTTCACTGAATTTCATCGAGAACTCAACTCATTTTGGCTTAACGGTTTCTACTTGCGGTATTTTAACTTGTATCCTTATAAGAATTGCAACTAAAATTCAAGTTTTTCTCATTTTCTTTGTCGTTTTTCTCTTTCTGTTTTATGTTTATTTTTATATTTCTTTTTTTTGCCTTAGATTGAATTAAGCTCTTTAAGATATTTTCACTTGGTAGCATTTAAGCAAAGAGTTGAAACAACTTGCTGAGCGTTAGAGAAACATTTTGCAGTGCAACAACAATAATAACAAAAGCAACAACAACAACAACATCATGCAACATGCAACATGCAGCATACACCCACTCAACAGCAACCACATACATATACTTAGAAAGTAGCCAATGGCTTCGTCGAAGTGTAAACGATAAACGCAGCTCCTTTTTCCACTGACCATGACCACCACAATAACAACAACAATAACAATAACAATAACATTATAAGGCGCAACACTAACACCAACAACAATAACACTAACAACAATAACAACAACAACAACAACAACATTAAATACAAGTCTACATCAACAAGAAATTCCTGTCCGTTCACACGGAATTGATATGTCGTCGTGGTTGGCTCCACTTGGTCGTCGCCATCGTCATCGTCATCGTCGTCGTTGTCGTCATCGTCCACTTTTACGTGCACATTCAAGTCCACGTCTACGGGCACAACCACAGCCACAGCCACAGCCAAATCCGGAGCCACAGCGTTCTCGCTTTAAGTCATGCACCGCCACATGGTCATCGTTTTTGTTATTTTTGTAGTTGCTGTAATCGGTTCTTGTCCTGCAACAGCCGTGGCATTGTTGCACTTATCTCAGTTGTCGCTGTGGTTACGCACAAGTGGCCCCTATACACTACATCTACACTACTCATACCCTTTCTGCTGGTTTTGTACTGTGTCGCCCTACAATGTCCTCTGTCCCATGTACCCTATCTATTGACCGGCGTAAATTGTTATTTTCAGTAATTATGTCCAATAAGCGACGAAGCGTGAAGGGAAATGTGCCAGGAGGCTGCTTTAGCTCCAACTATAGCACCAACTCCAACTCCAACCCCAACCCCAACCCCAACTCCAGCTGCAGCTGCAGCTTTTAAGTCCTTGTGCTGCTGTTACTGCTGCTGCGGCTGCTAGCGCATCCGCTTGACGTTGGCAACGCCTGGCGGAAGGAAAACGTTGTCGTTAATGTTGCCGTTATGCAAGCTAACCCAGTTTTAGCGGCGACATGGCATTTCCTTCCTGAAATGCCGTTGGCTGCTTGTGCGTTAAATGCACCACTAGAAAATTATATAGGGGGGAAAATGAGCGCAGACCACACAAAAGAAAATAGCGCGGCTTCAATTGAGTTGCCTTCAATGGGAGCGTGGTGCAGCAAAGGGTTGGGGGGGGGGGGGAGGGTTTGTGGGGTCTTTGATATTCATGGCTTAAGTTTGAGTTGAAGTTTGAGTTTGAGTTTGAGTTGGAGCTGGAAATGGAGTTGAAGCTATAGCTGGAATGTAGTAGAGTGTTGCTTTTAGGGGTTTGGGCTTTGATTCGGATTCCGCTTTTAGGTTTTCTGCTTAAGCTTGGGCTTGCCAATGCTCCGGGCCATGCAAGACACGCAAGAGTTGAAGAAGCATCAGTATAGTAAAGAGTTTGAGCCAGTAAAACTTTGGCCACGTGCATTGCCAGCAAAAATTCACTTGTCCTAAAAGGAAAAAAGAAAAGAAAAAACGAGCATCGAAACTTGCGTTGCATACTTTTTGGGGCTGCCTGCCAGCTCAAAGCCTGACAGAGTACTTACTTAATAAAAGAAAAAACGGAAACACAAAAAAAAAGAATGTAAAAAGTAGAAAGTAAAGCAAAAAAAAGAAGCCAGTTGAGAGCCAACAAATTCTTCTCAAAGCTCTCAAGCTGTCTATGTTGTACATACTGTATGTTTGTGGGTATGCGTGTATTTGTGTGTGTGCTGTGTATGTGTGTATGTGTGTATATATATATTAGTTGGTTCACTGTACATTGCATTGCTCTTATCGCTGGCGGCTCAGCGCCACTTTTCTGTTTTCTTAGCTCTTAATGTTGTGTGCCTCGTCCTATGTTTTGGCCAATGCGATGCCATCGACATTTCTACAGGTGTAAATATCTACCAGCTGCACACACACACACACACACACACATATATATATATATATATATATATATATCTGACAGTGTTAACTGAGCTGCACTCACATGCCATGGCCTAGCAAATGTTTTGGCAACTCCTCCATAGTTTAAGCGGCGCCCAACCAAGGAACTGGATTCATTTTTGCTTATAATTTTCACGTTTGCAAGCTCCACACGAATGCAATGCCATGTGTGTATGTATGTATGTGTGTGTGTGTATATATTTTTGTTGAAATAAATTTTATTTAAACTTTCGTCTCGTATTTTTGGCAATTTTTTCTCCTCTTATTTTGTAGTGTAACGTGTGAAATTCAATTATATGGCAGGATTTATATGTCGAACATGGCGGCGCTTGCCGTTTCGAGTTCCACTCAGTTCAAGTTTTATTTGAAGAGTCGAAAAACACACACACACACACACACACATATTATATATGTGTATGTGTGTGTGTGTGTGTGTGTTAAAAAAAAATATTAAAATGCAATGAAATCAACGCTCCATTCAATTGGAAACTGTTTAATATGCGTATAAAAGGCGAATATTATGTCAAGCTCTTATTGTTAAATTGATGTTATATATACATACATACACATACACACACATATATATATTACTATATTTTTGATTGAAATCTGACTTTAAACTGAATAGTTAGTGAAAATGAATCATTAATGATTAGTGTTTTCAGTTATTGAAAATTGAAACGCTGCCAGTAAAAAACTTTTGATTTTAATTATCTAGAATTTTATTTTAAACTTAAATTTTTTTACAGTTACATTAAATTATAGTAAAATTAAACTTTTAGATTTACAGTTAGTAAGTTTTAGTTTTAATCTTTGTATACTTAGTTGTTATTGCTACTATATATAATCTCTTATAAAATCAGAGAAAATCGAGAAAGTATTTTGAGTATTATTGTGGCAAACTAGGTTAACCATGTTGCATGAGTGCTTTTTAAAGATTCCTTGTGGCATTAGACAAACAAAGAATTTTATGCATGCAACAATCTCTGAGGCAATTACGCAAAGTGCTTTAAGTACTCCCCCAAAAACAAAAAAACATCAACAGCAACAACAACAACAATGATAACAATACAATCTGGACACAATTACATTAACAGTTTAGCATACATTCTCACACTTATACATAGCAAGTACGTGTATGTTCGTATGTGTGTGTGTATGTGTGTGTATGTATTTTTGTGTGTGATTGTGGGCTAGCAATATAATCAACATACAAAACCAAATTAAATCAAAGCTGCCACTCAGAATTAAGCCTTTACCTTACCCCTAACCCAATCGCCCCTAATCCTTGCCTCTTTATATGCTTTGATGCAGCCAACTGAAGTGGCCTGGCACAATTTGGAGCAACTGCAGCAGTAACTTCTACTTAGTTAAGAGCAAGTCTACAAGTCTCAACTAGCTATATATAGTTTAAGCATAGGGTAGATCGGCGGGAGGCCTTGCCAAAGCGTTGTCCAAGTGACAAAGTGACTGCTTGACTGACGGCCTGAACTTTTACGTAAACTTACAGAAACAGGTAAACAATGTCAAGATGTATCAAGAGTGCCACCACCACCACAATATACATACATACAGACATAGAGTGGGGCAAATATAAAGTGGTGCAATGGGCGGTTAGTGGTGCAGCGTTGGCTTTTGTTTAATAATAATAAAACGCCACTATACAAAAATAAACGACATTGTTGGCTTGGAAATTCCTTTCATGGTGCAATCTGTACAACGGATGAAGCAGTGGGGGGGAGGCGGCTGTTAGTAGTTGTGGGTAGCACGAATTACATTACCAAGTGTCGGACTGAACCTGCAGCTTATAGTAACCAAACACACACCCACACATACACACAGAAATATTCATACACATTCAGCTACAGAGAGACAGCCGCACACAGCTGCAGTTGGCAATTGTCATGGGTCTTCGTCTGACTATCGTCTGTCAGCTAGAAATCACCTGGGCAACCAGCATACAAGCCCAGACACACATAAACCCCCGCATACACACTCATACACACACACACACACACACACACACACAAAGACAGAGTAGCAGCGTAGCCGCAGGATATGCTGGCATGAAGTAAAATGCCTTTGCCTCTGCTTCTGCATTTGCCGTTGGGCTTTAGTTATGTTTTAAATATCCTATAGCTTTATTACTTTTTTGGGTATATGTAAGCTTTTATCACTTATGTAACTTATGCTTAAGCTGCAGGTGCTTGCAGCTGGCAGCTCTCCGCCTTAATAAAATATTCACATCTAAAATCTTACCTCAAACCTTAAACTAAAACTAACTTTAAGAACTTAATCGCAGCTATTAAAAGTATTATCAAATATATTTATTTATATATGATATTTATCTATTATCTAGGGTATCCTTGGATTGAGTTTGAAAGTTTGTTGCAATTCTTAATGTTAAAATTGTTGTTATTGTTGCTGATGCTGTTTCTGTTGTTGCTTCTTGTTATTTGCGTGTTTGTAAGCCATGTTATGACAATAATGTGCGACGTATATGTGTACTTGAGTGTGTGTATATGTGCGTGTGTGTGTGTGTGTCGTTGAGGCTGTTTGTCGTGTGCCAAGCCAAAGTTAAATCTTGTTTTTATTGTCACATTTGCCATAAAGGCAGACCAGGGTGCATTCCATGTGAAAGCGTGTAGCTCGCGTTTTTATATGGGTACCTAAGCTGTGTGGTGTGTGTGTGTGTGCTTGTGTGTGTGTGTGTATGTTAGTGCTGTGTATAAGCCAAACAAATCATAATCAGAGACAACAGAAACGGCAACTGCAAAGGACTCAGCGACAACGGCAAATTTACCTTAACAACGAAACATGACTCTGCCTTAGCACGGGCTTAAACGTGGGATAAGCCGCTGTAACGTTCCCTTGCCACTACTGCTACTACGTGCCACGCCCATCAGCAACGATCAGATATCCAGAACAGGGGTATGCTGCAATCAGTTGGTAGCTGGCATGTGGTAAGTGGCATGTCGCGGGTGGCAGTTTGTCAGCTATACGAAATTATGCGATGCAAGAGGCACTGCGTGCTCAGCCTCGTTTTAAAAACAAAAAGAGATGCACAAATAAAGATGCACATTATTGGATCCTTTTATGCTGCATACTTCATGGCGCCAAGAAGCGAGAGACATATACATATGTGTATGAGTCTGCAGATATATGTGCATGCTTACTACTAGTCGAAGTAGAAGATAGAGATAGAGATAGAGATAGAGATAGAGATAGAGATAGAGATAGAGATAGAGATAGAGATAGAGATAGAGATAGAGATAGAGATAGAGATAGAGATAGAGATAGAGATAGAGATAGAGATAGAGATAGAGATAGAGATAGAGATAGAGATAGAGATAGAGATAGAGATAGAGATAGAGATAGAGATAGAGATAGAGATAGAGATAGAGATAGAGATAGAGATAGAGATAGAGATAGAGATAGAGATAGAGATAGAGATAGAGATAGAGATAGAGATAGAGATAGAGATAGAGATAGAGATAGAGATAGAGATAGAGATAGAGATAGAGATAAAGATAGAGATAGAGATAGAGATAGAGATAGAGATAGAGATAGAGATAGAGATAGAGATAGAGATAGAGATAGAGATAGAGATAGAGATAGAGATAGAGATAGAGATAGAGATAGAGATAGAGATAGAGATAGAGATAGAGATAGAGATAGAGATAGAGATAGAGATAGAGATAGAGATAGAGATAGAGATAGAGATAGAGATAGAGATAGAGATAGAGATAGAGATAGAGATAGAGATAGAGATAGAGATAGAGATAGAGATAGAGATAGAGATAGAGATAGAGATAGAGATAGAGATAGAGATAGAGATAGAGATAGAGATAGAGATAGAGATAGAGATAGAGATAGAGATAGAGATAGAGATAGAGATAGAGATAGAGATAGAGATAGAGATAGAGATAGAGATTTATGTTCTGTGGTTTGGTCACACTAATTAATTGAAATAATAATATTCGATAAGCTGGTGAATAGTTTAAGGCTTCTTGCACATAGGGGATAGATTTCGTGCTTATTGTGTTAACAAATTTCTCTACATGGCCACGCCCACTTGTAAAATATATAAATAGGTTGGACAGTTGCCTAGAAGCAATTGTTGGCTAACTGTTAACTAAAACAATGATAATTGTTTTCATACAATTTACTATCTGGTTGTGGCTCAATGCATGATGTTTGGTTTTAGTTTTTGAGTGTGGTTTGAGGGCTGACCATAAATTTTGAGCACAGACATCAAAGCGTATGCGTAACAATTGCATAATGGAATGTGTTTGTGTGTGGACAAATATATATATATATGTGTGTGTGTGTGTGTATTTTGTGCATGAATAGAGAAACATATTTGAACAAGCTATGCTTTTGTCAATAATATACATTAATTAAGTGCAGACATGAGAATAGTTCCCTGATGGACTGGAGGATGATAACGCCGCATGTGTTATAGAAGAAGAATGGACAGGACAATACAGTATAACAGGATAATACTGTACTGTACAGCATAGGAAGGTGGCATAGTGTCTTCACTTAAACCACTCACCATGGCGTGTGCTTGTCTCTGTCTCTATCTCTGTCTGTGTGCGTATAAATTTAATTGGAATTTTCAACAGAAGCAACAGCTGCCGCTGTTGCCGCTGCTACTGCTGCTGCTGCTGCTACTGCTGCTGCTGTTGCTGCTGTTGCTGCAGCGACTGCTCCAAAGAAAATCCCCTTAATGTAAATGTCATTATCAAAATCACTTTGGAGCCTTCACCAATACATATATATGTATCTATATATATATATATAGATATGTTAAACTCAAAGACGAGCACAAAATGAAGCAAAAAAAAAATGCAATTTCCTTTCGAACACACATCACGGGGTGGAGGGGGGCTATGTCCTTCTAGGTACATGTGGATTATATATAAGGTAAAGCTAGCAATGCGTATAGGTGAGACACGAAAGGCACTCGATGCGCTGCGGCTGCAGCAAACTGTTGGCTGATTGAAATGACCCCCATCAATGTGTAGAATGGTATGGAGATTCAAGGTGGTTATAGACCCAGCAGGTAGCCATTGCAAAGGGCAGTTATTTGTTCCCGCTTTGAGCACAGAAATAAGCAAAAAAGAATTTGTAAAGTTGTTCACTTTTCTTTTTTCTTTTTTGCTCTCTTTGCTTTCATTTTTTTTGTTGTTGCTGCTGCTGCTGATGCTCGACAAATAGTTGCGCAACTGACACGCAAACTATGCGGCCTGCAACTGGCATATATACACACCCACACACACACACACACACACACACACACACGCACACACACATACAGTAACTTCAACTGGAATGTGGCATAGCAGCAATAACAGCTGCTGTTCAGGCACAGTCAGAGGCTCAGCAACAGGACTCCGACTCTGATTCGGACTATGATTTTGGTCGGCTTTTCTATATATGCATTGAGTGGACCATCGTTTGTCACACGTCAAAAGAGTTGGACACCATGTAGAGTGTAGGCACCACTGTACTGCACAGTGGTATTGAAAGACACTTAAATTGGAATAGAATTTTTAATGTATTTTTCCTTTACTTTTTTTTTGTGCCTTCTGCTTTTATCTGTTTTATCTGTTATATCATTTGACTAAAAGGTAAATAGACAAGTTGACACATCAGCTGCTTGGCCATTGAGTGACCAAAAGGTACTATCGCACGATTGAATCAAAATTTCAAAGGTAAAAAGTAAAGAGACAACAACCAAAATAAAGGCAAACCAACAACAAGTTCTCTCTCTGTGTGTGTGTGTGTGTGTATGTGTGAGTTCAGACACACGTCACTTAACCCGACCTGACCCAAAAATAAATGAAATATAAGCAAAATAAATCAATTTATCAATGAAACCTTATTGACAAGATGAAAAAGAAGAAAGAAAGAAAATCAAACAAAACTAAAAGAAAAGTTGAAAAAGTGCCGAAAATATTATAAAAATAATTCAAAAAATCTTTTTCTCATATATATAAGATATTTTTATTGATCTTTATAGTTGGGATCTACTGTTTTCTATATAGCTTACATCTATATCTTGCTTTGGTCAATCTTTTCTGCCACTCAGTCGACTGTCACACTTGAAGCCAACATTGCACCACAGTTGAGTTGTTGACTGTCGCTGTAAACTGTTGTTGTTGTTGTTGTTGTTTGTGGGCTAATGGAGTTCACAAGAGCCTGGGTAAAAGTGGATCAAGCTGCTGTATTCGCACAAAGGCTTCCTTGTTCCAACAAACTATTGCCAGCATGCAAGATATGTAGAAGCAATATACAAATCGCTGGTTGTTGGTTGCTGGTTGCTGGTTGTTGGTTGCTGGTGGCTGGTTACTAGATGCTTGGTGTTAGTACTAGTGCTATGCAAACCAGAAAATCTACTACACACTACTACTACCAACATATCCCAGTTGGTCTTCCTGTTTTGGGGGATGTGTGGGATTGCCATGGGATTGCCAGGCCTTTGTTTGGCCGCAATGTGCATGTGGTTGCCAAGTTGCTGGGAATGGAGTTGGAGCATGCACACACAGAGAATCGGCCCGAGGGCTTGGCTCTTTTATAGGAACCGACTAGACCAGGCTCAGTACGAGGCCAGACCAAATAGCAGCCACAGCTGCACTGACGTCAACTGAAGCAGCGGCAGCGGCAGCAGCAGCGGCTTTGTTTATGTGTTAACATTTGGGCTGTGTGTGTTTGTGTGTGTATGGGTTTGTGTATGTTTGTATGAATTGGTGAATATTTCACTTACCCTCTATGCTTTTGTTGTTGTTGTTGTTGTTGTTGTTGTTGCTGCTGCTAGAGCCCTCAAGCAGTACGTGTGAGTGGTTTTAGTGTTGTTCTGGATTTTTAAGTTGTTTTCGTTGTCGTCCGTTGCTTATGTTGCCTTTTTTGCTCGTCTTTAGTTGCAATTTGCACACACATGAAACATATGCACTTAACCATTACATATATACAGCTAAGCATTACATACACACGTAGACCAACACATATGCATACACATGTATAAACACACTTCTACTTTGAGACACAGCCACGCACTGAACGCTGACACCAATTAGGGTTAGCTGTTTGTTGGAATTTCAGCTTTAGTTGCTGTTGTTGTTGTTGTTGTCATTGTTGTTGTTGTTGTTGTTGCTTTTGTGGCACGCCGTGTAGTGCTTGTTTACAGTAGCCACAAAACATAATTTTTGTTTAGACAACTCCACACAACAAGGACTAAACTGCTGCTGCAACCCCAATGTCCTGTACCCTATGTGCCATGCCAGTACTCAACTCTCTCTCACTCTCCCCCCTCCATTCTCTCTGCCCGTGTAGCTCTCTGTTTGCACCTAAAAGTCAGTTGCCTCTTGTTAATGTTGACTCCACTGCCAACTCCATATTGTCAGTTCACAAACCTGTGCCATAATTATCGCTTGCACAGCACAACAACAACTGTAACGACAACAACAACAAGAGCAACAACATCAACCATGTACAGCGGTAAATGAGGCTTTGGCAAAGAGTAACCAAATCTAGCTAAAAACCGTTTCCAGCGTTGCCAGTTTGATATAATTTTCACTGCTGTTAGAGCATAAACTTTACCATCGTTCGTTTTGTTTTATATGCGGCAAAAACGATACTTTATGCATTTTAATTAAAAACTATGTTTAACTGTCAGACATACACACATACATATATATGTATAGAAATATATACATATATATATATATATATATTTATATTGAATTGTGTTAAGGATTTCTAAGAAAAAGCAAAAGCATAGCATATCTTTTGGGGCAAAATGCTAAAAAAAATAATTACTAAAAACTATGAAAAATTGTTGAAAACTTTTCATAGTTGTCATAACTCGATATCTACTATATAATTTGATTATATATTTTCAACAGTAGAGCATTTGATAGTCACGTTTGCTATTGGGTTACGCTTTTGCTTCTTGTTATATTGTCGTGTTTTTTTTCCGAATTTTCTACTTTTTTTTTGTTGCTGTTTTGGTTGTTTTTGGATGTTGGTGCTGCCGCATTGAATTTGCACCCAAAACGAGATGTTGTTGTTGTTGCAGTTGTTATTATTGTTTCTGTGTTCCTGCAAACTCCAAGAGTTGATTAGAAACTTTTTTCCAGCTGCTGTTGCTGTTGCTGCGTTCTGTCTGCGCTGGCAGCAAGTTTTAGGAGGTCGCGAAACGCGCACATATGTGGGTTTGCTATAACATAATCTGTGTATATTAGTGTATGTATCTGTGTGTATGTGTGTGTGTGTTTGTGCGTACTTATGTGTATTGGATGGCTTATCGCATGGCTGCTCCGTCGCTAAACATAAAAACTATGGCCTACAACTTTCGTAATTACTTTTTAATGTGTGCAAAATGTTTTCCTAAATGATTATTAACATTAAATTTTCAAATCACAAGCTCATAGTACATCTCTATCTAAATCTATATAATAATAATGAATTATTAATGCTACTCAATGCTGATATACCGAGAATATTCATATATGTTATCTTTAAGCTGATTGTCAACTATGTCTCTCTCTCTATTTCTCTCTTACTCTGACATGTCTGAAGTGAAAAAAGATATTGTATTTTTTTTTTTTTCAATCAGAAAATTGATTCACATTTCAAAAGTTTTGACTGCTGAGCAGAGAGAAGCTTTCATAACCGTAAATTTAATGCTTGTTACTGGAATTGGATGCCATTTTGCTGGTGCTCAATTTAAGGTTTCAATTTTGTGTCACGCCCTTAACTGTTGATTGGGTGCT
This sequence comes from Zygothrica quintamaculata, assembly GCA_037044455.1. NCBI lineage: Eukaryota > Metazoa > Arthropoda > Insecta > Diptera > Drosophilidae > Zygothrica > Zygothrica quintamaculata. Next base: position 83,749 of record JBAMBS010001392.1, read on the forward strand.
CAAGTAACGCACTAATTGCACATGACAATTCTTGTGCTTACTGTTCTTCCATTTACCAACTTCACTCCCCCATGTCACCCACCTCCACACACCACCCCCCACCCCCTCCCTTTTTAGTCATTCAGTCAAGCATTCTTTAGGGCTTGGGGGCATGTAGTGATTCCCAAGCCATGACTGTGAATGGCAATGACACATGTTCAACTAACAACTTGCAGCTAAATTGCGGCAAGCAAAATAGAATAGAAATTTTGTGACAAGAAAAGAAGAAGCAAAAAAAAAAAAAAAGTGAAAGAAGTAGCAGATAGCACAGCAAGTAGAGTAGAGGAAGTTTGGGGCAATAACAGGCATCCCAGTTAGGTACCAAAAACCTAACCAGAAACATGCCACATACCACATGCCACACGCTACATACTACATACCCATACCAATTTTTCTTGTTCTCTTTCTCCCTATTTTACAACACATTCAATCCAGTGTATTCTTAACTAAACGTTCAATTTCTATTTCTATCTGTTTTTTTTTCTTCTTTCTCTCTTTCTTTTTTTGGTTTTTTTTTGTTGTTGCTTTTGCGTTTGCCTTTGCCTTTGGCTTTGGATTTGCTTTTGTCACATGGCTGTCATTTTGCAGAGATTTGCGCTTCAATCACTTTAAGGAGCTGCCGGCCAATGCATTCAAAGGACTTGGCCAACTAACGACACTTTTTCTCATGGAAAACGAGCTGGCTTATGTGCAGGACGATGCTTTTAAGGATTTGACATCGTTGCGGTTTCTCTATTTGAACAATAATCGCCTAAGCCGCTTACCCGCCAGCATCTTTCAACAAATGCACAATCTCGAAGTTATGTAAGTAAATCTCTACACCTACACACACACACACACACACACACAGACATCCATCTGTATAGCTGTAAAAAGCTTTTCATTACATTTTCAATTACAATTTGAATTGAACTTAACATAATAACATCGCGTATACGCCACATGGACAATCAATTAATATGCAACTCTGCCACATTTAGCTATCTGGAGAACAATGAGATTTGGCAACTACCCAATGGACTCTTTGATAATTTACCCCGTCTCAATCGCATGTAAGTAGCACTTAATAATCAAGTTAATATTTTTATTAATTTTCTTTACTTTTTGTCTCCCTCTCTCTCTCTCTATCTCTTTTTTACAGTTCTCTCTTTAACAATAAGTTGAGCCACATTCCATTGAACATATTCAATAAGTTAAACAGCCTGCAGCGTGTGCGTTTAGGTGGCAACCCGATTGATTGCAATTGTGGCGTCTATTCGCTGTGGCGGCGCTGGCATCGGGATGCAATGCGTCACCTGATAGCCATCACATTGACCTGTGCCCAACCCACAGCATTGCAGGGTTACAGCTTTAACAACTTAACGGAAAAGCATTTCCAATGCGGTAAGTGGCAACAACCAAAAACCAAGGACCAAAATCCCCTTACAGCTGCATTACACAAACTTAAAATGATACTTAATCCTTTACATCCTTCCAGAGAAAGCTTAAAAAAAAATTCATCTTTAAGATAAAAAGCTTTTAAGTTATTTACAAGCTTTTTCAGTGCACTTGAGTTAAAATGAATTTCAAATTGTAATCATGCAAAATGTTTATCTATTCAAGGATTGATAAGAATCCTTGGCAATCCTTGTCTTATTATGTTTATAAATGATTCGATTCTAATTTGTACTTCTTGCTTTTTGGCTACAGTGAAACCTGAGCTGTTAGCTGGACCACAAGATATACATGTTTATATTGGAGAGTCTGTGCAGTTGATATGCAAAGTTGATGGATTACCGAAACCAGATTTGAAATGGATGCAAAACACTAATGAGATCACCGTAGAGCAGTCACCACGAATACAAGTGTTACCCAGCGGCACATTGCTCATCAATAGCGTTGAATCAAAGGACATTGGGATCTATGAGTGTGTTGCCAGTAATGAAATGGGTGAGATCAAGTCACAACTTATACGCATGATGGTCAGCAGTGCTGATGATGACAATGTCAATGGCAATGGCAGTGGAAATGGAAATGGAAATGTTATGGCAAAGGGCAAGGGGAATATGCACAGTCATGTGAACCCAAGCAGCAGTAATCAGGTATTAGCACCGGACTCAGTTGCGGATATGGATGTGACACCAGCGATGCAACCAAAATTCACCCATCAGCCACATGACCAAATTGTAGCACTGCATGGCGATGGGCACGTGCTGCTCGATTGTGCTGCCACCGGCTGGCCACAGCCAGACATACAATGGTTCATCAATGGTCGCCAGCTGTCCCAGTCCACGTCTACGCTACAGTTGCAGGCTAACGGTAGCCTAGCACTACTCCAGCCCACACAGTTGACAGCGGGCACGTATCGTTGTGAGGCGCATAATCGTTTGGGTAGCATACAGGCAACTGCCCGCATTGAGATCAGGGGTGAGTAGAACATAGTATAACCGATGAGGGAGTACGCAATAATATGTCCAGATTGGTCACCCTTAATGTCGCAATCAATACTCCAATATTACTACCAGTAGACTGATTTTTACTATAGTCCTGTCCTGCTCCATAGCTCACATCCCTTACCATTTTATAGTCACAACTGTCGCGTTTAACACAATTTGCAGTCGATTTAATTTGTATTGAGCTGCCCAACTCTTTATAGACTTCCAATGGGCCAGTTGTAACTTCGTTATAGTAAAATGCATTGTTACTCTTAACCCAATACAAATGGCTCAAATGGCAGTAATAAAGTTCTGCGAAACTATGCAACAGGCAGTCAACGAACACAATACTTTTCCTGTTGATGTAGTCCTGTCTCCTGCTTGACACATATATAAAGGATGTAGTTATGTGCTCAGTATTATAGTGAGAGATAACAGTTAAAGTGTCGCAATATACCTAAGTAGTACACAGTGATTGCTATAGATATAAGCTCAGCTGTTATCATATGTATAAAGCCTGCAATATATAGTTTCTATATAGTATAGTTAGTTTATCTATAAAATCTAACGATATCACGGAGTTACAATTTATGATATACAGCAACATATGAATCAAGCTTTATAGCGTTGCTTTCTAAAGTTAGTTAACAATAGTTTTAGTATGCATAGTGTATGCACACACATATCACTCACTCACACATGCACACACACACACACATTTGCACTTTTATGATTTCATTCATTTTATACTTTTTTATGGCAAGCGTATTACTTTGCTCTACTCAAATCTAATACTAAAAGCTTTGAGTGTTGGCTTACTTAAGCTAAGTGCTAGCTTTGAGAATTGCATAGAGAGGCTAATATTTGTAGATTTACGCACTTAACACAAGCAACTTTATGCGATTCTCAGCAGCAATTGTACTTAAATTACTCAGAGTTAAAACTGAATTTTAGTCTTTTAATTTTTTTTAAATTTAATTAAAACTAAAGAGAAAATCAAATCAAATTAGAGCTTTAATTACTATATAGAATTAAAATATATATATAAACATATTCACATACTCCCATCTTTATATTTCTATAATATAATAGAGTATTACATCGTCGGTTAGTCGGTGTTCTTATGCTGCTTGCAGTTGCTGCTGTTGTGATTGAAGTTAACTTCAATTTTTTATTACAGCCCATTGAATTCAGCTAAAGCTTAAGATTAATTGGTTGGAAAAAAGTTTCCAATTGCATTTTTTTTCTTCTTCTTTTTCTTTTTCTTTGTTTTTATTTTCATTGGAAATTAAATTTATAACTGATTTTTTTTACAACAACTTGTATATTTGTCCAGTTACTAGAATTTAAAAAGAATTATGAAAAATTGTTTCTGGAAAATCATAAATATATATATATATATATAATAATAATATAAATATTAGCTAAATGATATATCAAATATGCTTTATGATATACTAAATCATATGTTATAGTACAATTCATGAGATAAATTCCATATATAGATTTCAAGTCGGGCAATAACACTGCATATTTATCCAAAACATAACCGCAAAACGAGCATCACGTATTACCCATTGCCATAAATATGAGGGAATTGCAAGTGTATTTAAACTTTTTTTTTTTGTATTTTATTTTGTGTTCCATTATGTTTTCTCTTTTTGCTCTTTTTTTTTTGCTTTAATATCTTTAATTTCTTAGCCAAGCGTCGCGACGTGACTGTACTTTTTATGGCATCAGTTAGCAACACAAAAAGGAAGTGACACAAAAAAGATATAAAACAAAAAAAAATATATACAACAAAAAAAAAAATGAGACACGAAGTTTAGTGTTTGCTGTGGTTCTGTTTGAGTTTTAAACACTGAGAAAGAGGGAGATAGAGAGAGTTATAGAGTGGGTGTGGGTATGGTAGGGGTGTGGGTGAGAGTTGGAAAATATTGTACATTCAGCGCCTTAATAACAATTGCTCATTATAATTTGTGGTCACAGCACAAAATGGAGTGCAAAATGTGCGCATTATTTTGCAAATTAAGTGCAAAAATTATAAACTATTATATATGTATATAGTAGTGGCTATACGCACGCACTTCAAATTGTAGGCGAAATTGCGGTTATGTTGCGGGCGTGGCACTTAAAGCAGTCAAGCGTTACGTTTGGTCAGCATAATTAACTCAGCAAATAAATATATATATATATATATATATATATATATATATATATATATATATAAATATACAGATACACACACATACATACACACAATCATATATATATATACATATACATATGCTCAAGTACGACAAGAACAACAACAACAATATACATAAACAAACATACGAACATACAAAACAAATGCAAAGCAAAATGGCGTCCGGTTTGTTTGAGTTGCGCCAAAAAGTATGCAATGAAAAATGTGCTTGCATTATGTATACGACCCGTGGGACGTTTTTGGAGCAACCATAGCAATAACAACAACAATATCAACAACAACAACAACAACAATAACAACAACAAAAGAAGCATAGAAAAAATGACCGCTGGCTAGTGATGATTTCTTTTTGTTGATGCCATTTGGAGCGGGTGAAATTGCTCAAATCGCTCAATCCGCTTGGTTGCATTTCGTTGCAGATTTACCCGAAATTTTAATGGCACCACAAAACCAAACAATCAAAGTGGGTAAAGCTTTTGTGTTGGAATGTGATGCCGATGGCAATCCATTGCCCACCATAACCTGGCAATTCAATGGTGAGCCTCTTTTAAGCAACAGGCCAGATATACAGCTAGAGAATGAGAATACCGAATTGGTGGTGGCCAATGCCAAAGAGGAGCATGCTGGTAAGTTCATTGGTTTTTATTTTTTTTTTTTGGCTTTCTTTTTGTATACTTTTAAATAAAATATGCAACAACGTTTAGGTGTCTACATCTGTACGGCAACCAATGAGAATGGTGAGGTGAACGCAATGGCAACGATTAAAGTTGAACAATCACAGTCACCGCCACGTTTGGCCATTGAGCCTAACAATTTGGTGGCCATTACCGGCACAACCATTGAGTTACCTTGCCAGGCTGAACATCCTGAAGATGGACTGCAGGTAAGTTAGCAAAAGTTATCTTCTATTTGCAAGCCACTTGTTGACAATTCCGTTTCCATTTCCGATTTCGTTGTGATTGCCATTGCCATTGCCATTGCCATTGCGATTCTATTGAATCACAGATTGTCTGGCGACGAGATGGACGCCTCATCGATCCCAATATTCAATTGATTGAAAAATATCAAATCAGCGGCACTGGCAGTTTGTTTGTCAAAAATGTAACTATACTTGATGGTGGACGGTACGAGTGCCAAATAAAGAACAAATTTGGCAGAGCCACTGCATCTGCATTGGTAACCATCAGGTAAATTTTGCGGTTTTTCAATACTCCAAGTAAAAGTTCTCTTTTTTTTGCCTTTGCTTTTGCATTTCCTTTTCCTTCTCCTTCTCCTTCTGCCATGCCACTTTACACACTATTGTAATCAAAGAGCCAAGTTTCACTCAAAGAAAACTACTTTAAAAAATACCACCCCCTCTACCCCTCAAACTCCAAACTACTCAAAGGACATGCAACCAGACGGGGCACTTAAGCGCATTTAAGTGTATACCAAACTTGCTTAATTAATTGAAAAATACTTTTCTGCCGCATAAAAGCAACCAAAAATATAAAAATTAAAAAAAAAACCAGAAAAAAAAACCATAAGGCATATACTTATATATACCTAGGCACTGTGGTTCCAACATATATCCTTTCCCTGTATATCCTTACACTAGATTATTGATACTTGTTTATTGTGCCTTATATATGCATTAACACAGAAGATGCATTAAAGGCTGTGCCATACAACTATTTATAGCAAATCTAGATATTCCATTCGAACAATTATGCACCACTGTGCGCGCTATTTACCTCCATAAAAAGAACTTTAAAAGAACTTAACTCTGACGCCACACATTGGGGCAACAGTTAACCAAAAAAAAAAAGTGTAAGAAAATGCAAAAAAGCTAAAGAAAAATTAAATCAAAATGAAATTAAAGCACTAGCAAAAGAACTTCAACTGTGGAATTAGTACATTAGAATGTACTATGGAGTATTTATAGTAAATTCTACATAAATTTTAAAAATAATTTTTTAAACTTAATATTATATTAAAGCTATTGGGTTTAATATAATCAAATTCGATTTAATATTGCTATATTGAACATTTTCAACTTTCACTTGAATGCTTGATGTTGCCCCACTGTGCCGCTGGGTTAAACTGCAAATAAAATATGCACTAAAAGACATCAAACAGCAGCGTCGAAAGCACAAAACTTGCAGTGCCAGTTGGCAGGATCGCAAAACGTGCCAAGACAGGACAAGAAACGTGACAAACACAAATACACACATATATATATATATTTGTATATACATAGAACATATAGTAGTAGTGAGAAAATAGAAAGAGAAATTCTCATTGGATGAGACAACCGCACAACTTGTACAAATTGCCCAAATTGAAATTGAGTTGACAAGTTGTTCATGGGACTAGAACCAGTTTTTCCTAGAGATGATGCTGTTGCTCTTCTTGCTGTTGTTGTTGTTACAGTTGGTTGAATTGCATTGAAGATTTGTATAAGACGAATCCATATGGCAAATGGAAATGCAATGTGCATGTGGCTGTAAATCAATTTGGAGTCTTTTGCCAATAATAAAGTAAAAGCCACACCAACGGTAAACCAATGCGAGCCCACAAATTTACCTAAAAAAGGAGAAAGAACTAGACCAAACTAAATCAAAGAAGCACATCAGCTGAATTGAACTGAACTGAATTGAATTGGATTGAATTGAGCTGAATTCAACTGAACTGAATCTAAGCCAAAAATTAAAGCAAATGAAACCAAGTCAAGAATAGACATTGCTAACGCAGCCATTTTTAAATGCATAATGCAGAAGCAGCAACTGCTTGGAGTTGGAGTAATCTTCCGGCAACCATATGACCTCCTTCCCTCAATAAGATTATGTAGTTGTATGTGTGTGCATTTAAGTGTGAGCGTGTGTGTGTGTGTGTGTATGTGTGTATGTGTACGCATCATTTAGTTCGCTTGCTAAACGCAGCAGAAGTGAGCGCCCCAAACGGTTGCCAGTACGCCAGGACGGGAGTGAAACAAGACGGCAGAACTGCAGGACGCCAGCACGCCAGGATGCAAGAGTAGCTTACAGTTGCGCCGGCAGCATTAGAAACTTTACTCATTACGCTGTGCCAACCTCAGCCGGCAGACCGCAGCAAAGCGACGCCAAAGAAGGCTGCAAAATTGAAAAAAAAAAGAAAATGGAAAAGAAAAAAAAATAGAAAAAGAAAAAAAAATTTATATATATATATTACACAAAGAGGCAAACGTTAAAAGTGAAAAACTATGCTGAGTCACAGACCAAGAACGGTTACCGGAATTGTACGGGTAATAGGGAATTGAAGGATTTCCATGTATGTGTGTGTATGTCTGTGTGTGTCTGTTTGTGTGTGTTTATAAGGAGGGTTATGGCGGTAAAAGGCAATGCAAAACGTCACTAGGGCCAACAAAAAGTAAGTGAAAACCGCTGAAAAATGCAGCGCCAACAGCAACGCCAACGACAACAACAGCAACAGCAACAGCAACAACAACAGCAACAAGGACAGCAACTGAAACACCAACACTAGCAACAACAACAGCAGCAAGAACAACAGCTAAGAGCAACAGCAACAAAAATCAGACTAAGTTGTGGGTTATGCCTGGCGTAAAACAAAAGCTTATCCTCTTACTGGCTGCTGTAGCTCCTGTTGGGTATGAGTATATGTAGGTAAGGACTGGTCACAGAAATACGTTGGCAAAGAAAATTACGCACACACACACACACACATACACAGACAGACACAGATAGTAAGCTAAGCCAAGAAAAGGTATATAGAGACACAGTGACTGCAGTTAAAAGTAATCAAATTGGACTAAGAATGTACACTAAGCAGTTAAGTGAAGGACTAATCCTAAGGATATTCAACAACTAATATAAGCTTAAAAATGTTTAAGAATATGATCAGGCTATAAATGTTATCCTTACAACAACCTATGAAATATATAGCACAAATTGAAAGATCATGTTTCTAGCCGCAGATTACATATATATAAATTGTATACAAACTGCATAGATAAATCAAAATGGGCTAAATTCTGTAGGGTATTCACAAACGATGCAACGTACCAGAAAATGCGCAGCCACACAGAAATGCAATGTGGGGTAGACGGGTATCCGGAGAGAGCGCGAGAGAGAGAGAGGGCAGGCTATGGGGCAAATAGCAGTGTGGTAGAAGTAGTTGGCTGACAGTGGCTTCCATTTACAGGCTGTGGTGCGATAGTTGATAGTGGTAAGCAGTGGTTGTGGTGCAACAGGGTGTATTATGGTCGTTAAGTTATTACCTACCACGCTGACAATGGCAAAGTTTACACAGTTAAAAGTTTTCCAAAAGGGAAATTCCTTTAACGGCGTTGTCGACGCCACAGAGAATGTGAGGCATGAATTGTTGTTGAATCCTTTAGCTTTTTGTTGTTGTCGTTATACTTGTTGTTGTACTCTTGTTGCTGTTGTTGCAACTACCCAGAGCTTGGCGCGGATTTAGCCTTACACCAACACAAATACCAACACCCAACATCCAACATCTAACAGCAACAACAAAAACAACAAAAACAACAAAAATATTCTGGCATAATTCTGTTCACTGTCGAGTTTGCGATTGCCGCCGGCCAAGATTCCCAACCAGGACCATCGCCAGCCAGGACTAACTGCCAGCGAAAGAAAACGAAAACGAAAAAAAAAATTATGTACAAAGAAAACTTTAGTTTACTTCTGACTTTTCATTAGACAATGAGCCTTCAAGAAACCTCTGACGCTGGCAACAATTAATTGCAATTAAAGTGTGAAAACTATAAAAACTTTCCCATTATTTCCATATTAAATACAGAGCCTTATTCCTTTATATATATAGATATATATATATTTATAAATTGGAATTCAAATAAATAAAAAATAATTAAAATAAATAAACCAATTAAAACAAACAAAATAAATAAAATTTAAAAATAAATTAAAATTGTTAACATTATAAAAATAAATGAAATTTTCTAAATTTCTAAAAATGAATTAAATAAAATAAGTAAAATTTATAGAATAAATAATATAAAACTAAATGAATTCAATAAAATATATAAAATAAATAAAATTTATGAAATAAATTATTTTAAAACAAATAATGAATTAAATAAAATATATAAACTTAATGAAATAAATAAACAAATAAATTAAAAAAATAAATAAAATTTCAAAAATAAAGTTAATTAAACAAATAAAGCAAATTAAAAAATTAAATAAATTTTTAAAAATTATTTAAATAAACTAAATAAACTGAATAAAATAGATAAAAATAAAAAAAAAATTAAATTAAATAAATAAAAAATTATAAGAAGTAAAGCAAAAGAAATAAATTAATATAAAATAAATAAGAAATAAATAAATAAAGTTTCAAAAATAAATAAAATTAAAAAATAAATTAAATAAATCTCATCTAAGAGAGAAGCTCTTATATATTATTTTGCTTGAATATTCAAAGGACTATTATACTCCCTTCTTGCATTAAATTTCTTTATTGTTCTCTTTACAGAAACAATGTGGATCTGGCACCAGGAGATCGTTATGTGCGCATTGCTTTTGCCGAGGCGGCAATGGAAATCGATGTGGCCATCAATAATACCCTAGACATGTTATTTGCCAATCGCTCGACCCGTGCCCCACCCAACTATGGAGAACTGTTACGCGTCTTTCGTTTTCCCACCGGACAGGCTAGGCAACTGGCACGTGCCGCGGAGATCTATGAACGTACACTGGTCAATATCAGAAAGCATGTGCAACGTGGAGAGAATCTGAGTATGGAGAGTGAACAGTATGAGTTTAAAGATCTGTTATCCCGAGAGCATTTGCATCTGGTGGCTGAGCTATCTGGTTGCATGGAGCATCGTGAGATGCCCAACTGCACGGACATGTGCTTCCATTCGAAATATCGCAGCATTGAAGGAATTTGTAACAATCTAATGCATCCTACTTGGGGTGCATCATTAACGGCTTTCAGACGATTGGCGTCACCAATTTATGAGAATGGTTTCAGTATGCCTGTTGGATGGACTAAGGGTCGTCTATACGCTGGGCATCCCAAACCAAGTGCTCGCTTGGTATCAACTTCAGTGGTAGCCACCAAGGATATAACGCCAGATGCACGCATAACCCACATGGTAATGCAATGGGGTCAGTTTTTGGATCATGATCTGGATCACGCTATACCATCGGTTAGTTCAGAAAGCTGGGATGGCGTTGATTGTAAGAAGACCTGCGAGTTTGCTCCCCCCTGTTATCCTATTGAAGTGCCACCAAATGATCCACGTGTGATTAATCGCCGTTGCATTGACGTTGTGCGTTCCAGTGCCATATGTGGTTCTGGCATGACCTCCCTCTTCTTCGATAGTGTGCAGCATCGTGAGCAAATCAATCAGCTAACATCCTACATTGATGCCTCACAAATGTACGGTTTCAACACTCCCTTTGCGCAGGAGTTGCGTAACCTGAGCTCAGATGAGGGTCTGCTGAGAGTTGGAGTACGTTTTCCGAATCAAAAGGACATGTTACCATTTGCTGCGCCACAGGACGGCATGGACTGTCGCCGCAACTTGGATGAGAACCAAATGAGTTGCTTTGTCTCTGGTGATATACGCGTTAACGAGCAAGTGGGTCTGCTGGCCATGCACACTATTTGGATGCGCGAACATAATCGTATTGCCACCAAGCTACGTGCAATCAATCCACACTGGAATGGAGATACACTCTATCAGGAGGCACGCAAGATTGTTGGTGCACAGATGCAACATATCACGTTCAAGCAATGGCTACCGCTGATCGTTGGCGAGAGCGGTATGAAAATCATGGGAGAGTATCAAGGCTACAATCCACAGATTAATCCCAGCATTGCCAACGAATTTGCAACGGCTGCTTTACGTTTTGGTCACACAATCATTAATCCCATTCTACATCGTCTGAATTCAAGCTTCCAGCCCATTCCCCAGGGACATCTACAACTACACAAGGCTTTCTTTGCACCATGGCGTCTACCCTATGAGGGTGGCGTTGATCCGTTGCTACGTGGAATGCTCGCCGTACCAGCAAAGCTGAAGAAACCCGATCAGAATCTAAATACAGAACTCACTGAAAAACTGTTCCTTACGGCACACGCTGTGGCTCTGGACTTGGCTGCCATTAATATACAACGTGGTAGAGATCATGGCATACCCGGGTATAATGTGTACAGGAAGTTCTGCAATATGACTGTTGCCAAAGAATTTGATGATTTAGCTGCGGAGATACCCAGTGCGGATATACGACAAAAGCTGCGTGAGCTCTATGGCCATCCGGACAATATTGATGTTTGGCTGGGAGGTATATTGGAGGAGCAAGTTGAAGGCGGTAAGGTGGGTCCACTTTTCCAATGTCTTCTGGTTGAACAGTTCCGTCGCTTACGAGATGGTGATCGCTTCTACTACGAGAATCCAGGCGTCTTTTTGCCTGAGCAGTTGGTTCAGCTTAAGCAAACCAATCTTGGTCGTGTACTCTGCGATGTAGGCGACAATTTCGATAAGATGACCGAAAATGTATTCATTCTAGCCAAACACCAAGGTGGCTATAAACAGTGCGAAGATATTATTGGTATCAATTTGTACTTGTGGCAAGAGTGTACTACTTGCCACAACCTTCCAGCTGCCTTTGATACATTTGTGCCACAAACTTATGTCAAGCGTAGCCAACGCCATAAGCGTGATGTTAACAACAATGATGAGGATGTGCGCACTGCTGAAAGCTATGATAGTCCCTTGGAGTCGCTTTATGAAGTTAACGAGGAACGAGTTAGTGGACTGGAAGAGCTTATTGGTAGCTTCCAGAAGGAACTAAAGAAGTTACATAAAAAATTGCGAAAATTGGAGGATTCCTGCAATGCTGCTGATGTTGAGCCTGTTGCACAAGTTGTACAACTTGCATCAGCACCTTTACCCGTTTCAGTGAAGCCAAAGCGCAGCCACTGCATTGATGACAAAGGCACTACGCGACTTAACAATGAAGTCTGGACACCAGATGTATGCACCAAGTGTAATTGTTTCCACGGGCAGGTCAATTGCTTAAGCCAACAATGCGGCGAGGTTAGCTGCCCGCCAGGCATTGAACCGCTAACACCTCCAGAAGCCTGCTGCCCACATTGCCCAACAATTCCAACCACTGCCAAATTGGGTAACTGAGATGAACATTTTACACAGCAATTTGCATATCGACTTCAAGATTAATCAAAGCCCTTATACTTAGTAGCCACAATAATCCTAAAAAAAAAAACAAAACATAAAAAAACATAAAAAACAAATACCAAAAAATTGATTCCACTGACCATCATCAACCACTCAAACTTAACGGCAAAGCATTCAATTTGTTGATGTTGTTGTTGTTGATGGACATTTTTTTTTTCTACATATTAGAGAATCAAACAATTAACATAGGAACTTTTTCATTAATTTCCTTGGAAAATGACATATTTACCTGTGGAAAGTTTTTAAACTGATATGAAAAGATCGTATAATATATCTTTATCTTTTCATATCAGTTAAATTCTTTGAATGTAGCCACCAGTCAAACCAATGGAATCAGACTATAAACTCTAATCTTGATGAAGCACACAGAGCAAGCAATTAAATAAAAATTAATTAAAAATAAACAAAACAAATTTAAAATTTACTGATACACATGTAATAATAAAGCACATTAATAGCAATCTTCAAACAAAAAAAAAATTAAAAGTTAATAAATTTTGTTTGTTATCCTTCTAAAGCATAGCAATATTTCCAGTGCATTCCAGAGCTTGGGAATGTTATTTTCATATCCTTTTTAATTCTGTACCAAAACTGGATACACCCCAGCAGATATTAAATGAATATGAAGACAGGATTTTATAGAGTCTTTTCCGTATAAATTGTGCTGCGTATTGTGTGATTATATTGGTAATCCTATCTATATAATTGAAGATTGTGATAAATATTAAAGGCCAAAAACTAAAAGTATGATAAGTCTGTTAAGCAATTTAATTATTTTATGAAGTCGTTAATTTTATTCGATAAAAATTAGTGGATATGAAGAAACAGTATATGAATATATATATAATTAGGTGCAAAAAATTCTTTACTACCTCCTCCGTTAAACTAAAGCGTAGACATAGCGTTTATAATTGTCATTTACTTAAGCATTCATCAGGCTATTCTCATTGTTAACCGCGTATTTCTATCCTGATTGTTAAGTCCTATGAGGAAAAAGGGATATTAGAAAAGCGTACTGGGATATGGTTTATATAATGATTTTGAATTTATAGAATAACTTACTTATTTATATGCCTTCTATATAGAGACGCCTATTTTTATTTAGATATGGTTTACACAAAATAAGCAGCTGCGATACTCTGTGGTATTTAATGTTGAAGTAACACGTATGGGACTAACATTTCCTAATGCATTCTGTCGGTAAATAAAATCCAGAAGCAATTATAATGGCTTTAGTGGAGTAAGGCCACCTTCTGCTTTTATATAAATCTTTTCTAGATGCACCGAGCCTTTATTATAGCACACAAGAGGCAGATCGCCTTAAGTACAGCTAAAGCTGAAGGGCTGTTGCCAATATGTATGCAATGTATGGCACATGATAACTCGATTTGCTAGTTAATTTTAAAGTATTCAGTACTAATTTGAAGACAATTAGTACAATAAGGACACCATTAATTGTAAAGCATAAGCTTTATCCTGTGTGAACGCAGATTCTGTTTATTGTTGCAAATTTAAATCCGTAGCTACTGTTATTGATATAGAAAGAAAATTGTTTTACGAATTAGAAAGAGATAAAAATATATTAGAAATATTTTAATTTTATTGGTATAATTACCTGAATTACTTTAATTTTAATGTATCTGACTTAAACATAAGCCGGTGCATTATTAATTAATAGCAATTTTTTGTAAGTTTTTTCACAATTTTTTATTTATATTAATATCAATTTGCCAGCCAACGCATTCATATGTAGAAGCGAATACAGCGAACAAAATAAAATGCCCAAGTTTTTGTTATTTTTTATCAATCCACGCACATACTATGCAGAAACGCATGCCACGAACATCAATAATTTGTTTTTGGAAAATTGCTTATGATAAGTCAAAATGTATAATAAACAAATATATGCTTGTTTACATTGTATACGCACAGCTGTAGTTGGAAAAACAAAGAAAATCGAAGTGAGTAGTTGATGGTATATACCGATTTTATTTAAGTAACGAAATCGATAAGGCTTGTATATTTGAATTTCTATTTAACTGAACAATGACGCGCCATATTTTAAATTGTTGTGGGAGAAGAGTAATTAAGTTCTATTGGTGATTTAACAGCAATAATTTTGTTTAAAATATAATGGCTAATACTTTACAGATCTAATATAAAATCTTAGTTTTAAAATGCCCATAAATAATTTTGATTTCAGCCATAATAAAAAAATAAACAATTAGTTTGCCGTACTTATATCGAAACGTACAAAATATGTATATCGATAGTGTGAACTGTATAGTTTACCATCGTTATATCGAATTGTACAAAATAAGTATATCGATAGTGTAGTTTGCATATGCGTTGAACTGTTTGTTATTGTGTTATTGTTATGCTCTAAGCGTTTCATAATAAAGCAGAATGGGTACCTGTAAAAAGGGTATAGAATTTGCCAAACATATTACGGAGATTATAACTAAGTCCACAGGGTTTGAGCAGCATTTAAAAAAGGTTAACTATAAAGTAAATAAAATACTGCTTATATATTACAGCGTTTATTATTCAATCTTAAGGTCAATATTACTGGCGGCGGTGATGGAGTCTGCACAGCGGAATTTATAGTGGGACCTGAACACTTAAACAGAGCTGGCGGCCTACACGGTGGCTATACGGCGACTCTAGTGGATATGATAACAACTTATGCACTTATGTCCAAACCATGTCATCCTGGGGTATCGGTTAATATAAATGTTAACTACTTGAAAGGTGCTCGTGAGGGTGACGAGGTTATCATTGAGGCTAACGTATTGCGTGCTGGCAAGCAACTTGCTTTCATTGATTGCCTGCTACGCCATAAGAAGGATAATTCTGTGATAGCGCAGGGCACACAAACAAAATATGTTAACTTTCAATAGTCGAATTTTTTGCCTTACAAATGCTTTATTACATGTGTAGTAGTAAATATTTTTGTTTATTTTTAAATTATATTTTATTTTAAATTAATGGCTTACTTTGTGAGCAACATCGATTAGCTGTATTCAGTATGAGATTGGTACATTTACATAAATCAACAGATCTAAAAAGATTAAGCTATATTATGAGTTCCTTTAATATTAGATTAAGGAATTTAATTTGAAAAAATTACGTTTGTCATGTTGACTTCCCCTAATAAGTGCTTCTGCCACAAAGCTATCAAACGAAATTGTTTCAACTGCAACTACAACTAAAAAATACAGAAATATGCCCACAAGTAAGTATAAGATCAAACGACTATGCTTAAAGGAATATATCACTGAATACTTTACTAACATGCATGTCAAGATTGCGTATTCCCTGGGACTCCCACGACTTTTGCGAATATCATACGAAAGTCTTTATATGCAGTTTGCATAAACCATACATATAAGGTATTTGCTATAGTTTAGAATATGAAAGAAATGCTTTGAGGTTTATTTTTAGCCCTTTTGAACAAAGGAAAATGGAGCTAATGGAAATTTGCCAAACCGAAAATTATGTTACAGATAGAAATAATTATCTGAAACCCCATAAAATATATATATTTTTTGATCAGGAGTACTGCTTCTCAGGGACTATAAAAGCTTAAGTAACCAAATTTTGAATCTAGATTCCTTATATTAGTTTATTTTAGATTTTTGAATCATAATATTAACACCATTCTTGATATACGTTGTGAGTTTCGTTGAGATAATTCAACCACTGCAAACTTTCCGAAGTTTTCACTTTGTGCTGGCCCTATTGCCATTTTCCAATGCGTTTTCTACTTAAGAATATATTAAAACTGTAAAATTCAATTAAATCAATAAAACTATGAGTGATATATTTTATTTATAGGATAAAATTGATAGGTATATAAGTGAAATATGTGTAAAAAAAAGACGAACACAAAACATTCTAAACGTTGCTATAAAACAAATAAAAAATAAAGATTTAGTGGCTCTTTTGAATCTTGTGCAGTTTCGCATAGATTCCACCTTGGGAAATCAATTGTAAGTGACTGCCACGTTCCACGATCTGTCCATTTTGTACAACACAAATCAAATCCGCATTCTGAACCGTTGACAGGCGATGGGCAATCACTATACAGGTGCGTCCGGAACATGCTGAATCCAATGCCTGCTGGACCAACTATAATATTAAAAATAAATGATTCGAATAAGTAATTAAGAATATTGGAAACAGTTTAAAAATTTTACCCTTTCGCTCTGCAAATCAAGTGCTGAGGTAGCCTCATCCAGTAATAAGATTTTAGGATTTCTAACCAAGGCACGTGCAATAGCTAAGCGTTGCTTCTGACCACCAGACAATTGGGTTCCACGAGCTCCCATGCGTGTATCATAGCCATTGGGCAAGGCAATAATGAAGTTATGAGCATTGGCACTCTTAGCAGCTGCAATTACCTCAGCCATCGGTACGGAACGACGATTGTCACCATAGGCAATATTTTCAGCAATTGTGCGCTCAAAAAGTGCTGGTTCCTGTGAGACAATGCCCAACTTTCTGCGTACACCCTCCAGGGTTAGATCTTGTTGAATATCATCTTGATCAATGTGCTGGAAAATAAATATATTAAAGAATTGGTCATTATAACGTAAGATAACTTTAAATCACTTACAATTGTACCCTCGTCTGGATCATAGTAACGTTGTAGTAATTGAACACATGTTGATTTTCCGCATCCGGAATGACCAACCAATGCTACTGTCTGGCCTTGTAGCACCTCCAGATCTAAACCATTTAGAATTCTGGCATCTGGTCGTGTTGGATAACGGAATTTAATATCCCGATAGCGTACACCCTCAAAGAGATTCAATTGCTTGGCCAAAGTGTTCTTAATGGTACCCATGGGTGAGGTTATACGTGGTTTGCGATCTAGGATTTGGAACAATCGATGACCAGCAACTAAAGCGGCTGTAAAGGCGGGTGTGAAGGCTAATGATTGGGCTAACATCATTGAGCCATAAAGCAGAGTCTCAGATACTCTAAAATGTAAACAAATCCATAAGCCATAGTCTCACATAATTCTTGTAATTTTGGTACGAATCCTACTTGATTATATCCTGGAAAGGCACTTGATGCTCAGAGACTAATACACCTCCATAGCAGAGCGCCACCGCATAGGCAAAGAAGGCCGAAGCTTGCATAGTTGAGTTGAGGACTCCACGCCAACGTAGCTTCTGTCTAATGAGAATCTCAACACGCTGAACTTCTTCTGTGTATTGCTTGATGACTTCTGCTTCACGGCGAAGTCCAGCTATAGTACGTACATGGGTGACTGATTCGGTAGCAATGCGACAAGCTTCTTCTAGAACTTGTTTTTCTCTAATCAAAGCATTGGACATCATTCTACAAGAGCACGACATTCAGTTAGTTTAACTTTAGTTTTCGAAAGCTTTAAACTTACTTTGCTTCTATTATAACAGATCCAACAATAATTGGACAATTGGCCAGACAAAGTAGAGCTAGTTTCCAATTATAGTACATGGATACAGTAACACCAGATATGAAGTTAGATAGAGCCTGAATCATGCCACTCAAAGGGTAACCAATGGCACCCTGCACTCCGGCCGCTTCACCCGACAAACGTGCTGACAAGGCACCCACAGAATTTTGCTCCTCATCGAACCAGCCAACTTCCTGGTTCATCATTGCTTTGAAAGTCATAGCACGCATGCGTGTCGTTAGCCAGACTCCGGCATAATTGAACAAATAGGTTTGCAGGAAGCAAATCAATCCGGTGATAACAGCAATACCTAAACAAGCCCAGGATAAAACAGCCGTACGGCTAAGTGCCACTCTGGGATCGAGCTCAGCGAGTGCAGCATAGAACTCTCCGAATATTATTGAGAATGCCGGATATAAGCAACCGACGGCAACGGCAGATATAGCACCGAATATCAGGTAGCACCACTCGGGACGTGCGATGCGTACAATTCGGACAAAGGTTTTGAAAAAGTTTGGTTTCTCGAGAGAAAGATCATGCTGCTCCCTGTTGCTTTCCTTAAGTGCTTTAACAATGGGTTCTTCAAACTGAACACTGTTCTTTTGATTCTTTTCAAAGTTCAGTGGACTTGTCTCAAAGGATTTCTCATAAAGTGCTAGACTTTTACCTAAAAATAAATCAACCATAAAGTTAGATGCAACGAATGCTGCTTGGGATTCTTCTGACTTACGTTTTGTTTCCTCTATTGTCTCCTCTTTGTCAATTTCCTCAGGCATTTGAATATCTCCTGCTCTAACCATATTGAAATAAGCACCTTCCAATGCCATTAAGTCATCATGGGAACCTTCCTCTAACACTTTACCATCGTGTATAAAGACAATCTTATCGGCGCTACGTATAGCAGACAGACGATGGGAAACCACAATTGTGGTGCGACCTTTGCTAGCCAAGTCCAAAGCTTGTTGCACCAACTTCTCCGAGTTATAATCCAAGGCTGATGTAGCCTCTGTATTGAATAGGCTGAGGTAAGTTGAAGTTTATAGGGGCTAAAGAACTCTATACTTACCATCTAAAAGTAAAATCTTTGGATTCTGAATGAGAGCACGTGCAATGGCAATGCGTTGCTTCTGACCACCAGAGAGCTGAGAACCACGTTCTCCAATCATTGTCCGGTAGCTCTATAGAGAATGGATTAGGAGGTATAGTAGTTACTTCCGTATTGACCTTAATAACGATACTTACCTCTGGTAGATTGCTTATAAACTCATGTGCACCAGCTTGTTGAGCAGCTGCTTCAATTTCCTTCTGGGTTGCATTGGGTTTACCATAGCTTATGTTTTGACCTGTTTATTAATTAATAAGAAGTTTAGGAATGTACAACTATAAAGAATATCTTCGTATAAGAGTTACCTATTGTGCCCAAAAATAAGACTGGCTCCTGTCCCACAACAGCTATATTAGAACGTAACCATTGAATATTATATTTACGTATATCCAAATCATCTAAAAGTACAGATCCAAATACAGGATCATAAAAACGTTGCAACAGCTGTATGCATGTGGATTTGCCACAGCCCGAAGAACCAACTAATGCCACTGTTTGTCCTGCTCTGATCTTTATGTTCAAGCCACGATGTACAATAATTTCCGGTCGTGAAGGATACCGAAAGAAAACATCCTGAAACTCAACATCACCACGTAAACCATAGTTTAAAAGTTTACCATCTGTTGACAAAGGATCAATTTTTGAATTCAAATCAATCACTTTAAACAGATTTGTTGCACAGCCACGTGCCGTTGCAAAGGATTCAAGGAATGGTGCTGTACGAGCAATATTATCTGCACCAACAATAATTCCAAAGAAAGCCTAACCACAATTTAATAAATAATTAGTTTAAAGCCATAAACTTAAGAAACACTTGAACCTACAATCATTAATATTGCTGCTGTATATTCCTTTTCCACTATTTTATCATCACGATCGGCTATAATAAGATTTACACCATACCAGAAAGCACCAGCACAGGATAGAAACAGCATTGATTTCAATAGAGCATCACTTAACCCTGAGAAGGCACCCTTCCATTCACTTGCCTTGCGAGCGGGTACAAGGAAATTCTCGAAACGCTCCGCTTCCTGTTTTTCTCCACCAAAGGATATTACAGTACGTATGGCACTTAGAATCTCTTCCACTAGATTGCCAGCACCTGCATATGATTCCTGTTCACGTGCTGTTAATGTGCCTTGAAACTAAAAATATTTTCATTATTGTTGAAAGTTATTTTTGCCTCTTAAATGTTGCATAAATAATACCTTTGCCACATAATAATTCACTGCGATTACAAGTGGTATATAACAGCTTACAGCTAAGGTTAGCTTCCACCCATAGCCAAAGGATATGCCAACGGTTATAACGAAGCCAACAATCAAATAAAGAAAGTGACCAACTTTCTCTGAGATACCATCACGTATCTTTTCAATATCGCTAATAGATTGTATTTTATATAAAAAGTATGTGGATTATCCTTAGAATTTAATCCTATATATATATATATATATAACTTACTCTGTCATGCTCTGTGCAAAGTTCTGCTTTGTGGCCAAATCATGCCAGCCTATATCCTGTCGCATAACTGAATCAAAGAGTTTTATGCGCATGCGTGTTACCTGACGCAATGCCACAAAATTGAATATATCCACTGAGAATATGCCAGATATGAACATAATCAGGGATACGATTGTTAATAGTATGCCATATGCTATGGAATCATCGTATAGTGCATCATCGTTTTCCACCCGTGATGCATTTGTGCTAGGAGTAGAAATGTTGCATACATTTTGAATCTTATTATCATTTTCCTATACATTGCTTAACTCACAGCTTTTTGCCACCTCCAAGCAGTGGCAGAGCATGCACCGTTGAACTGGTGCCATTCGCCATATTACGATCCACTAACATAGCTGTAAATTCACTATAGATTATGACCACAGCAGGTAATGTCAATGCCTTAATGCAGCACATAACAAATCCAATGAATAGCCAAAATATTTCACAGTATGTTGAGAAGCGAAAGAGTTGCAAGAAACTAATTGAAGGACTTGTTTCCAAGCCAGCAGCAATAGGTATCTCCTCCACAGATTTCTCTTCGCTGGTCGTATTGGATGCCTCATCGCGATCCATGTTTGCTCAATTATTAGTTAACTATATAAAAGTTAAACCTGAATATTAGTTATCAATAACTAATATTTTAGAGATTTAATATCACGCATGCCACATGTGGTAGTTGCATGTGTTAACAGTATATAAAATAGGCGAACTGATGACAAAAAGGTTAATTCAATTAGTTGACGCTTTGAGAATCATTGAAAGTCGCATTGCAAGATTGTTGTCGTGTCTTTAGATTTCCATTATTGACCTCTGGGTTAACAAGTGAGGTGCCATATATATATATATATATATATATATATATATATATATATATATTTATATATATATGTATATATATAACAGACAAACTATTTTTCTATAACTTATATATAGATATATACATGTATATCCTATTTATGTTATTCACCTAAATCACTGCACAATATTTATTATATCCTTAATTGTCCTTAATAGAATTCTTTCTTGACTGTTCCTCTTGCTGGCTTCAACTCAACTGAATGCATAAGATTTTTTAAACCACCCATTTCAGTTTTACTGGACCGTTATATGCTGATGAAACAGTACTATATTTTAATTGATCTCTTACCCATACTCATACTTTTAGTCATAAAAACAAACACAATCACAATTATCGTACTCATCATCACACTCATATTCACATGTGTTAAGAGACCCACAAAGAACTTTTAAAGAGTTTTATTTGCGCGTCTTCAAATTAAGCTTAAGGCAGCTCTTCTATACGAATTGCTCTTATATTCTAGTTAAGTAAGTAGCACTCTTATACGTGTCAATTTCTATGAGTTTATCAATGACCCAATATGAATGAAAGTCTGAGAATTTATGATTAGTAACCCTGACCTCTGTAATAGATTTCTATTCTTTTTTTTTGAATTTGATTTTTTTAACTATTTTATTTTTTTTATTTATAGCAAAAGAGCAGCAATAGTAAGTATTACTTATTATATACAAAGTCGATAGTTTGATAGTTGATCTATGTACATACATACATATTTATGCATATATATATATAAAATTTTATATAGATTATCTAAGCTATGTACTGTATATATATATTCATTTATTTGTATATATAAAGTACTCACATAAGTTGAAGACTTAAAAAATAAATTTGATAAAAATCGCATATCACATATTGTGTTGGTCTATTATTTACACGATAGAGATTTTCTTTAGTTAAAAACTTTAATATACATATATATTTTAGATACATGTATTTATGTTTATGTATATATGTTTATATAATTCCTTATATATTTATAAACTAATATGGCAAGCGCCAATAACAAAAAAAAAAAAAATTACATAAAAAACATAAACTGAAAATAAATTTTATCATTAGACAACACAAATAGAAATAAGTATAAAATATATATGTATAAATATATATTTATATACGTATATAGAAATGCGCTCCTAATGGAGTGTATATATACGTTAATAAATGTATATATATATATATATATATATATATATATATAATTGGATGGAACTTGAATGAGCTGTTGTTATGGATCGATTCTTTAACTATATCTAAGGACTAATGTCAGTTTTATATTTATATATATATATTCTTTATAATATATATTTCTATATTTTTTTTATAGATATATCTAAACTTTCATTCAGCACATGATCTGACCTTAAGTTTTATATAGTACTTATAGTACATTTATATTAATCCATTAATATAACTTTTATAGTTGTTACTCAATCTATTAATAATATCGTTTAAATGGTTCCGGGTGGCACTTTTGGCCAAGTTTTTATTTATCCTATATGATATATATGTATATATATCTTTTTATTATATAGTTGCAGTTAAAGGCAACTCTGTTCAGTTAATCATTTAAAATATTTTTTATGCCTAAACATAAACTTCACCCGTTTTGGGCTCTGGCTTATGCTTGGCTAGCGTTGATGGTGCTGAGGAGGTATTTGCTGTTCCACCTGGATTACTTGGCACTTCCTTGCCACGATTCGGTGGCATTGTGGCTGTTGCATCTAATGTATCTGTGGGTCCAGCCGAACGTACTGAGGATCGCTGGAAGTTAACATCCTGCAGATTGAGGCTAACATTGAAACTATTATTACGGGATATAGTGGCTGTTCCATTGAGTGGTTTAACAGAAAGCAAAGCTGTGGTTGTAATGCCACCACTGCCATTGCTTGAACCGCTACTATTCTGGGCATCGGTGCCATCAGACACTCCGGTTAGCTCCACAATGGATAGGCTAGATGGTGTACGTTGTATGGAAAGTGAGACGGGTATAGTGGTAATGACATCGTTGGGATCATAACCACTGGCTGTGGTTGTTATTGTTGGTAATTGTGTATTGGCAGTGATTGGCAATATGCTCAATGTGCCCGTTGGCAAGGTATCAGCAGCAGCAACGCTGGTGGCCACAGTGAATGGGAAGGATAGTGTAGTTATATTGCTTTCAGCGGGCATAGCTATATCACAGAAATGATAAAATCAATTCATCATCAACTTGTATCCATTGAAGTTCAATTACTTACTGGTTGCTGTAAAGCCATCCTTCAATCTGGTCGGCATAACGGCCTGGGCAAGTGCTGCTGTTGTTGGATGCCCTGGAATCAAAGTGTTATTGGATGATGAGCTATCCATCTCTTTGATTGGTGAGAGCAGCAAGGTGCCCAACACCTGACCGCTATCCTGGTGCATATTAGTGCCGCTGGTTGTTGTGCTATATGGATACATGCCGCTGGTGCTTTGGGTGCTCAGCTGTTGTGGGGCCATTATAACGGCACTCGTTGCTACAGGGTGCAATATATACATTTAAGTTGAGCTCAACTAGTGCTAACGTTATCTTTATATATATAACTTATAGCTTATATATGACTTACCAGTATTGGTTGCCCCATCCTTTGTTACCTCTGGTGTTGGTATGCGTGGACGTGTCTTGGCCACATTAATATTTAAGCCATTAAGCTTTGAATCTGCATAAAATATATATATATATATTTAGATATAATTAAACTGAACTCTCTCAATTCTCAACTGGCAGAGAGCAACCTACTTTGCTTGATTAATTGCCGCTGTGCTCTCAGCGATTTGCGATGCACAAATTTCTCATAGAGACTCGGTTTGCTTTGCTGTTGCTGCTGTCCGCCAGGTTGCTGTTGTTGCTGCTGCTGTTGCTGATGTTGTTGTTGCAGCTGCTGTTGTTGCATAATGGATAATGGCATGCCAGATTCAGGACTAGAATAAACAGAATTCAAGCGATTGCGATTAAAAGGCAAACCACCCGAGGAGTAAGCCGTCGATTGACTACGCATTGAACCCATGCGAGATAATTGACGCACAAGCCAATTATTCTTACGCCTCTCCACCATAGGTGTGTCCACACTTTCCTAAATTATACAAATGTACAAATAAGAAATATAAGCCAAGTTTTTTTTAATAAAAAATAATGTCAAGGCCAAATCAACTTACATAATCCGCATAGACATCATCGCTAAGCATACGCTTGCCACCGCCTGGTATAATATTGGCATACATGGCATCTTCCTTTTTGACTTTGTACTTCTCGGCAGAGCCTTTGGGTTCATCCCGCCTATAATGCTCTGAGGCCAGTGTATAGGGTAACTCCTTGGGCACAACACATTCCCAGTACTGATCACGCAGCAGCTCTGGATGCTCTTCATGCATTTCATCTACAATCATGTAGGCAGCCTATAAAGTACAAGTATATATAAGTATCTATAAGTATTTACCTACATATGGTATATAGAAATCGTATAGAAATTAGCGTGTGCCAAAAAAAAAAACCTACAAAAAAAAAAGATCGAAAGTGGAGCGGTCAGCGCCATTGAATGGTGCTACGAGTGCTACGTGTTTGCCATTTCTGATAAACCAATTTTGGTCTATTGAATGGTACTACAATGTTTCTTCCCTGCCCACCAAAAGAAACTTGAATTGAAGCAAAAAAATAAAACACAAAAAAATAAGCAACAAACCTAATTACATCACAAATACAACCCACTCGGCATAAGAGAAAAAGTGAAATTGACCACGTCTTTTAATTGTTTCATAATAAAAAGTAATAAATAAAGAAAAAATTGTAAAATTTATGCTAATATATTACTTATATATATATATATATGGCAAATATATCTACATATTTGTTGCTGGTCCAATTGTGTTTTTGCTGTTTTGTTTTTTAACGATTCCAAACACATTTGTCAAATGTCACGTTCTGGTGTGTGACAGCGACTAACCACTAAAAACTATTAAAAAAAAAACAATAACAAAAAAAAAACAACAAATAACCGTTAAAAATCATATTAACC
Organism: Zygothrica quintamaculata; assembly: GCA_037044455.1. Classification (NCBI taxonomy): domain Eukaryota; kingdom Metazoa; phylum Arthropoda; class Insecta; order Diptera; family Drosophilidae; genus Zygothrica; species Zygothrica quintamaculata. The sequence goes on from JBAMBS010001392.1 coordinate 109,585, forward strand.
CATATTTGTTAACACTTCTAGCCATGCATATTCTTGACCAAGTTGCATTTTGGCCAAAATGTTTCAATGTAAGTCGCACAAGTTACAAAAGGCAAATTTTTAACGATTCATTTTAAAGTTGATCACAAAATAAAAACATTCAATGATAAAAAAGCTCTACAAAAGAGGTTTCAATGCTTTTGTTGTTGTTGTTGTTGTTGTTGTTGTTGCTTTTAACACAAAACCTGTTTTCAATTTACTTTTGCCAATGTATTATTGTTGTTGTTGTTGTGTATTATTGTTGGTGCTGCTGTTGGCTTTGTAAATAATTGCAAGCAACCAGCAACAGCAGACCCCAAACTCAGAGATAGACATACATATATACAGACAGATGTGTATATATACTATATATATATATATACATATGCATATATATATATTTATATATATATATATACATATATATACATATATAAATATACCTATATACATATGTATATACTCCACCTCCTCGCACAGCAGCAAGTTCAGAGGTGTAAAACAATAACTTTTAGTTAAAATATACCTTGGGAATACTCTACGCTAGGCATAGCCTAATTACCTTACGAAAGGTTCAAGCTGTGTCTAAAATATTGAAATATATCAATTAATTGAAACAGCTTTTAATTTGATGCCCTACACGTAGCGCATATTCTAAGTCCTCGAAGCTGTAGCATGTCTTAGGCGCATTGACTCTTTGGCGCGTGGCAAAATTTGAAGATTTCTGCAAATCACAGAAGAAGAATCTTGCAACTTTTTGACTATACAAATATAAATATATATATATATATATGTATATGTATATATGTATATGTAAATAGAGCAGTCTATATATTTTTGAAATATATGTAGCCCAGTAACTCAATTTTCAAATTGCAACAATAACTTTTTAACTGTCAACTTCATAATTATATTGCTAAGAGTTAAGTGTATTTATCTATTGGCTTTTTTAAAGTTTTCACTAATTGAATATATATATATATATGGATATATATATATATATCTGTATATATATATATATATATATATATATATATATATATGTATATATGTTTCTATAATGTATATATCTATTGTTGGCGCTTGGGTATCCCCACCTGTTTGCTTAATGAATATTTCTTTTTAACTAATTATTCAATTTATTTTTTTTTTATTTTTTTATTATTATTATTTTTGTTTTTTATTATTTTTTTTTATTAATTCACGCTTAATATCAAATTGACTGAAGTTGACATTAATTTAAAGCTATTCCGGTTTTAAGATTTGTTTATATTCTACATACTTAACAGAAATTTTTTTATCTTTTAAGAATTTATCTAGATTATTATTTTATTGGAGTTGTTCTTTTGACACGTTCGTCAGTTTTCTTATGGTATTTTCTTAGAAGGTTTTTTATTATTATTATTATTACTTTTTTTTTTAAACTTACCTTTATATGACGGTCAATTAGCCAATTCAATTCGATATCATCGTCATCTTCGCCAAAGGGATTTATAAGCACCTCGGCAACTTTCAGCCAACCCACATAGAAGACAAACTGTAAATTTGTAATTAAATTCAAAGAGTTAAAGCAATAGAAAATAAACAGTGTTTTTTTTTTCCTTATTAAATAAATTTAAATTAAAGTTGTTTTATCTTTGAAATAAGATTTTAATTTATATATATAAAAGTTATATGTAGTATCATTGCGTATGGGCGATAAATTGTTCCACATTGAAAGCTTTTCCATTCACTTTTTCTTATATTTTATTTTGTATTTCGTAGGTAGCAAATGAAATGAACAGTTATTAATGACAGCTCCTAAGCATGGTTAAAAAAAAAACACTTGTCGCTGATTTTTATCTTAATCGAAAAATGGCTTCGTCAAAAACAAAGCGAAAATGCCAATTTATTATTTCGAACGTGACTGCAAGTCGTTTACATAACACAACAAACAGACAAAAAATAAAAAAATAAAAAAAAAAACAATAACAATAACAGAAACAAAAAAAAAAACAAAAATCAAAACAAAAAACACTTGAAATCTGCCTTCAATGCATTGGCTAGAGGAACCGCAAAAACCAAATACAATGCGACAATATTTTGCTATAAATACACTTCAATTTATACACATGTATATAAATATATATATATCTATTCATATTTCGATTTGATGTATACATTTTTTTTAAATATATCCATATCGATAGCAAGGCATTACGTTTAGTGGTAAGCCCCATTGATAGTCGGCTCATTTGCGTTTTAAGTTTTCGGTTTCAATTGCATTAATAATCCGAAAACCGCAATGTTCTTTTTTTCTGCTTCTATATATTATTCTTCCTTCCTTAATATATTCTATTATTTATCATAATTTTTATTATTATTATTTTTTTTTTATTAATAATTCGACGAGACGTGAAAATTTCTTAATTTGTTGCAGTTAAATTAAGCGAAACGTGCAAATTAAATTATTTAAAATTGAATACTTTAACTATTCTTAAGTATATATATATGGTATTATACAGTAAAAACTCTTCTAACGTACACCTCTTATACACTCTCTAAAAAATGTTTATCTACAGAATGTAATACATATGACTTAGGCGCCTTTCATTAAGCCTCCAGACTCCAGTTGAGTTTTACACCTAATTTCAGTAGCCGTCTAAGCGAGTCATCACTGTATATCGAATCATTTAATTTCTGTTAAGTAGAATCTCTGTGATGTCATAACAAATTTAGTACGCAGCATCTTAAATCAATATCAATCAACTATTTAAGTTGCCTTTACAGTTGCTGCAATAAATTTGAGTACATGACAAACTTTACTTTCTATTTTGATTTTAAAATATATTTCAAGAGCTAAAACTGTGACTAAAAAAAACACATTTGTTAATAAATGAGTTTTAGAGCAAATTTTATAATTATTATTAGACCATAAACACAAATGATAATTATACCTAAATTTCACATAATTAATTGGGTATTGCGTATGCCATTGTTATAGTTGTGATAAAATGGTTTTGTTTAGTGTTTTTCCATTTCTCTTTTTATTTAAGAGAGAGAGAGAGAGAGAAAGAGAGAGAGAGAGAGAGAGAGAGAGAGAGGGAGAAATAAAATTTACCTGTAGCACTGTAAAGAATGGAAAATATAAATCAGATTCTTCATTTCCTTTATTATCTTTGACCTCCGGCAACATTTGTCGGCCAAGTAAAGCGGCTATGAAATAGGTATAAAGCACGAGTGTAACTACCTGTAAAATAAAGTTAACAATTAGTATAATTTATATGAAAATTTCAAGTGTTAAAATCTTCTGCAATTTCTTTTTCTTTTATGCTTTTGCCGTCTGTTTATATTCATATGTTCATCTTGTTTGCTGTTCAAACGGCGCATCCGGTTTATTTATTTTCTTATCATTGCTCATAGCGTAGGAGCGTAATGAGTCATATGTGTATCTTTAGCGCGAGTTGTTGCGAATTTTTTGATGTATAAATTGATGAATATTGCTTATATAAATATATTGGGGGTATAGCTCAGAGGTAGAGCATTCGACTGCAGTTCGAAGGGTCCCCGGTTCAAGTCCGGGTGCCCCCTTAAATAGATTTTTTATAAAAATTTTTCTTATAAATCAAACTGCCCCTCTACTATCTACCACTACGTAGCTTCCACCACGCACAACTAATACCACTTACCTGAGTATAAACCAATGGCACACAGACCGTATCATAACCAATTAAGCCACCCAAACGTCGTCGTATATCAGAGAGTTCAACTAAAATTGTTTGAACAATATGATCTGAGGCAATTAGTCCATCTTTTCTGGCGCGATTGATTATATTTGTTGCCCAAACCAAAGGCATCCAATACTTGGACATGGGACTCTTTTGATTGAGTGCTTCAAATATTTTCATCTCCGATTCATGCATCAAGCCAGCATCCACCAGATGTTGTGTTGTTGGAAAACGACGTTTCACACGTAACGAAATACGTTGTAATGTTATGACATAAGCCAACACCATATAACGCATTATGTTACGTCGCATAAGACGTCCTGTTTCATTCTATACAAAGGATATATGCAATGTTATAGATATTTGATGCTAACAGTTAAAGTTAATAATATACGTACATTTAGGCCTCCATTGGAGTTAGGTATGGCAGCGCTGATAAAAAGTGCCAACGTATCTGGCCATGGTAAGAGCCTGTATTGTTCCCACCAACGTTTAACAACCAGATTTACATAGAAGCCCAGTACAAAGGACATGGGTATACTCTCTCCTTGCTTCCCAAAATATATGCGTATTTTATTGAAAAGCCTTTAATGAGAATTTATACATATCGTATATAATTAAATTATGTTCTTCTTCTTTCTCTCTCGCTTTATATGTCAAATTTTGATAATTTTATACTTACGCCTGCTGATTGGCAGTCAAGGCAAATCTGTAGATGACATTTATTGTATAATATAAACACAAATAGGCAATTAATTCACGCCAAACTAATTTGTATACACTGCCGCGCCATCTATATATAATTAAAGAAAAAATAAATTAATAATTTAAATTATGCTAAAAACAAAATTTTTAAAATTTTAACAAATATTTTAGCCAAATTTATGTTTCTAACTGACTTTAAGCCTTGTAAATATGTAAGCAGCCAAATTACAAATTAAAAACTGGATAGTTACAAGTTTAAAATAGTCTTAAAACTATTTCCTTATAGCTTAACTAAAATAAATAACTGTATACCCCAAAAATTTTCGATCAATTTCAAAGCATTTCAAAACAGATTTCAAAATATTTTTTGCTTTGTCAGTTCCAACGAATTTGTTTGTATGGTTAATTTCGTTTGGTATGATATGTGATAGGGTATAATAAATATATATATATATATATATATATGTATATATACAAATATATGTATATAATAATCTGTATAACCTCGTTGCTTTGCTTGATTGAGAACGGAACAGGAATTGCGGCTTTATACCGAACTTTTGAGGGTCTTCGCTTTTTGTTTATTTTGTTTCTATTTTTTAATTTTTTGTTTTGTCTGGCTCAAAACAAGGTCTTTATGTTAATCATATATATGGGTTGACTTAACAGCCATCTATCTAGTTTATGTTTTGCATTTGGTATTCTATTATTATTAATATTATTATATTTGATCTTCTTAAAAGATTTAAGTGCTTTTCGTGTGTGTTTTCATAGTTGGCGCGTTAAACACGTGCGGCTAATTGAAATACTAGAGACGAACTTAAATTTTTAAGTTTCGTTCTAATAGAATTTAATTATTGCATTATTTTTGTTTGTATAACAAAAAATAAAAAAAAAACAGAGTTTTTTTTAATACAATTTCATTTTTTTTTTTTTTGTTGCATGTAGTTAAAATAGTTATCAAAGTTAACGTAATGGCAGAAAACAGGCAATAAATCAATTTAAAATTTAATAAAACTTTTGTAAAAAAATAAGATCTTATTTATGAGATTTTTTTGATTTATATCTATAGTGTTTCTTTTTATGAATAAAATCTTTATCTTGACATGTTTATTATAGATTTCACTGAAAAACTAATTAGAAACGCTTACCCCTAATAATAATTTTTTTTTTTTTAATAAATATAAATATTTGTTTTTTCAATAAAAACTAATCTTTTCTTCTCATATCGTTTTCAACTGCCACATAAATATATTATTAGAATCTTTGGAAATTTTTGCTTGTTAGAATAATTATTTGATTTGTTATTTTCTCAATATTATATGTGGACTTTAACGTTTCACACTTAAATATTTAAGACCACCCAAAAAAAAAAAAAAATTCCTATTTGCATACATTAAATTAATTTTATTTTCAATTTGCCAAAAAATTCACTTCACATTTGGGTTGGGTTACTCTCAATGTACGTTAGTTCCGGCATTTATAGCATCTAAAGGCATTACAATGGGAATTGTCGTTGTTATTTGTTGACTCTTTTGATTGTCAGAATCTTGTTGATTTTTTATTTTTTTTTTTATTTTTTTTTTGTTTGTTTATTTTCGTATATACTTAAGCTTTTAGAAGCTGTCTTGTAAGTTTCCCTCGTTTATGTGATGTAACTGTTGTGTCTGATCACTTTTTATTATATATACTTTTGACTGAGAAAGAAATGCAATTGAATCACTCGTAAATCTGTCATGTCTATAAAATGATGTAAAATGTCTTTTGTATCAATGGGAAAATAGTTTATAATATATAATTTATATCTAGTTATATCTATTTAGAAACATTTATACCAATTTATACCATTTCATCTATTAAGATTTAGGTATAATTATACACATTTATAACTATTTATATATTTATACCAATTTATACCCATTTATACCTATCTATACCTATTAAAGCCTATTCAGGTTTATATCTATTATTATTTTTGCATTTTTGTCGAGTTTACCCTTATATACCTTTAACATTTATTTAACCTTTTATATATATTTATACCTTAACTGTTGAGATACGATCTACATTTAAGCTCTCCCTAAATAATGTAGAAAAGCACTCAGAAAAAGTTTACATAAGGTGCAATTTATCTATTAAACGGTTATGTAAAACAAATATTTATACCTATTTTTATCAATAAAATTGATTGTAATTGATTTTCCGTCCATAGGAAAGAATACAATATCTAAAATTAATATATTATATAATATATAAAATAACTATTATTTTTATATATTTTTTACCTTTTATGGATTGGTACAAAAATTAATGAAATATTTATCTAAAATATCAAGCTTTAAATATTTATTTATATCTACTGTCAGAGCTGCAATTTATACCTATTTTAAGCTGTACCATTACAAAATTCGTACTAAAGTTGTGATTGGGGTAGAGCTAAAAGAGCATTGCAAATGCTGCAGCTGTATACATCTAGTACATTAGCCCTTAAATTTTACAAATAAGATATTATAAGATATACCTATATATATCTGCTGACCCAATTTCAGTTTTTGTTGATCTGAAGTTGATATGGAGATAGAATAAGGATTTACTATAAACTGTGATAAATATGTTTTAGTTATATAAATTGGAACTCGGTTTAAAACAGATATTTTCCAAAATTATAACTATTACAAGATATTAATTATCAATACACACAAACTTATTTATATGTATTGGTAATTAAATTGAAGCTAAATAAAGCTTTTAGATATCAATACCTACACTTAAATTGTTATCTGACTATCGTTGAAACAAGAGAAAGTTCTACAAAATACATCTGAATATAAAATCTCAGGAATGTAATATATAATATATATGTTGTATATTATTGGCATAAATGGCTATTTTTAGAATTAAGCCAGAGTAAATTGCTGCCTAGGAATAGTATAGCAGCGAGTAGTAAACGTTTTTGGGAACTGAATCTCTACAGTTACTGGTTACGATCGACTGCACTTTAGAAACAATTAATGCGAACTGAACTTAAAAGTAATAAAAGACAGAGAGGGGAGAAGTTGAGAGGGAATAATAGAGAAATAAAAAAAAATATATATATATATATATAACAAAAATTTAACAACAGCTGAAAATGGGTACTGCGATTATGTACTATACGAATAGTCGGTACATATGGGATGTTAATTACGCTGGTAAATACAGGCGACTTTTAGAGCGAATGGGCAAATGAGCAAATGGGCGAATGGCGATGACTAATGCGAAAATTACCCATAGATTTTTATTTGATTTTTAGTTTCTATATAATTTTGAATATATACCTATGTATATATACATGTTTACTTGTTGAGTCGAAGCCATTTGGTATAGAGAAAGATGGTGTGGTTTATAGTTATAGATAATAATTGATTTTATATATACTCACTTCCATAGGATTTTCCAGAAACAACCAAAACTGCTGCCATTTGGCACTTCGCCTGCATATGAAACGGTCATACTGTTGTTGTGGTTATTGTTATTGTTGTTGTTGTTGTTGTTGTTGTTATGATAGTGGTTGTTATTGAGTTTAGATCTAGTCCAATATCGGCGAGGCTAAGTTAGGCGATACATATACATTTATATATTGAATTTTGTACGCGAATTTAGTTCGGCTTCGCGTCATTGACAGCGGCATCAAAATCGACGACGCCGCATTGGCGGCTCTCTATGGAGCAACACACCTCCTTCTGGTGAATACAGTGCTGCAGTTGCTGCTTCTCTCTCACTGTCTTCTGTCTCTAGTTTAGTGGGTGGCTGATAGTATTGTAAATTGTTGCTGGCACATTAAATCAGGTGTATTCGTCAACGTCTCCTCTTCCTGCTAAAACACAACATACATACATATACACACAATAAGTTATTGAATAGGTGAGAGCTTTGTCGTACGCGACACACGTTTAGATAACTGTAAAATTATTATTCACCAACACAAATATAATGCATATACACAGCGAACAATAACAAAAACAACAACACACTAATAATAATAATAATAATAATAATAATAATAACAATAAAAACAACAACAAAATAACTTAAGTTAAATTCCAACACGTTTTATACTGTTCGACATCAATTTTCTGCTTATTTTTTTATTAACTTTTTTTTTTATTTTAATTTTTTTATTGCAAAAATTTGTTTTTATATTATATTATATTTAATACATATATCAGTAAAGCACTTATAAAATTTATTAACATATACATATGTATAGCTAATATAATCCCTATAATTATCTATTTAATATTTTTGCTTTTTTATGTATTGCAAAGCAAATAACATTTTTTTGTATCCCTTTTTTTTGGGTATTTTTTAATATTGTTTACCTTGGACCCTTTGTTTGTGTTATCAACGATTACTTCAAGATCAATTTACTGCCAGGATTTCCCCGAACAAGCACATACACACACACACACACACACATACACATGGAGTAAATGGGACGCGTTTATGGTGTCTCATCAGTTTTTTGTTTTTTTTTTTGTTGATGGAAGTTTCTTTTAAGTCTCTTTATTTTACGCCGCAAAGCCTTGAGATTGTCGAAAATTTTATTATTGCCTTTAGTTTATATAAATACAATGAGTATATATGTATATATATATATATATATATATATATGTATATATATTTTGATGTATTTTTTGTTTTTGCCAAGTCAGCACTGATTTTGTCTTGATGTTGCGCTTCATATGTGATATATTCGATTTCAAGTATTTCTCTTTATTTTTCTGATTTGAATTTTTTTTTTATACATTATTTTTGTTGATTAATTGAATAACTTCAACTACGTTTAATTTGATTGATTGAAAGATGTTTCCATTATGTGAAATTTATTATATATTTATGGAATATATTTATTTTTAAGCTATGTAGGGGATTTACATTTTGTATAGCAACAGAAACCTGTTGCCCTACAGTACGTATGGTCCGAGTATTATTTTTGAGGCATTAAAAAAAAAGCTGCAAATATTTGCATAACATATAAACTGACGGTCAATATTCATTGCTGCAAAACAGGTTTTAACAATTAAAGGGAGAGAGGTACAAATAGTGGGAAAGATAGAGAGAGAGGGAGAGAGTGCGGGAGAGAGAGAGAGATGGATTGCTGGCTTAAGGGGTGGAAAATTTTCACTTAAACGCGCTAATTTTGTTTATAAACGTAAAGTTGACAGAATCTAGTCAGTTAGTATTAATCTGGAAAAATGTAAAATTTAAATACTTATAGCCATGGCTATAAACTAACAACCGGTTTCCATTTAACTAACTAAACAGAGAACTAAACTGAACTGAACTGAACTGAACTGCTACAACCTGTGCCTGACTCCGAATTGCATCTTGAATTTAGTCACGCTGCATTTTAATTGCACTTCTCTATTGGCATTTGAAAATAATTAATCATATTTTGGCTTTAACCAAAACAATCCCTAGACACATTATATATATATATATATCTATATCTATATCTATATTTATATATATAATTCTATAGAAAAACTTTTCCCGTTTTGTTTCCTATTCATTTAAGTTTTTCAATAAATGGGCAGAGCTTTTTTTTTTTTGTTTTTTAATATGTTTTTGTATAATTTTCTTATAATTCAAAAAGCATTAACCAAAGTGAATATAAAAACGGCTATTAGTCATTTCGGTTCTAGCCATAGGCTATAGTTTTATCTATGATAACCAATTAACTGTAGAACTGCAGTCAAAAGTTAAACAACAATATTAACTTAAGATAGTAGCATACCTAGTAAAAATATCAACAAAATATACTAAACTTGACAGCAGCTCAAAGTCACTTAAGATAATAAATATCTTGTATGGATATTGCGTATACGCCACCTTCTACACTCACTTCATTGGCCCCTCATTCCTAGCACAAACAGAGTGAAGTAGCGAGAGAAGAGAGAGAGAGAGAGAGAGAGAGAGAGCGAAGGCATACAGTAAAGACTTGTTGACCATGGCCTTAAAAGCCATAACGTTGACAATATTGATTGATCATTTAAGCCAATTTTATCCATATAAGCCAATGCTTTCTTCACTTTCATTAAAGTGCCTTCGCACTAGCATAAAAATTATGGCATAAAGACGCTAAATTCTTTATATAGAATTAATCAATTCAAATTTTACATTCATTCATTCAGTCATTTTCTTATAGCATTCTTAACTTGGCTTTGAACTCTGGGAAATTTGTTCATACTGTTTCATTAGCATACAATAAAATGCTGCAGATATCAGTTTGTTTATCTTGTATAATAATTAAATCATATAATTAATTAAGTTTTATATTGTATTGAAATGCTTTTAGTTATGGAAAGTTAATGTGTTTGTTTTCTTTTTTTTTTTTAATTTATACAAATTTGAAACATGTAAATGCGCATAATTAGACTCATTAAATAAGTTATATAAATACCTTTATATACATATATAATATATATACACTTCTATTATATATATACTTGTATAATTTAAGCTGCTGTTTTATTAACTGATTATAAATAATTGTCAATAAGCATGATATACAATACGTTTGTTTTAGCTTGTTTTACCATTGTCTTATATACACGAGTTTATACCTAATTGCTGAATTGTCATTTTAATCAATTTCTTTTTGTATTCTATATCTATATCTATATCTATATATATATATATATATATATAAATGTACTTATGTGTATGACTGATGTCAGCTTTTGTGGGTATTTTTTTAATTTTGTTTCAATTAAATAATTGTCAGCGAATTTGTTCAATTGCTGCAAGTGTGACACCTACAACAAAATGTATAGTAGGAGTTGCAGCAAAGAGACACGCGCTGGCGTGGCATAGGCACAGGTAAAGAGAATCATATGTATATTTATATATATACAGATATAGATACTCACATACAGTCACAGTAGCTACAAGCAATGCATATGTAAATTGTTAGTGTATGTGTGTAGCCAAAGCTTAACTTTAACTAAGCCAACTCTCAATTGTGTTCTAAACATTTACTATAAATAATAATATATTTTTATATATTTTATTGTTGTTACTTTAAATGCTACTCTTGCTATTATTGTTGTTATTATTATTATTCTCGTTGTTGTTGTTGTTGTTGCTGTTGTTCAATTATTGTAAGTGCATTCACTGTGCTGCAGTTGCGAATCTTATATTATTTATTTTTATATTTTTTGTTGTTTTTCAAACTTATTTCACATTATTTACTTTCAAACATTGCATACACCTACAGTATACATATATGTATATATATATATATATATATAGGTACTATGGGTGCCAGTGGCAGTGACAGTGGTAGTGCGAGTATGTGGCATGCATGCTTATAACATAGATGTTGTTGCTGTTGTTGTTGCTAGTTGTACAAAACTAAAAAAAAAACATACAAATACTACAAGAGCAACAACAGCAAGTCCACTGCTAGATATGTATATATATTTATATGTATGTATGCATGCATGTATATAAATATATATATATATATTTATTTTTCTTCTTGTTTTCACGTAGCTAGCCCGTTGCTGGGTTGGATTGTTCCGCACGATCAACTGGCGGTTGAGCCAAAAAAAAAAAATAAATAAATAAAAATCAAAAGCAACAAAAAAAAGAAAAAAAAAACAAAGAGTTTGAAGCTGGTGAAGCGGCTTTAGTTTTAGTTTCAGTTTTAGTATTTTAACTCTTTTAATTTTTTATTTTTTGTTTTTTGTTTTTTTCTTTTTAACATACCGACGAACCACCGACGGCTTATCGTTGGCTGCTTGTTCCGATTTCGATTACGATATTCCGATTTAAAAATAATTCGATTTCGTTTCCGATTCCGAAAACGGCAACTACTGCCATACAACCAAACACCACGATTAACTCAACTAAACTGAGCTCCAGAGCTCTACGCTAGCGGCTCTTAACTCACATTTCAGCGCCGAAACGCGGTAACAAAAAAAAAAAGTTTTTTTCTTTTTGTTTTTCATTTTTTTTTTTTTTTGTATATTTTGTTGCTGACAACAGGTAGACGTTGTGCTGCTCCCTCAGCTGAGTGTGTGTATGTGTGTGTGTGTGTGTGTGCGTGTGTATGTGTGTAGTGCAGTTAAGTGGCTCTCTATATGAGAGAGTGTAGCCACATGTGTGTGTCTGTCTGGCTTGAAGTTGTCTTTAAGCATGGCACGTTATGTGTATGAGTTCGTCTTATGCATTCGCTTGTGCATCAGCTGTTTTATTTTGTAAGCCAGCGATCGCTTGGAGAGCTAACAACATGGTCAATTGGCAAAGTCAAAGTTATACAGAGAGAATGATGAAGAGAACGAGCTGAGAGAAATAGTGCGAGCGTGGAAAATAAAGGTAGCCAGAGTTGTGACAGCGCCAGAGTTGCAGCTATGAAAATGTATTTAAATATTTAATATGATAATTAAAAATTTTGTTTCATTATTTCATTTAATATTGGAATATTTTATATTTATTATTATTATATTATCATAGATAATATATATAAATATATTGCTTATATATATACTTGTATTTATTATATACATATTAATATGTGTATACAGATTCTTGATCCATCTTGGAATATCTTCTGTTAGGGCAGGTTCAGTGCTGAGGCTACAAGTTCGAGTAGAACGTCTCTTTGTTAGATAATCGCTTCTAGCACTTATTTGTTTAGTTTAGTATAAAGTCTATAGGTTTAATAATATGCATTCCATGTTATTTATTTATTAAAATTGTATATTTAAGTCTATAAATTATTATCGCAACTTTACTCGAGATATTTCTGGTTTATAGGTTGCAAATATTTGCAATATTTATATTTGAATTCTGCTGTCAATATATTATTGATTTAACAAGTATGAGGACTAGGAGTGCCCTATTATATTTAGTTTTACATTTTGTGTGTACCTTAAGTCAAAGTTATTTATTAAAGATTCATTTTAAAACCTGTTTTTCATTATACTCGAAATATTTGACATGATTTGCTACAGGATTAAATTGTATTATTGTGATATTGTCAGTATACTAATCAGATATATATATATATATATATACTTACTCAGCAGTTTCTGTATGTACAGGGTATGTATAATTCGTTTCAACTGGCCTTTGCTTGTGCAACCGCAAATAATGTTGCATACTTTCAGGCATATTCTTTATACCTTCTTCAGAACATTTCATTTATCTGCTTCATAGACTGTTTTAAATGCTAAATAAATTTGTTATAAATTGTTTTTGTTAACTTAAAATTTTCTCCCTTTTTTAATGGAAATGTGCAAAACCAAAAAGTATGCAACAGGTAGAAATAATCGTCTGAGATTGGTTACTCTAGTTCTTATAGTCTCTGAGATACGGGCGGGTGGAAGGACAGACAAAGGCACATGGCTAAACCGACTCAGCTAGTAGTCTAGTAGATTAATAATATATGTACTTTATGCACTGTGTGTTTGGCTGTGTATGTGGGCAAAGGTTCACTCGTAGTCTGGTACACCTGAGTACAGCTTACTTACTTGTTTTTAATTGAGAAAGAAATTTGTATTCGTTTTAATTAAGTTATTAATATAGAAGTTTGTTAGGTATTAATCTTAAGTCTATATACGTTTCTTTGACAAATATTTCAGACCATGCTCCATGAATGTGAATGGTGGATTTGGTTGAGTCATACAGAAATAGAGACCTTTGGCATGGCTTGGATAGCTTATGCCAATATTAATAGTATTCTTTTTAGAGCAAGTATTCTTCTTAAATTTGGCAAAGCTTTCACATTTGGTTGCTGGTATCATAACACCTTCGACAAGCGCCTCCATGAAGAGCACAAATGGATACATATGACTACAGATCTTACTTTCACAGCCCGGTTGAAATCTTTCAACTGGTATAAAGCCAATGCCATTGGGATAGATATCAATATGACCCAGTGGCACACGTACACCAAACTCATCACCTTCGCCATGAATAACTACAACACGTTTGGCCACACTTTGCTTGACCATAATGTCCTTAGATTGGCACATGATGGCCGGATCAATGGCAACAAGCTGTTCCACATGTTTTTTATTGCTCTGAGAGTACAGTTCAGCTCCCATAGCAGCTATATTTGCACCCACCGAATGCCCAGCCAGTGTAATACTCTCTGGTGCAATGTATGCATCTGTGAGATCATTCAATAGCTTATAGACGGAGTAGGCATGTACAGATAGATGATGACGTATTGCATAGTAAAGTTGAGCTGCATTGGTGGCAAAATTCACAACGATAATATTGATATCCCGACGAGTTGCCATCAACAGTGCTAGATGCTCCTGGACACTGAAATAACTTTTATCCGTATGAAAAGCATTGACATAGATCAACGTTTTTCTCACAGGATCTATATCAAAATCCCGCACCTCGGATATGGACTTAATGGGCAGCTCAATAGATTGGTTGGTAATGGTCATAACATGGATGGTTGCATCACTTGGATTGATGCCATTAAAGAGTGACATGACGCCCTCATCAACGGCTGCATTACCTGCGTATTTTTTTTTTTTTTTTTTTAAATAAATGGAATTTAGTTTTTATTTTTTAATTAGTTAACTTACAAAAAGCACGCCAGCCATTATTCAATTGCTCCGATAATATTTGAATATTTTTCTGCTGTGTTCGATCAATACTCTCCGTTGCCTCCAGGTGTGTTGTGAGGGTAACTAAAATAAGCAAAATACTTGCACCCAATCTTGTCCAGCTTTTCATATGTGACATCGTTCTGGCTGCTGTACAAACAAACTTTGATCAACATTGCATGCAAGCTGCGTCTTTTATAGCCAAGTTAAGTGAAGCTGAGCCATTTGTGCATTTATCGTTTAAATGAGAGCCCAAAAGCGTTCGAGTTTATCTGTTGTTTAGTTTTAATTTCAATTTTAATTTCTGCACGTTTAAATAAACAACTCAATATGAGTCGTTCTCACACTACTTTGGACCTTTGCAACAACCCTCAACTTGACTTGAGTTCGGGTTACTCTACGATAAGCAGCAGTACCAACAGCAGCAGCCGTAGCAGCAAAAGCAGCTACAGTAAAAGTAGCATCAAACACAGCTGCACGTACCAAAGTAGCAGCTAACCCACTTGATAAGTCATTGAACTAACTATCCATAGTTTACTTAACCAAATGCTACTAATCCTAACTGTATTCTGATTGAAAAATCTTCTTAAATGAAGTTTTTAAATTTATTTTAGTATATATATTTGAAACGATTTATAGATGAATATACTTTGATGGGTGCAAAAAAGATAACTCTAGGTGATTGTATAAGTATATGTAAATTTGACTATATAATATGGATTTTCTATGTATATATATATATATATATTGTAAATTTGACTAATGCCCATTGCATTTGCTGCAAAATTTACACTTTATTTTGAGGTAGTTTCGGTTGTCCATTGAACTCCTGGCGGGAATTCTTTGTCTTAAAAGATTGCTTGGTTTACCCATTGTAGTATTATTCAGGTCCAAAAATTATATATATAAATATGTATTAATTTTAGATTTTTGTTTTTTTTTTTTGTTGTTGTTTTTGTAAAATAAAACTTAATAGTTTAATATTTATTTATGTAACGAACACAAAATATTAAATAATAAATAATTTGAGTTAACTCAAATGTTAAACATTGGTAATTAAAAATACTTTTCTGCTATGCGAGTGCAACAATTTTAGATATATCCATACAGATCTGTTGTTTCAATTGGACTAAAATTGCATTGGTATTAGTTTATATATATATATATATATATATATATATATTTAAATTAACTAGTTGATGGTTTTTGTTGTTGTTGTTGTTGTTGCTGTTGCTCTAGTTGTTGTTGTTGTTGGCTGGAATCGTTTAGAATTTGAGACCAGCTTGCACATCAGCCATTATATTGGCAGATTTATGCAGCTGCTGCACCTCGGTCTCGGTGAGAATCTGCTTGACAATGGAGGTGACACCATTGGCATTCAACACGCAAGGCAATGAGAGGAAGACATCCTTGTCAATACCATGTTCACCCTGTTTGTAAATGCGTTAGATATATATATATATATATATTTAATGGATTCATTATAGAACTTACAATCACTGAGGTAGAAACAGCTGCCACACTGCTGGTGTTGCGTAAGATGGCCGAGGCCAGAGAGGCAGTGCTCAGGCCAATAGCCCAGGAGGTGTAACCCTTTAGCTTAATGACTTCATAGGCCGAATCGACAACCTGTTTGTGCAGCTCATTCCATTTCTCTGGATCCTCACCAGTGCCCAGTGTGGGGTTAAGCTCACGCAGACGCACGCCAGCAATATTAACACCAGACCAGACTGGCACAGAGCTATCACCATGCTCACCAATGATCCAGCCGTGGCAGGAGGTGGGTGCCACACCCAGACGTTGTGACATCAAGAAACGGAAACGAGATGAATCCAAATTGGTGCCGCTGCCAATAACACGATTCTTGGGCAGACCAGACAATTTCCAAGCCACATAGGTCATAATGTCCACGGGATTGGAGACCATCAACAAAATGGTATCAGGGCTGTACTATAAGAGCAACCCATTAAGCATTAATTAGTTGTATGTTAGAGGTCATTAAGTCTGCACTTACTTCAACTAGCTTTGGAATAATGTGCTTCAGAATGTCAGTGTTACGCTGGACCAAGGATAGACGGGATTCACCCTCCTTTTGGCGTACGCCGGCAGTGACAATGCACAAGCGTGAATTGGCTGAAACGGCATAATCTGTGCTGGCTGTGATTTGGGGATTCTTCAAGAAGTTCGAGCCATGCTGCAAGTCCATTAGCTCGCCCTGCAGCTTATCGGCACAGACATCGATGAGGCATACCTCCTTGGATACACCCTGAGCTAGAATACTGAATGCACTGGCCATGCCAACCATGCCAATGCCTACAACGGTGATCTTATTGCCGGCACTGGGCAGCACTTCAGCCACTTGTCCCAAAAGACTATCCTTAACGGCGGCCATTGCTAGAAATTCAAATAAGAATATGTAAATAATTCCAATTAGATTGGATCACAGTTTTAATGGGAACTCTATACAATTCTGTATGAACTTCTACTAGTTACTAGTTACTGGTAGAAAGTAGAAACAATTTTTGGACACTCACACACACATAAGTGACGGACCTATGTGTCGGCGTTGTTTAACCTCCATGAAGGTCATATTTATAAAAATTTGCCGACTGCTCAACACGCAACGCACCGAAAAAAAACCTCTACGCAACATTTTCAAACAACAATATCCAAAAATTAATGTTTTATGTTTCTATTTTTTTTTCTCTATTCTTTTTTTTCGAGCTGCTTGTCATATTTATATAGTTATTGTATACGAAAGAAGTAACGGGAAAGCAGGGGTATGCTCTATCTATTTATCTTTATCTTCTGTCTCTTTCGCGCTGTCTGCGTCACATGGCAAAATAGACAAAATTCAATTGAAAATTATTCACTTTACGCATTGGCAGACAACTAATTAACCACCCTTCCCCCCTCTTAATGGGCATATCTTTATCTATGGCAGACCTTCAAAGAAATTGCAGCAAGCTCTACAGATTAAGACACACACACACACACACACACACACACACATGCAAAGGAATCTCATAAAAAGATATGATATGTCTATTTAATGATAATTGCTTAAAAGATAATTTCCAATCAATATTATCTTATCTTAGTGATAACTCATTTATTTTTTGTGGGCTTGGAGATAGATTGTTCATAGATAATACGAAACAATCGATTGTCAATATATAACTTATTTTAATCCAAAAATGTTTATCAATAGCTTCTAGATAACTTTTATACAACAGTTTACAGTTGGAATCCAATTATGTTTACAAACAATTTGAGATATTTTCCAGTGAATTTATCTATGAGCTAAAGTTGCTTATTGTTGAAAGTAAATATTTATATATAAAATATATATAGTATAGATATTTATGATTATATACATAAATAAATATATATATTAAATATAATTTTTTATTATTTATGCTTAGAAAGTTAGAATATTGTTGTACTTGACAGTTTTTTCAAGTTAAATTAAAATATTGCTTTTGGCCTTTTCAAATAAAAGCTATTAATTAATAGCTTAGGCATATAAAAATCGACTAAAACGAATAGACTATACTCTATAATAAGTTTTAAGCTGATAAAAGCTCAAAAAGCATGCACTTCACACACCCCAACACACACCTAATGGTATGCCATAGTGCATAATATTTAGTTGTGTCTAAATATAATTTTGTTTATCTTTTGACTGATTTATATGAAAGTTTAAATAGCGTATAAATTTAAATATATATCTATATACAGATTGAAGCTTTAGTTTATATATATATATATATATATATATATATGTTTATATATATTTGCATTTGATTGTCAATTTTAAACTAAGGCTGACAGCAGCCCGTTTATACTGCCAAGAGATTGATATAATGTTTGACTTATAGCAATACTGCAACACATCGGAGTCATAGTCAAATCTAAGCTATATAGAGTTTACTGATCAAGTGCGTATATATAGATTTTATACTCTAAAGAAACACACATTATTTCTATTGAAATTTCTAGGAGAAATCAGTTTGTATACTCGATTCTAATGGGTTACAGTAATGACTGCTAAGCATGACCTCATTCATGATAAAAAAAAAAATTTAATTATAATTTTTTTTATATATTTTTTGAGCTTTTCATTTGGCTTTCAATAGTTTTGTTTTTTTTTTGATGGTTCACTGGAAAAACGCACTTGTTGCAGTGGCGGCAGTTGTATTCAATAAGCAAACTTGCCGCAAAGCATATCAATGACCTTCTCTCAAAGTCAAATCATCAAAAAAAAGAAAAAAAATATATCCAAAAAAAAAGAAATGTACGAACAGCTGTTTGGATTTAGAAATTTTCTTTTTGTTCTTGTTATATTCTTGTTTCCGTTTGGAATAAGAACGCATGCGCTTTGGGCCAACAAAAGTGAAAGTAAAGCGTTAACCCAGCCAGGAAGTGTCCTACGACAAGGCCAAGGGCAATACACTTTATATGTATATATATATATATATATATGTGTGTGTGTTTGTAGACTCATATGAGTGTGTGTATGTTGTATGGTGTAAGTAGGTGTGTGTGTAATTGTGTGTCAAAAGTTGAATGCACTCTGTGTGTAATTTCACTTTAAAATTTTGAACTCAAAAAATTCGATTAGTATTCAAAATGTTCTAATAAAATTTTACTTTTACTTTCGTTAAGAGAATTTCCCAAGGAAAAATAAAAAAATAAGGAATAAAATTATTTTCGCTCTTATTAGCTGCATTTCACTTAAGGCTTTGACATATTTCTGGCTAAAATTGTTTTAACTTAAGTTTTATTTATTTATTTTATTTATATTAATTATAATTTTATTATTTTTTTTTTTGGAATTTGCTTACTTTTATTTGGAATTCACTGGAGATTTAAGAAAAAATATTTCTGAATATTCACTGGGATGTGGTTTCTAACGGTTCTGCTTAATGCTCAGCTCGTCGACGTTCCGTTCAGTTTGCGCGCTTGTTTCGAACTGTTTGTGCTCCACGCGAGACTCATTGGAATTATTTGCTGCCGCTGGATTTTGTAGCTGCCGCTGCTGCTGCTGTTGTTGCTGGTGTTGGTGCGCTCAACGGCAGCTGCTCTGCTCTGGGGTGCCGTCAGCTGCGTCAGGATAAATGACGAAATGGCTCTGTAGGCATTGTGAAAGTGTCTGCCGGCAGCCGGCACACTCCCTCTCTCTCTCTCTCTCTTTCTCACTCTCTCTGTGCGTGTCTCTCTATGTTCTTCTTAGTCTCTACATATACGTCTCTCTCCAGAATTCTTGATTCTGTTCCACCTTCTTAGCCAACAAACTTGGCCAAGGTGACCTTTTGTGCTGCCTTTTGTTTTTGGGGCGTTTTTTTTTTTCCTTTTATTTTGTTACATTTATTTTTAGCGGCACGTTTCGCTTTAATATAATTTGAATTTACGAGTCTAACAGTAGTTACAAAGGAGTTGTAGCCATTATAAGTTTACTGGAACTATCAATACATCATTAACATCAGTTAGCTTGATAACATATGTATCTGTATCTAATAGATACATTCAATCTTTAAAGAATTCTATCTGCCAGTGGTTGCGGCATTGCCTCGTGACAGCAGCAGCTGCTGTTGCCACTGTTGCTTGCGTCTCTGTCTGTGAATCCATAATAATTTGGACCTCAGCATGGCACACGTGCCATAGATCACACATATATTTTAATCTCTAACTGTTAACGATTGAGAGATTGATGAGAAGAGAAGCGCGGGTTGGAGGAATATTTAAATGCTCTTCACCTCGCAATTTCTTTGGCCAATTGCCAAAGAGTTTGGCTAGAATCTATGCAACTTGCAAATATCCAAAAGAAATAATACAAATTCTTATAAAAATAATATGAATTTCTTTTTAAACATTTCAATGCAACATCATCTACAGTGGCTTACAGCTGTAATGTAACGTATTGATATCTATAGAATATACTTCTAAATTAAAGCAGAATATATAGTGAGAACTATAAGGTATATACCAGTACAGAACATCGAGTACAGTGCCTCAGAGCAATAACCAAACGCATTTAAAATAAAAATAATTTTTGCTAGCTTTGTGACTAAATTGTGTTTAATCTAAAAATTTCTAAAATATTTTTTAAAAAATATATAAAATTAAATTTTAATATTTTTTGTTTTTTATTATTTTTATAAATACTTTTTTTTAATAAAAAAAAAAAAATAATAAAATCAATGCACAATTTTACTATATTGTTTTTTTTTTTGCAAAAATTATACCTTAATTTTATAAAATAATTATTATTAGCTCATGCTTAAATTTCCATCAGCTTCTATATAATATTTCTTTTAGTTTATTTTATTTTATTTCTTTTTTTTTACATTTTGTATGAAATTGCACTCAATATTCTATAAGTTTAATTTTATTTACAAGTTTCTTTCAGTGTAATGCTTAACACTTTGTATTAAACAGTTCTCTATTAGCTACAACGCGTTGCAACGTCACAAATTCAAAGCTTTAGAGAATTTTTAGGAGCGTTGTTGGTGTTCGTGACAAACCACACACACGTCGTGATAAATGCAATGATTCACAGTGTATATATATATTTGTCATCTGTCTCCCTCACGCAGCGATACTCTTTTTGCACACTGTTTCTTCACTCTTTGCTTTGTTGCCGTTGCTCTTTAAGAGACAGAAATATTTCACAACGATGCATTGACTACGTCATAAGCTGACCATGGCGAAGGTCAAATGAGGGGGAATCTCTCGGCTGACACATTCAACGACTGCACATGCAATTGCCGCTTCGTTTTGTGAAAGTGTTTGACCCACTTTTCAGTGTATGTATATGTATATGTATGTACCCTGTACCGGTACCAGAAATGTTAATGACACCGACAATGCCCTACGTTGTGAAATTATGTTGTTTTAACAACAATGTTTGTTCAGTTCTTTGATTTTTTAACGTTGGTTCGATAGTTGAATGCAACATCTTAAAAACGTGTTTCTGTTACAACGGTTAGTGAACTCTGTAATGATGTTTTGTAAGAAACGGTACAAATGTACCAAAGTGCATACCTTGTAATCATGAATTATCTTTGCAATCAGATGAAATTTTTAATAATTGTTTGTGTACCTTTAGAGAGTACAAGCTATGGAGATTATTTGATAAGATAACATTTAAATTTATATATTTTAAATATATGTATCTATATATATTTACATTTAAACATAGATTTATAAAGGTTTTTATTTACAATGTATTTCTTATAAATAAATAATATTATTTTATTTTTAAATAAGAAATTGCACTGCAATTGAACTGCTTGAAGTTTTAATAAGTTGCTACTGTAAGCAGTTCTTAAAAACTGTAATGGTTGTGGAACTGACTAAGAAACATTTTATAAGCGCCACCTATTGTACGCTTGCTGCATATACATATTATTTAGTCTGTTAAGGAACCTTAATTTTCAAATTGGTGTTTGCACTAAACTATGAAAGTTTTAATGCAAGTTTTTAAGTAGGTTTTAATGCCACTTGCAAGAAAAGCTTGCTAAGTTCTCATGCAACAAATAATTATAAAAATGTTTTTGCAAGATATTATTTGCAAAACTTTCTCGTATTGTTTTAACTGCGTTTCATTGCAGCTCCATGCACAAAAGAAATGTTACTTTACTGTAAGCGAAAATAATTTAATACTTTTAATAACTTTTAAGGAAATTAAATTAAGTTTTAAACCATATTAAAATAGCATTATTTATTAAGCTTTTTTGCAAGATGCTTATAAATAAAATATAAAAGAATATAAAATAATATTTTTATAAATTACTGCGAATAATACAGTGTGTTTTCGCTTAATGTAACCCACAATAAACTTTATTAACGCAACTTTCATGCAATATTATTGTGTTTTTTCAGCTTCTGTTGGTTTTTACATATAAAAGTCTTTTGAAAACTCCTTTATGAAAAATGGAAACATAGAAATTAAAATTATTTTCTATAAATAATTAATATTGTATTATAAATTCTTATATAAAAGCTGCAATTATTCAAAATTAAGTGACTGGTGGAATATATTACTCAGACTTGTACAATAGGAATCATTTTTAGATTTGTGTTCCCCTAGTTTATACTGACTGTAGTAAAAATATAGACCCAAAAGTATAATCAAAAGTATATTCAAAAGTATATTCAATTGCTGTATAAGACATTGAATATTAGAATGATTGACAACAGGAAAATCGAAAAAGTATTGCATAGGTTACAATTCCTAGAAAGTACTTTCAATTTACAGGATCTTAAAAGCTATAACCAAGAAGATATATACAATATAGAGTTTTTCTAGTCATTATCCTTATTCTGCAATATCATACTAGAATATAGAAATCGTGTCATAAATTAAAGCAATAAACCAAATAGAAATTAAAAATGAATTCAATCTAAAGTTGTTGCAACTATGTTTATCGTTATATTTCATGCAAGTTTTACAAATATTGCACTTAACTTTGTTTAACATTATTAATATGACTTTTCAGCTTAACTTATATATGGTAACCCTATAAATTTATTGGCTTAAGTAAGCTAATCGATTGATTTGTAGGGAGAATTTTGAAATTATATTTACTTAAAGCAATATATATGAAATTTTATGCAGTTGCTTTTAAGAGCTATATTTGACATGTTAACGATATACATTATGTAATATGTTAAGTTGTTTGTTGTTGTTGTTATTGTTGTTTGTGCTGTTGTTGCTGTTGTTGTTTTAGAGTATAGAATGGCAAGTTACGCAGTTGTGTAAGCTGTGCGTTTTCTAGATTACAGCCAGAAAACATGACACAAAACATTTCTCATGCTGTGCAACAGTGCAATAATAATCCTTAATCTGTATTTCCCCCGTGGCAATGCGTGCCAAGCTGAAAAGTGAAAGATGCAAAAGGCAATGGAACTTATGCGATAGCGCCAACCATGGCTGGCGTTGTTGTTATCAATGCCAGAGGATCTGATTACAGAAGACGCTGTTGGTGCAAGTTGCAAGTTGCAGGTTGCAGTTTGCCGGTTGCAGGTTGCCCGGTTGCCCGGTTGCAGATTGCACGTTGCTAGTTTTATGTAATTTTTTTTTGTTTATTTGTTGTTTTATTTTATAAACGAGTAAGCCAAGTGGCAGAAATGGACTGCTGCTGTTGCTTCTTCTTCTTTTTCTTCTTCTTCTGCTTCTTATTTATGTTGTTGCTGTTGTTGTTGTTGTTGGTATTTCATCTTAACTTGCACGCAATGCGCCTCCCAGCCTGGTGATGATGTCGCCGCTGTAGCAATTGCCGCCAACCACACAGACATACAACCACACATCCATACAACCACCAACTGCACATTAATATTCAAAAATTGCGTTTTTATGCTAATTTTCACACAGAGCGTCGAGAATGTTGACTATGGAGAGTCTCTCGACTAAATGGCCAAGCTGTCGATAGATTACTCAATGACAAGCGAACGTTCCCCATTCGCAATTCTCACATTCCCCTTCGCTCCACTTCACTTCTCCTCACTTCTAGACTCCTGTTGAATGTAAGGAGTATAGCTATGTAATGGCCAATGGTGGCCCAATTGGCTCAAGTTGCCTTTAGCCTGAAGTTGTTGTTGTTGTTGTTGTTGTTTTAGCTGACTGTTGATGATCATCTTTGGGGTATATCGCGCATTGCAATCTTTTTGGCAGGCTTGAAGCAACTATGCCAAGCCATGCTTATTATTATTATTTCTAGTTCTTCTTCTTCTTCTGATTCTTCTGCTTCTTCTGCATCTTCCTCTTTGTCTATGGGTTCAGGCCACGATTTTAGCTCACAATATTACTCATACGCACCGTTGTTTATTTATGTTTATATGCAGTTGTTGTTGCTGTACCAGTTCTTGGTCTTGTTGCTGTTGTTGTTGTTGTTGTTGTTGCTGACGTAGTTTAGCAATAATTAAGTTGTTAAATTGTTGCACGTAAGTCAAGTTGCCTGACTGGAGCATGTCTTGCCCCAACCCCCATCTCCTCGTACCCCGTTACCCCGTTACCCCACACCACATTACCAACTTAACCACTTACCCATGCACTAACATATCCCTTTCCTGCTCCTTCAACAACATAAGCATCAACACCAGCACCAGCACCAACTCTATCTCCATCTCTGTCTCTGTCTCTGTCTCTGGCGGCGTCGGCTGCGCTTGGTGGCTCCGCTTAATAATAATGTTCAGCTTGACTTACGATGCACGTCCTTGGGTTACTGATATATGTGATACTTAAGGTATTTATTACAAGCGATTGTAATCTCATACCTGAATTTCTTTCTTTATATATATATATATATATATATTTATATATAGATATATATATTGTATATAGTTATATATATTTATAAAAGTTTGTTTTTTTCCCTTTTTTTTTGTCTACAGTCTCCAACTGCAGTTGCTGCTTCGATTTTAGCTGCTGCAACAAAATATTTATAGACAAGACGCCCTGTTTTTGTTTGTTTTGTGTTGGTTTTTTGGCCTGGCCGCGAATTAATCGAACAAACTAAATGAAAAGCAACAAAAAATAAAAAAAGGATTGCCTGCAATCGCTGTACTAAACCTTTAGTTTAATAATATCAAAACAACTAGCAGATACTCTATATATATTCGAACATAAACAACAAAAGTTGAGGAAATGATTTGCTGTTGTGATTTAATACATAATTGCTTATAAAATGCATATACCCTATGCAGCTATAGACTGTGTATACACGACTACATATATACACGTGCTTGGTTGGCTGTTGCTCATTAATGCAACAACAGCTTCGCCTGGTGGCATCTTTTAGCGTTGTGTCCAACAAATTATATAATACATAAACCATGCACATGTATATATGTATCATATAGATATATATATAACTATATATATATAGATATAGTTTAGTTGCTTTTGTGTATAGCTGCATCTGCAGGCCGGATCAGACCAGTTTCTCAATCTTTGGCTGCACTTGTTACCTTTTTTTTCACTAAGGTTTTATTTTTAGTACTTTTTATTTTGTTGCATGCCAAATATGCAAAAAGCTTTGGCGCTTGTAAATTTCCACGCCTGTATGTGTATCTGTGTGTGAGTGTGTGTATTTGTATGTGTTTGCATATAATGATTATTGTAGGTACAAGTGCGAGAAATCGTGTTAGATCGCGGGTAATAAATTTAGACACTCAACTATGTAAAAGGAGTCCTGCCATTGCAATGTCTGCTTCCAGCTCCTAACTCCCAACACTCAGCTCCCAGCTCCCAGCTCACAGCTCCAAGCTCTTAGCTTCCAGTTTCAAGCTCTCAGCTCCCAACTGTCCAATTGCTCAGCTCGAAAAGATTCCAGTGCTTAGTTCCAAGCCCAGTAATGGAGGCAAATGGCGATGTCTTTTGCCAATGCACTTGCAGTTGTTGTTGTTGTTGTTGCTCTTGTTGTTTTTGTTGTTGTTGTTGGCAGTTTTAAGCACTTCCTTTTATTATATTTTATGGCCACTTGTTTTTCTTTTGGACTCTTTGGTACACTTGACTGTGGCTACGACTGAGACTGCAACTGCGACTGCAACTAGGAAAGGAGCAACAGCAAGGAGTTGCTGCAGTTTCTTTAGTTAGTTTAATAGCCAACTAGCTGCATTTATTACTATACTCTATAGCATTCACAATGAACGCCCTTAGATAGTTAGTTAACAATACTAAATATTAATAGTTGTGCCTATTAACTTTATTCACATAGTTTTCTATACTTTAACTGCTATTTAAGAGCATATCTCATATATTAGATATGAAATACTCTACGTAGCTAACAAATTTATGTCTATTTTCTGACTTTAACTTGAATTTATTTTATGATAGTTTTGGCTTCTTTTCTTCTTTTTTTTTTTTTGATTTTGTTCTCTGAAATTGTATGTGAAAGTCCGAAGGAAAACTTTTATGTAATAAGCATTTTTAAGAGTTCTTCGACTAACTCTTTTAATTTCTAACTAATAAGCAATAATAGCTATAGTTAGAATGTGAATATAATTGGAATAATAATAATAATAATTTGATTATTAATAATTATATTGATAATAATAATAATTGTATTAATAATAATAAATATACTAAAATAATAATAATAATAGAAAATAATAAAAAACATAATAATAATAATTGTATTAATAATAATAATATCAAGATAATAAAAATAATAATAATTATAGTGTTGTTAATAATAATAATACTAAAATAATAATTCAAATAATGAAAAATAATTAAAAATATAATAATAATAATTGTATTAATAATAATAATAATATCAAGATAATAAAAATAATAATAATTATAGTGTTGATAATAATGTTAATAATAATAATAACAATACTTAAATAATAATCAAAATAATGAAAATTAATTATAAAAATAATAATAAAATTAATAATAAAAATAATGTTTATAATAATGGTAATAATAATAATAATAATACTAAAATAATAATAATAATAATAACAATAATAATAATAATAATAATGTTAATAATAATAATTATAAAAATAATAATAATACATTATATACCGGTTATATGCAAAACCTATAATGCAGAACATTTTTTGTATATATTCGATATTTCCTTTTAAGCAATCATGAGTTATATGCAAATACGTTGTATAAAAATAATTATTATAAAATAAACTACAGATTTAGAAGTTTACTTAAATTTATATTTTTATTTAGTTTTTATTTAGTGAAAAAAATTACAATTTTCCCACTGAAATTATACCTTATTTTTATTATTTATAATTATTCATATTAAAATAATAATAATAATAATAATAATAATAATTAAGCTAATAAAAATAGTAAATAATATATAATAATTTTAATAATAATAAAAAAAAATAATTATAATAATTATTATTATTAATAATAATAAAATAAAATAAATTAATATAGCATAACTTTTTGATTTTTCTTTAATTTACTTTATACAACATGAAGTATCGTGGTATGTAGCGTGGGGGGGGAGGGGCGGCTAAAAGTCACGTGCAACTGCTTACAGTGCATGTAGAACTGTGTATATATGTGTGTGTGTATTGCTAAGTATGTTGGCAAAAGGGATTCACGAAGTCGGGTATACCCCACTACAGCTTTTTTACACGTTCTTTTTATAATAAGGCTATAATATTGCACACCTCGTTTCATGCAAGAATTTCATTCATCAACGCTTGCAACATTTAGCTCAATTTTGTAATATTTTGGACTTTATTGCTTTTAGTTAAAATAAAGTAAATTTAATGTTACTTTTTTTTTTACCAAACTATTAAAAATCGAATTGACTTTAAGTTAACTGTATACATATTGGGGTAGTACCGACTGAAATATAGCCTAAAGAAAAGTCACTTACAATAAGTAAATTATGATTTTTTTTGTATGCAAATCAATTGAAAAATAATTAATGTTTGCTTTTGCCTTTATAAATCGAAATATCTATAAATCGAAAATTAGTTTTCCCTGTTAATAACCATTTAGCATTAATTTACATATTCTTCAGATATCACTTGCATATAGTGAAATCAGTTATTAACTCACTTTTCATAGTTTAATTTAAAGTTTATTTTTGTTTATTTAAAATTTCAACATTCAGCTGCAAGTTGCAGTGCAACTCTATAGTATATAGCTAGGTTATAGCATAGGTTAATTAAGTTAATGATTTATTGTTATTTATACACAATCTTTCGATTTGTTTATAGTAATTGATATAAAATACTTATTGAGTATCTCATAGTAGTATTACTTTGTAGACCTTCTCGCTGGATTTTGTTGTTTCGTTTGACATTTTTCCATGCCATTAACAACAACTTGAACTGAAACTAACGAACATTTTTGTCTGTTTTGTTGTGGGTTTATTTTTTTTTGCTGGTTTTCCTTTATTTGTTTTCCATTTTTTTTTTTTTTTTGGTATTTTTTGGGCTTATGACTTTTTAGCATTGCTCTCGACTTCAGGGCAACGGATTTGGCTCGATTCCATAAGTGAATGGCGCTAGCAAAGCCCGCCCAGATTCGGTTGCCCTTACGGGCGCCACAGTTGATGCCACAAAAAGAAAAACAATAGCTAAAACAGACATACACATATATATATATATATATATATATGTATATATATAAAAGGCAGAGAGTTGTTATTAGTAGATGTCATATTAGAGGCAACGAAAAGCAACAACAATGCACCTTCAACTTCACTTTTAATCCACGATATTCAATTCAAACGCCGCATGGGGCAAGCACCAAACAAAAGAGGAGGAAAATCTTTGAACAAAACAAAAGAAAACAAGCTCAAAAAAAAATAACTATTTTCAGTTTCAATTTTAAAAATTGGCAATTGGCAATTGGCAATTGAAAAACTTTTGCTGTTGACTTCGTCGCGTTGTCTTCGATTTAAGGAAAAAAATAATGTTTTTTGTTGGAACTTTTTTTTTTTATTTTTTTTTTTTAATTGAATTGCTTTTGGGGCAGGTGCAAAATGTTGCAGAGACTCAAAACTAAATGCTGAAATTGAAAGTGACTTGCTGGGAGTCAAAGACCACTTCAACCTGCTCACATTTTAATTGGATCAGAGCAACTTGCAAGCAGCAAACTTGCAACTTGCAACTTCAAACTAGCAACTAGCAACTGCCAACTGGCAAATGGCAACTGGCAACTTGCAACTTGAAAATTGCAAGGTCGCCTCTCTCTCTCTCTTTCATTCTGTGGCGACAAAATTGTATGCATAACAAATTTGTATTTACCTTGCCGCCTTATGCACGCACAGCACGCATACAACACACACACACACACACATACACACACATACACACACACAGAGAGAGAGAACACACACTCTCATACATAGAGAACAGAGAGCACACACATCAAAACCCACTTTGGCAGGCTTTTAGCTCTGCCATAATTCAATCCGATAAGCGATCTTAACTATCTACACGATCTGGACAGGCAGTCAGACAGTCCGACCGTACTGTCCACGTTGAAGTCGCTGCCAATTGCATTTTGGCTTCTTGGCCAGTTTCGTGTTTGCCGGTTCTCTTGTTTATTTTTTTTTCCCTTTTTTTTTTGCCTCATTTTTGGCCCGTTGCTTGCCTGTGACAATATTTGCATGCATTCAAAACTTGGCATAAAGCAGCTGGGAGAAAAATAAAAAAAAAAAAAGAAAACTTTGGGATGAAGAGTCGAAGGTGCAGTTGTAGCTAAAGGAATTGGAATTGAAATTGGTGTTTGACTTGAAGCTGTAGCTAAAACTGAAGCTGAAGCTGAAGTTGGAGTTGGAGTTGGAATTGGAGTTGGGGTTCGGGTTAAAGCTAAAGCTGAAGCTGGAAGTGACCGTTATCGGCGTGCGCTATCAGCGCCATCATCTCATCATCAATGTGGCATCATCAACGTGAAATGATCGCAAATTATCTGCATTAAGAGCGGGTTACAGCTGTGTCGGTTCTTTGGTTAGGATCCTCTTAATGGTTTTGTGACGTTTTTAAGGTTCGATTTTGTAACTAATGGCGGCATAGATTAAACGATTGCCATGCGATAGCATTCGATTTTAGTGCAAAATATCCTTAATGCAATGTACCACAACAAATTGCATCTATATATATGTATACATATGTATATATGCAATACGACTATTGCTGTTAAACATATCAAAATATTTGATGCAAAATTTTATGCACTTTTGTAATTGATTTGATGAGAGTATTGCAGTCTTTTTAGCCATTTAATATAGGTAAGTAAAAGTAAAGCTAAAGCATTTTGCAATTGTATTAAACAAGCAGCAACAATGCATTATAAATATATATATATACCTGTTCAATATCATATAGATGTTACTGCAGAAATGTGTGCTATTAAGTGTTGCATATTGAACATTAGCTTATAAACATTTACTATCAATCTATAACAGTTCTAGTTGAATTTTCTCATAATTTCTTTTTGCAAACAAGACTCTTTATATGCCTAGTATTAGTTCTATATAGATTTATATTCCTGATCCACTATATATAATATTTTTAGCATTTCCTTGCAATCTACTTCTCGCTTGCTTCTATTACATCCTGGAATCCAAACTCTTCCTGCCTTGACGCCTCATTGTCTGCTGGCAGAATGTTCCTTTGAACTTCCTTTTAATGCTGCAACTTTAGAGTTTTGAGCTTGCATTAGTTTATGCTTTTTCTGGTTGAAAGTAGACTCATATGTTTTGAGTTTGAATTGCAATTGGATTTAGTTAAACTAAGCAACTTTGATTTGACTTGAAAGTCGTTGAAACTTGCAGCTGTTTGTCTTCTTCATTCAATTTAAGTTGGATAATTACCATGTCTTGCATATCGTTGGATCGTGTACATTTTCGATAATTGCAATTCGATTGCTGCCAAGTAATGAGTCTACAGTTCAATCCTTGCTCCGCCTTCAGCCCTCTTTTGATTGTTTAATGTTTACTGCAGGCGAATTGCTGGCAGAAATGTTATGCCAAATTGCGGCTACTGTTTTGCTGTTAAATGCAAGTAGCAGTAACCCAGTGGCTGAGCCACTTTTGGTATCGCATTTAATCTCTTCCTGGCAGACGGCTGCTACTCGTGTTGCCAAAAATCGCTTTGGTAACGCTTCTTTGCTTCCTTGTGTTTGATCTCATCATCGTCATCAGTATCATCATTATCATCATCATTATTATCAACAGAAAACAGTAAACAGCAGCAAGCAGAGGCAGCAGCAACTGCTGGATACATCTACTCCCGCCAGCGGCAGGCAATTCATTCTGCAAAGGACATCAAACAGATGCGGCGATCGCTTCTAATTTGCATAAACATTCGTTTAACATTTATCCCAAAAACGTTTTCGTTGTCGTTTTTTTTCTCCATTTTTTTTTCCATATTTTTTTTTCAATTTTTATTTTCCTTTTTTCATCTTAGTTTTTTTTCCATTTTGTTTTTTTTTTGTGTGTTTTGTGAGCTCAAAAGTCGTCATAATCGTCGACATTTTTGGCTGGGGCCAACAATTTTTTTTTTTTATCCCTGCCGATTTCATTTCATTTCTTGATTTCAAACCATTTAAGCCCAAAATAACCGCTTTTGACAACACCAACAACAACTGTTAAGCCAGCAACAACAGCAGCAACAACACCAGCAACAGCAACAGCAACAGGAACAGCAGCAACCGCAACAACAGTAGCCAGAAATCGATGCTAATCTTAGTCTGAGCAGTAGCAGAACCAAAAAGATATATATATATATATATAAATTGGTTGCCAATTCCAGTTTACTTTGTATACCCTAAAAGCCAATCAATTAATCCAATAGGCTATAACGACTATCTATACCCTCATCCCATTTATAGGGAAACCAACAGCTGCCCGAACTTTGCACCTAGAAACAATTTGAAATTTGATTTTAAATGCTTGTATTAGGCGTATTAAAGGGTATTAAAAAGTTGTGCAACTTTTGTTTAAATTATTTTTAGTTTGTTTTTCTTTTCTTTGTACGTTTCCTTTTTTTTTTTTTTTTATCTCTTTGTTGAGGCAAAAGTAAATATACGAGTAAATGGAGTTGTCGCTTGGTTTGCTTTGCATTCGTCCTTTGCCTTTTATCACAAATATGAGAGGTCTTTGGAATGTGTTGCCAGAGCACTCGCACAACAACTCAATTTCAACAATTTAAGTCGCTTAAAGAGTCAAATGAAAAGGGTTCTCACATGCCACTGACATGTGTATGTAAGTGTGTGTGTGTGTGTGTACATAATATAAAATATGTTATTATATTAGTTACAAATGAAACTTATTGCATTAAATTATGGTAAAAACTAAATTTGTTTAACTAACATGAAAGTATGTATGTATGTATGTGTGTGTGTGTGCTTGTGTGTGCTTGTGTGTGTGTGTGTGTTTGTATTTATATGCCCAAAATAGTACTCAATGGCAAAAGGCAATCCAAACTGTCAGTAGAAATAGAACTTTTAGTTTAAGTAACGCCCATTATAGGCAATTTGCAGTCAGTTGGCAGTCTATCAAGCGACCCCCAAGCACTTGTATTTGTCTTAGTATTAGTATATGTATTAGTAGTAGTTAGAGTAGTAGTTAATGTTGTTGTTGTTGCTGTAGCTGTAGCTGTATCATTCCTGTGTTCAATTCCCAGCACTGTCAGCTAGCTAGTGGCTTGTGACAGGTATGCCAACCTACCAATGCCATTGAGTCGACCCAAATTGGAAGTTGGAAAACAACTTGCAGTATGCAAAAAAAAAAAAAAAAAATAGAAAGAAAAACAAATGAAAACTGCTGCTAGAAAATTAAAGTTTACAATTGAAATTGTATTACTATTTGTTTGGCAGTTTGGTGGAAAAAAGTTGAAAGTTGTAACGTTTGCCAGTTGCAAGTAGTAAATAGCAAATAGCATGTTGCAAGTTGCAACTTGCAAGCATTGCAACTTCAAAATTTGAAGGTACAATTATGCAGTTTGTGCACACAAGTACTTATTGTGGTCAAAACAATAATTGCTAAATGTTAGCCAAAATTAACATACAAAATACAGTAGACACCCAAAAAAAAAAACAAAAAAAAAACAAAAAAAAAACAACTCAATTAAAAAATGGAGAAAAAAAAGGGTTTCCACGAATGGCATAAAAAGGGTTATTTCATTTTACCTTCTTTAGGCGAGGAGCAACTTTTAATCGTTGCTCGTTAAGAGTGCAAGCACTAACAACAAAACAACAACAACAACAGTACAACAACTTTGTTGTCAACTTGTTTATATATGTATGTATGTGTGTGTGTGTGTGTTTAGCCACGGCAACTGTCGCCTTTGATTGGCGTTTGAGCTGCGCGTGCGCGTGTCTTTTCGAGCTAAACAATTAATTTGAATAATTAGCAGCTAACGACGCTGCTGAGGATGTGAATGTGAGTGTTTGAATGTATGTGAATGTGTGTGTGTGTGTGTGTGTTTGTGTGTGAATGTGAATGTGAATGTGAATATAGCTGTGAATGTGGATGAGGTTGAAGTTTAGTTTAAGGTAGTATATAGCTGATAGAAGGTAGTAGGTAGGTGGTAGGTGGTAGGAGGCAGGAGGATATGGTAGATGGAACATGGACATGGATGGACTGCGCTGGCGCTGCTCGCTTTCAACTTGTTGAAGACGTCGTCGATTGTCACGCCACATTGCCAGAAGTTGGAGGCAAGTCAAAGGCGCGCAAGCTTCAAGCGATGGCGATATAAAAAATGCATTTGGCACTTGAGAATTTATGTGTATTTCTATGTGTGTGTGTGTGTGTGTGTGTGTGTGTGTGTGTGTGTGTGAGTGTGTGTGCAGTAAGGAGCTGCTGGTGCCGCTGCTTTTGCTGCTGTGAGTTGAAGGCGAGTACGTCACGCGAAATGATGAATTACTCGCCGGGGACGCGCGTCAGGCTTTGATGAGAGACGACAGCGTGAAATTAGACAAAAGGATATGGGCCAGAGGGAGTTGAACATGGCAAAGTGTGCCGGGGCGTGCGGTATATACCCCTTTAGGTCTAACATGTGTTTATATATATGTGTGTGTGTGCCATATGTGTGTGCAAGTTGACTTTACACTCGACAACGACAACGCGCCTTGACTTAATGAAGATGACGAAGAGTTGGAGTTGGAGTTGGAATTGGAGTTGGAGCTGCCATGTCTGGGCGTGTTTTAATCCTTGCGCTAGACCCAATGCCGCCTTTTGCTAGGTGTTGCTGTTGTCGTTGTTGCTGTCGTTATTTTTTTTTTTTTTTGTATTTTTTCTGTTTCTTTTAATATTGTTGTTGTCGTTGTCGCAGCGCACATGAGGCGTTAATTTATTACAAATTATTATGATTCCTTGTTGCTTTCTGATGTTTTTTCGTGCTTTTTTATGCCGTTTGCTGTCATAACTGCCGGCAGCAGGAAACAGCAGTGCAACAACACCAACAACAACAACACAAATAGCAAGAACAACAACAACTCGTTGAAGACGTCTAGACAAATGCACTTCAAAGGTTAACATGATAAATGTCGTTTGTTGCATGTGACGCGACAACTTTCCAGTTGTTGTTGTTGTTGTTGTTGCTGTTAGTGTTTTTTTTTTTTGTTTAGTGCCACGACTGTTGTTGCAGCTGCATTTGTTGCAACACTTGGCGTGGCAAATGGCAAAATGTCGCCGCAATGCAGCTGTACAATTGTTGTTGCCTTCGCTCGCTTTTCTTCCTTTTTTGCTCGTGTGGCAATTATTAAGCTAAGCAAGTCAACAAATTAATCAAAGATGTGAGTAATTAAACTGTTAAATGGCAAAAGCTCTGCTAAAGGATTGTAGAGGATCAGAGAAACAAAGAAACAGACACTGAAACAAATCAAAAGAAGACTGAAACAAAACAAAGATAAATTTTTTTAACTACTTTGAGTATAGTTGAAAAAAGGTGATAAACTCTGCTAAAGTTGCTCCTAAGTTCAGTTTACTGAATATACTAATCATGGCAAATGAATCAGACGAATCAAATGAATCAAACGATTGAAATGAATCATACGAATCTAACGAATCAAAGGAATCATTTAAATCATACGAATCGATGCAAATAAAACTAAAGCTAAGAACTAATTTCATAATAAAGAAACTGGAAAATAATATTCTAATTTAAGTTAATGATTCTTTATGATTTTCTGAATGAGCTAAATGAATCATATAAATCGTTTCGAATTCAAACAATTCAACCGACTCA
This sequence comes from Zygothrica quintamaculata, assembly GCA_037044455.1. Taxonomy (NCBI): domain Eukaryota; kingdom Metazoa; phylum Arthropoda; class Insecta; order Diptera; family Drosophilidae; genus Zygothrica; species Zygothrica quintamaculata. The sequence goes on from JBAMBS010001392.1 coordinate 145,331, forward strand.
CACAAATCGTTTAAGCTGAACATCTTTCCCAATAAAAAAATTTGAATAAAATCAATATATTTTATTCATTATTATAGTAAAGCAAATCCAGCTTTAGACTCCATAGCGCTGGAACAGAAAAATGAAACAAGGAATCGATTGATTCAATCAAATCGAACAAATCCAATGCATCTAACAGAGATGAGAAATTGAATCAATTTTAATTGCATCAATCTAAATTTATCTTTAGTAAAACAACCAGTAAATGTGGTTCAAAACTTGTTCACTAAATTTAATTTCTTGAACTAGTTCATTAGAATGAAATGCATAAAACAAAAAACAAAAGTTGGTTTCGAAATTGAATAAAAATCAATTTCAAGCAAATAATGAATTTGCTACATAAACCACTCCTTAAATTAGTTCAATTGAACTAGTTCGAACAGCTACATTATGCTCTTAGGAAAGATCATATATATATATCGATAGGAATAATGTTCTCATGCTCTTTAAACACAAAACAGGAAAGAAAGTCAAGTTTTGAGCTATTAAATGTTATTCTATGAACTCATATAACTGCGTGTTCCTCTAATTGTTGCAGTTTCTAGTACAACAACAATAACTTAAGTAACAAGTAGTAGAATAAGAAGAAGAAGAGAAAGAATAACAACGACAACAACAACAACAAAATGTTATATAAAGTTGTTCATTCCCATTTTGACAACTGGAGAGCTGCATGTGAAGGTTTCTTCATCTTTATTCACATTCTGCACTCATATGTGCAACAGTGATGCGATGCTGCGACACCAACAGTAACAGCAATAGCAACAACAACAGCAACATCAACAGCAACAGTAACAGCAACAGCAACAGCAATAGCAATAACAACAACAGCAATCACAGGCCTAACCACAACCGCAACAACACTAACAGCAACAGCAAATCCAGCAACAACAACAACAGCAACAACAGCAACAACAGCAACATACACGCTGGCAACACTAACAAGCGACTTTAGCCAAATTAAGTTGTCCAGTTTGCGGTGTACGCACAGCGGGTTGCAAATAACAATCTCCTGTTTACAGCAGCAACAGCAACAGCAACAGCAACGGCAACAGCAACAGCAACAAGAACAACAACCAAAGCACATACTAACAAACAACAGCAATCAAAATTGCAATGCAGCAATACCATAACACACACATACATACACACAGACACACACATACAGAAAATGAGAAAAAATGGCATCGACCTAAAAAACGCGTTTAACTCATATTTCTTGCCAGTCGCCTAGGTATAACTGCCCCTATTCCTCCCTATCAATAACACCATCAACACCACCAGCATCAACCCCCCCCCCTCCCCCCACCCTTCTACATTCTACCAACCTTCTTATGATACCCATATGCATTACTTATATAAATTGTCAATATTTGACACATTTACGTGCCAGCAAAATTCACAAAAATCAAAAAAATAAAAAACAAAAACAAAACAAAAAAAAACTAGATAAATTTATATAGAAAAACTATAGAAAAATCGTCAGCAAATTCAAAAATATATCAACTATACACTTTAAGGGGTATAATGAAAATCAAATACCCTACAAATCATTCTAACACAAGTAATTGAAATTGTATAACAACTATTTTAATCTATCCATGAACAAATTCTATTATTTATTATAGTATATAAAAACATTAAGTGAAACTGATAGAAAGTTATACCAAAATCTTCACCTTAAGAAGGAAAAACTTAAAACATAAAGATAAAAGATAATAAAAGCTAATCGGAATTCTATAAAGTCCAACTTAAGTTTAGTTAAAACAGATTTAACTAAAACTATAGGGTTAAATTTCTACAAAAATTATCTAAAAATGGATTTACTTACATAATATATAAATATACATAATATATAAACTTAATATATAATTTTAATAGTAAAATTCCAGTTAAGAATTCAATGAAAAATTGACTTTAAGTTTTATAAATATTATATTAAAGAAAATTCTAGTAGAAATTAAGCATTCTTATTAGAAATTTATTATATATAAACTGTCTTTCTTCTAATAAGAAATATTTAAAAAAATAAACTTGGAGAGAAATAAAAACTTAAATACGAAATATTAATACCAAAAATAATATAAAACAATATAGAATTCTGATAAAAGAAAATGTTTTTCCAATCTACAATTAAGCTAATTTAGAAAAATTTAAAAAACTTTATAAAATTGTTATATTATCAAGTATAGAAACAGTTAACTAAATTATTCATAGTAAAAGATGCACCAAAGCTTAAGCTAAATTCAATGTAATAATAATCAGAGAACAAAGTTGTCAATGTCAAATAATATATTAAATTATATATATATATATATATATTTATATATATATATGTATGTACATATTCATTAAAAATATATATAATTAAAATAAATGCTGATAAATACCTTTGAGGAGTATACACGTTTTATATTTTTGATACAACATTTGGTTGCAATATTTATAAAATAATAATATATATATATATATAGATATTCATATATATATATCGTAATTGTTATCTCTAAATCTGTATTTATCATGCATATATACTTCTTATCTACTTTATAGTTGTACTATAACTTTATCTGAATATATGAGTTACTTTAACTATTATTATACTATAAGTGATTTTTATGATTTTTGGCTCTTAACTTGCTGCAAGCGCAACTACCCTGAGAATCACAGCAAAAGCAAAAGCAAAAGCAAATCCAATTAAAATTATTATAAAAAATCATATATTAACTTAATTTAAGCGAGACACAAATATTTTTAGCACATTACGTAAGTTTACACATTGTAGTTATTGTTGTTGTTGTTTGTGTTTTTGGTGTTGCTGTTGTTGATGTTGTTGTTGTTCTTATGTTGTTGCATACGCGCACGCGCATCGTTGATATCGACAACGGCGACGACTGTTGCTGTTGCTGTTGCTGCTGCATTTGCTATAGCTATTGCTATTACTGTTGCTGTTGCCAGACACTCGAACAGACAAACAGACAAACAGACACACAGAGAGACAGACAAAGACACAGACAGAGAGACAAAAATTATTAACTAAAAACACAAAAATTGCAAAAAGATTGCTGCGAAATTGACATTTGCTCGTTAATGTGGCCAGGCCGACCACTTGGCTGGTTGTCCAATTGGGCTGGCTGTCCATATGGTTGGTTGGTTGGTTGTTACCCTTGTTTACCCCCGTTGACCAAGAGTTAAACAGCAACGGTTGCTTTGTTGCCGCCGTCGCATGCGACTGCCAATAATTTAGAGCTTTTAATAAAAATGTTGCTGCTGCTGCTCGCTGCTGTTGTGGTAGTTGCAACAGCAAACAGCAAGCAATAACAGCAACAACAGCAACACCAAAAACATTGGCGGCGGTTGCGTTTATACGTTGAGACTGTACAAGATTTATATCATAATTTATTTATTAATTTCATTAAGTAAATTTTATTTGATGAATGATGTTGTCCGCATTTTGCTGCCTTATTTTCTTGCAGTTGCCGATGGCTGTTGCCGAAATTTTTATTATTGTTGCTGCTGCTGCTGCTACGGCTGTTGCTGTTGCTGTTGCAGCCACAATAAAACCAATAAATAATCCCAAAATTACATTTTCAGCCAGACAGAGTGTTTAATGGGTCTCTAAAAATAAGAAAAAGTTTCTTTTTTTTCTGCCAATATGCAAAATTATCCACCAATAAAATAGGATCCTAAGGAGCTGTTCACAGAAATCTTCAAGCAATCACTTAAAACTCGTATTAAGTTAAACTTATTGTTTATAAGAAATATATTAACTGATTGGGCTATAAAATGGATATATAGAAGTTAAAGATCTTATTTATAAAAATCATAAGCTTAGCTGTAACAGTTTATATTATTATTATTATAAATTTAATGAAAGATTTTTGATTTATGCAAATGCATTTAACAGGCAGAAGGAAGCATTATCAGATTTCAAAATCCTAAATTACTTCTGTTTTAAGTTATTTCATGGCAGGATTCTACTCTAAACTTCTTTTCCTTAATATTAATCCAAATTTTTAGTCTTAAATTCAGATATATTTGGAAATATTTATATAAATAATTCATATTAATTTATACAAAATCCTTTTAGTTATGAGAATCCTTCAAGAGCTAGATAGAACAAGTAAAAAAGCTGTAGTCGGGTGTACCAGACTACGGGAACTCCTTTCCTTATACACATTCCTTATACAAAGATATACACAGTTCAACACGCACTTTGAGCTCTTTCGCGCGACTTTTAGCCCCCCGCGCTCCATAACGAGATACTTAATGTTGAATAAGTTCCATGTTATTAAGTTCCGTGTATATAAGTTATTCGATCTTAACGAAATTTAGAATGTAGATCAAGATTGTTCTATTTATTATGTTCGCCAAAAATAAATTCGTTCGATTTAAAATTGCGCTTAATAATCGTGTTTTTTGTACTACGGGGGACAAGGGAGGAAATTTAAACATTTAAAATAAACTAATATATGGAATCTAGATTCCAAACTCGGTTGCTTTAGCTCTTATAGTCTCTGAGAAACTAGCGTTCATATAGACGGACAGACAGACAGACGTACATGCCTAGATCGAGTCAGCTAATCTTTCTGATCAAGAATATATATACTTTATGATAATTATTTCCACCTGTTGCATACTTTTCGATTTTGCACAAATCTATTAGCTTCCGTTTTCCTATATTCGAATCCCAAAGGGGTTTATTTATATATATATGATGGAGCTCCCTTCAATAGAAGCTTAAGACTACATTTTCTGTATGCTACTATATATTCACATGCATGAAGAACATGTGATGTATGAATATTTATATACATACAGTGAGTATATGTAATTAAAAGTTAAATATGTTATTGCATACAAGCAATATTTGCATATAAGAAATAATGCGATATAAATTGTATATTATATCAGATATAATCGTAAAATCTGATATTGTTTTGGCTTAATGTGCTTCCATTTGACAGATTTGATCTTTTGCAGTTAAGGCAAATTGAATTTGTTTCGATATTCGATATTGTATGGGAAACTTGAAGCTATTTTGGGCTTGTATTATGTAATTTTGGAATTATTAAAACGACTTAAAGCATTAAAATTAATAACAAGTTGAATAATAACTTTCAATTGTAGCGAACATAAAACAATGATTAAAAATGCATTTAAATTTATATTCAATAATAAAACTGAAAATGCAATCGTTTATAAATTTGCCAAAATAAACGACTTAAAAATAATCGAACAGTTTAATGTTGAATGCTTAAAGTTTGCGCCATCAATGAAAACAACAGCAAACAACAAACAACAAACAGCAACAACAACAATAATAACAACAACAACATTAAACAACAAGGAAAAAAATCAAAAGCCCACAAAACTGACGACTAAAATCAATTGCGACGTTAAACTTTAAGACCCCATCAGACGATGTTTGGCTGAGGGGCAGTGGGCGATAGGTTGGCCAGCAGAGGCATAGCTTTAAAGATAGAGGGGTAGAAGATATAGCAGGGGTCAGTTGAATGAAGTGAGCTTTGTTTTGTCTGTCTAGCTACTAAAAATTGAAGGTTTCAGCTGGCCAATACAGAATGGCAACGTGGACCGTTGCCAAATTCAATGGATTTTACTTTTCGCTTTTCAAAACTCAACGCTTGCTTTGGCTGCAACTGTTGCTGTTGCTGCTGCTGCTGCTGCTGCTGCTGCTGGTACTGTCGTGACCAATTAGTGATCCGACCCAGGGGCGGCAGCGGGTGCTACGTTGCCACAGTGCACACTGCCACGGTGGAACAGTGGGTGCAGAAGCGGGACGTGTCGTTACCTGGTCGCGCAGGCGCACGTCAAACAAAGTCCAGGCAGACGGACGGCCAGGCGGGCGGGCAAGCAGGCACTTGCACCAGCAACTGCCAAGGAATAGAGACAGCAACCAAGTTGCAATCGAGTCGCGCACTTTACATTCAAATATTTTGTGACACAAAACGTTTCTTGTTGTTGTAGTTAATGTTGTTATTGTAGTTGCATCAGTTGTTGTTATTGTTGTTATTGTGACTGGGAGTTTCTATGGGCCTTTGCTGGTTGTTTGTTTATTTTTAGCCCCTTTGCCTTTTTGTAAAAAAGAAGCAAAGCGGAGCTAATGGATTTGTGCAAAATCCAAAAGTATGTAACACATAGAAATAATCATCGGAGACCCCATGAAGTATATATATTCTTGATCAGGACGACAAGACGAGTCGATCTAGCCATGTCCGTCTATCCGTCCGTTCGTCTGTATGAACGTCTGTTTCTCAGAGATTATAAGAGCTAGAGCAACAAAATTTTTAACCTAGATTTGTTATTTTTGTACGCTATACAAATTTGTTTTAGATTTTAGAATTTTCTCCCCTGACCCCCGCAATTTCAAAAAATTGATTATAAGGTACAATCTTTAACGGATCAAATTTTTTTTTCGCACACATATTAAGTAGACAATTCTTCATCTACGTTGTGAATTTTGTTAAAATTTAACAATAAACACGGAAGTTATACAACATTAAGTAGCGCGCTATAGAGCGTGGGGGGCTAAAAGGTGCACGCAATGAACTGTGTGTATGTATGAGTATGTGTGTGTATGGCTGTATATGTAGGCAAAGGGGCTCTCGTAGTCGGGTACACTCGACTACAGACTTCTTACTTGTTTTTTTAAGGCTTTGTGCCTGTCTGTGGCTAATTTTTGGGCGTGTTCGTCATGCGTTTTCAATACCCTTACAGAAAATGCTTTAATGGAACATTAAAGCGACGAAAATTTAATTATAACAAAATATTTTATATACTTAAATAAAATTAATTTCCAATAGGTAAAAGAAAAGTCTTTTATATAGAAAGGGAAATTGTTTAAAGTGAAAGGGTCGCCAGTAAAATTGTACGATAAAAGTTAAAATTAAATTTTATACAAATAATATTATTATATTTCAACTAGAAGATCCAAAGTAATATCAGATTTAGTTAAAAAGTGTATCTTATATTCGTTTATATCTATTAAATGTTATATACATTATTGTAAAATAAAATCTATTGTACATGACTTTAATTTTTCTTATACTTGTAATAAAAATATATAAAAATATTTTTTGATTTTTTTGTGTTTTTTTTTCTCAACTTAAGTCTTAAGTATTTTTTAAATATCAAGAAAAGATATTTAGTAGCGTTATTTATTTTAATGTACATTTATTTGGATTTATTAAAAGCTCGTTTAAATAAAATAGCTGGCATTAAACATAGTTAGTTAAACGTCTCATCATACGATTTGCTTAATTCTCACTTGGCTAAGACTCAATTATAGGCAGCTTGCAATGGAGTGAGACATGCTTAAGCATATTAGTCAGGCTGGCTGGATGGAGATGAGTCATGAATTCTTTGGGGGTGTAGGAGAAAGAAGTAAGGGAAACGATGAAACGGTGGCATGTGCCATGTGGCATGTGGCGAAAAAAAGAGAAGGGCAAAACGGATGCTGCCACAACTTGCACACAAAAATCAGCTAAGAAATACTCACAACTGACAGTATACACAAGCAACACTAATTGCTGTAGAATTGCAAACAGACGAAGACTGAGGAACATAAAACAACGTCACAACCAACTCCTAACAAGTTAGAATGCTCTAGTCGAATCTGCACGACTACAAGATACCCAACCAATTGGATTTATTCTATGTATAAACAATTTTATAAAGAAATTATTATATAAATATATTATATATTAAAAGGATATATAAATTTGATATATATCTGATAAATAATTAAAATTAATTTGAGCTGAATTTATTTCTTTGTTAAAGTAGTATTATTCATATAGTTATTGTATATTATATACAAAATTATGACATAATATGAATGAATAACATATTCAGTATTAGCTCTTATTATTTCGAGTGCAAGCGAGCGATTTGTTTGTTGATAATCATTCTCTTTTGAATATGTTTATTATACCCATTTACATTTTTATTCATTGAGTGTAGGGTATAAGAGAATGAACAACAACATGAACAACAACAGCAATACCAAGAACAACAACAACTGTATGTATGTGTTTAAAAGCTTAACGGAATGAATGCAACTAACAAAATCGACAGCAACAATAACAACGACAAGAACAACAATAACAACAACAACTAACACAGCAAAAGGCTGCAAACAACTCAATTAACACAAAAACTCAACTGAATTTGGGAGAAAAAAGCTAAAAGCAAAAAGTAAAGAAAATATAAAGAGTTTTTATTCCTGTTCGTCTGAGTGATTCCTTTTGTGGCACCCAAAAGTTTCATACACCTCACCCTCAGGTGTCTCTCAATTCCTGCGGATTTGGGCTGCCCATCAGCACTTGATAATGCAAATATATTCAAGTTGCCACAGAGAACAACCCAATCCATCCCCAGCTTATCCATTCCATTTCAATGCATCAAGGAATATTTCATTTCATCTTCTTCTTATACTTTTTCTTCTTCTTCTTGCTTTAACTGTATGAAATATATATTCGTACTGAAGGAATAAGATACTAAAAGCATTTTCCATTTGATTTGTAATTGAAATTTAAACTTTATATAATATTTTCACGATTTGAATTCTATGAATGAAAGGAGTGATTTAAGTAATATGAATAAAAGTAATGGTATGAATGATATGAATGATGTGAATGATATGAATGATGTGAATGATATGTGTAGTATGCATAATATGAATGATATTAATAATATTAATTATAGGAATAATGTGAACTATTTGAATGATATAAATGATGTGAATGATATGAATGATATGGATGATATAAGTAGTATGAATAATAAAAATGATATGATTAATATGAATGATAGGATGTGAGTAATATGAATGATGTGAATGGTATAACTGATATAAGTAGTATTCATCATATGAGTATAAGGAAAAATATGAATAACATAAACAATATAAATGAATATTATATATATATAAATAATATGAATGATATGAATGATTTGAATAGTAGAATGATGTCAATAATTTGAGTGCTATTAATGATTTTATTGTTATGAATGGTGTAAATAATACATATGTTGTGAATATTATGAATGATACGAATCATATGAATGTTATGAATGTTATGAATGATATGAAATAATATATATGTTATGAGTGATATGTATATTATGGTTGTTATGATTGACTTGAATGTTATGAATAATATGAATACTACGAATAATATGAATGGATAATGTGAATGATATGAATATGAATGATAATATGAATGAATGGTATCGACCCAGCAACAATCAATTCCTTTCACCCTTCGAGATTCTCAGGATTGATTCTTACTGTATAAAGAAATTTGACAATTTCTATTTAACGACAAATCTAGTTAGGGTTATATCCAAGCTCTAAAATTATCTGTATGAATCATGAATGTATATAAAATGATTCAACTTATCTGTTGATTATAATGATGACAGTGAAAAAGTTATGTTAATGAGTTGAAATGTATTTCAGTTTCTGATGCAACTGCAATTGGCGAAAAGTTTGTTGCAATCATAGAACTTTTCTATTTTCTTAGCCTTGACTTTGTTATTGTTTGTGTTTTTGTTTTTATTTTAGCTGTTGTTGTTGTTGCTGTTGTCTTCGATTTGCTCTTTGTGAGTGTATCTTAGAGATAAGTGACTGTGGAGCAGCTGTCAATCCAATGGTTGCATCTAAGTTGTAAGAGAGTCAGAAGTAAGTGGGGATATGGTAGGAGGTTAACTTAAATTGCTAATACCTGACATGGGAATGTTTTTAACACTTTGGTTGTGTTTGGACAAGAGCAACAATGCCAACAAATGGCAACAACAAGCGGCAATGACTTGGCCAAATACATTTGGCTCAAATGCATTGGCAGTTCTCTGAGCCGGGCACAAATGCAGATGTGAGTTTGGTGCCCATCCTCATGCATTTATGCAGCTTGTCGTCGATTTGCCTTGGACTCCGTCTCCCTCTCCTTCTCCACCTTCTCCCTCTCCACCCCTCATAAACATTTCTTTTTCACATATATTCTCCATCTTCTTATGCTACCTCATCTCTTTCGTCTAGCAGCAGTTGCAATCCTCTGTCTAACCCAAAAGCAATGCGCATATATTTATTTGCCATGTGTTCAAATGGCTTTGATCGACGTTGGCTGACTTGGGTGCTTGGGTGTCAGCTAGCGGGTATTCTTGGCCTTCGCCAGGTAAAAATCAACACCACCAACAACAACCATAACAACCACAGCAACCACGACAACAACAACAACAACCAGCAGGTGTTGCAGTTTGTGCAAACAAAAGCCCCCAAACCGTAGATTCAACACCAAATTGATTTGTCAATCGTAGAAAACCGCAAAAGTTGCGCACATTTCGCTGGCATTTGAAAGTCATTTGAATACATTTCATGACTGTTTCGGGCTCTGGGTGCTCAGTTCTGGGTTCTGGATGAACCCATCCTATATCTACTCATAGTACTCATAGTGAGCTCTCAATATGTATATATATATATATATATATATGTATGTATATATATATATTTTTTTTTGTTTCTTTTGAGAAAGTATGGCGCATTACATTTTAGTAGAAGCTGGCGGCAAAAGCTGCTGGTTGCCAGCTGCTGCATTTGCTGCTTGAAGTTGTCATCGTTGGAGTCGCCGTCGTCGTCGGCGTCGTTGTCGTTGTCGTTGTCGTTGTCCCTTCGCCAATTTGTTGCTGACACTGCTGACGACTTAGCCTTAGCCACGTAAGAGACAACAGGGGCCAAGAGATAGGCCAAAGGCTTGGCCAGGTCTCCCGTCTGGCCAGGACAGGAACAGCAAGCGCTTGGCAATGAAGCGCATAAAAACTAATTGATTGGATGCCAAGATGTTAAGCGCATAACGGCAGCAACAACCAACAGCCAGCAAGCAGCAAGTAACAGCAGCAAGCAACAGCAGCAAGCAACAGCAGCAAGCAACAGTTGCCGTTGTGCCATGTTTGAGGCGTTGTCATTTGGTCTCCTCGTTTCAAGTTTGGCTTTTCAGCAACTTTTATTCAATTTAAATGCGCTTCCAGCGTCAATGTGTTAAAGTATAGACCCGCCCAGCTCTCACTCTCTCTGCCACTATTCGCACTCTCTCGCTCTCTCTCGCTTTATATCTGCTCCTCTGCCTATCTTTAACTCCCTTTGCTTTCAACTGTTGCTCGCTTAAATTAATTATTTTTTATTAACTTTTCGCTTATTGATGACATTTTTCAAATTTTCAACATTCCCACAATGCTCTGTGTGCAACAGCAACAGCAACTACAACTGCAACTGCCACAGCAAAAGCAACAGCAAAAGCAACAGCAACAGGAACTGCAACAACAGCAATGGCAAATTTGTCGCATGCGATTTTTATGCTGATCGTTTGGCATTTTTCTTAGCGGTTGCACATAAAATTTGATAGCAAGTTAATAAAATGATATAGCCTCTGGGTTATTTTTCGTTTACCTTTCAGTTATACATATTTCCAGTACTATATAGTTGAACTTAATAGAGTATACAACTAGTGATTCGATAATACAAACATATATATTTAAAGCTGAAATTATAAAATCAGCTCAGAAATATATTTCGATCTGTGTTATACAATATAATTGTATAGATTTGGTAAATTTGCTAAGAAAAATCAAGCAAAATATTTATTAAGAAATACTGTATATATATATATTGATTTATAAATAGATGTATTGATTTATATATAGACTAATTTCAGCAAATTTCTAATCATTTCTATATATATCTTGGCTCACATTTAGCTGCATAGAATTTATACCAAAAATAACGTTTTCTTTACATCAATTTGACTTTATCAGATCATCACAATTTAACTAAGTTTTCCAAAAATGTATAGACAAAACAACTTAATATATATATTGTATAATTATATTTTATTACATACCAATTTCTCTCAGTGCATTTCAGTATTGCTTCAGGATACTAGAACTTTGCTAGAATTTTGCTTTTAGCTCATGAAAAGTTAATTCAAACTTTGGTAGCAAAAATTTCATAATTGTAATTAATTTGGAAACCTACTAAATATATATTTATGATTTTATACATCATTTTCAACTGAATGTTGCATTATTACTTTTGCATACAAACAATATTTGCATACATGCGATATATATCTACTATTGTTGATGCATTCCTTTTCATTTAATGATGACACAGCTTCCTTAAGATAGAATAACTCCAACTTGTAGAAAAACTCGTAATTTCTAATCAGAAAGTAACACTTATGAATATATATAACTGTTATAATTCCAATTCGATATTATATTAGATCAATGAAAACAAGTTGCAGCGGAAGTATTATTATTATATATAAATATAAGTAATATTTTTTAAACTATAGGAAAATTATAATTTTATATACAAATATTTGATATAAAAATAAAATATTTGTTTGGAAATGCATTAGGTGCATTTTAAGTGGGTTTTCAATTGGTTTTCAGTTGATTTTCAGTTGGTTTCCAATTGGTTTTCAGTTGGTTTGCTGTTGGTTTTCTATTGTATGTAACAAATGTCGACAAACATCAAAGGGAAACAACTTGCAGTTAAAGTAAAGCTGCAGGTTTGACGACTTATTTGAGGAGAAAGGAAACTGTTGTAACTGTGGAGTTTATAGAGCAATGAATACTGTAGTTGGTTTATACTATTTTATGTATATTCTGATAAGAATGTTGAAATGTGCAAAAGTTATGTGATGTTATAAACTTTAGTTCACAGTGTAAGTTTTATTGGCAAAAACTTATTGTTGCAATCAGAGAGGTTTCCTTTGTTTTTGTTATTTTTTTATTTTTTTGAAGTTTATTTTGTTTGTGATATCTTGAAGACACACAATGTTGCATATACACATGTGTTGCATGTGGTGGGATACAACAAAAGGTCGTTAGGTTTTTAGCTCACGTCGCTAACGGTAGTTCGTCGTATGGCCCTTTTTGAGAGTTAACTAAAATCTTTGGCAGTTAATCGCGTCAACTTTTTATCGGGCAACAGTAATTCCACTTACCAGCAAACATACGAAAGAGAGACTGTAAGATGGATAGAGAGAGAGCGAGAGAGAGAGAGAGAGAGAGTGAAAAGAATAGGGAGAAGAATACAAGCAACACTTGAGCATTTATCAAAAGTTATTGCAAATTAATTGCAATCTGCCTGGCGCAATCTGTGGCATCATCTCGAGGCAATCCCGAGACCCCATGGCATTTTCGGCTGCAATCGTTGCCGCTGATGCTGCTGCTGCTGCTGCTGCTGCGACTACGACTTGGACTGCTGCTGCTGCTGCTTACCAAAATTTATTGATGCCTTATTAGCTGATAATCGCAATCACATACAGAGAAGGAGAGACAGACGTGAATTGTCTGAGAATTGAATGGAGCATGCGGCTGTTGGCTAAGAGAAGTGGTAGAAGAGAGTCTTAAGAAGGTGCGTCAGAGAACGGTAAAAAGGTCTCAACTGGCCAACTGGCATATTAAAGTGCATTAAGATAATTGAAATGGCCAATATAAAAATGTTTTCCCTTTTTTTGATTTTTTTTCAATTTTTTTTTTCTGTACAATTTTTATTTTATTTTATTTTATTTTTGGTTTTTTTTTTTTTTAACTTCAAGTGCATGAAACGAGCAAATCAGTTTTCGGTGTCAAAAACTTGTTTAAAGTGTTGAGTATCGCGCTTTGGGCCATTTCGGTTGCACCTCAGTACATCAAGCCATCTCCTCCACCAAACACCAAACATTACAGACACATATGGAGCTGTTATTGCCTGTTTCTTTCTTGGAATCTGCTCAAACATATATATATATATAGTTTTATTTTGGTATGAGTTTGGTCTTTGCTGTTGGCTTGGTTTTTGGTGCAACGTTTTTCAATTTTCATATTTCTCATGTCTGAAGTTTTGATTTAGTGATTATATTGCCTGATTCTCTTAACGGCATGCACATTATGTATATGAGTTATTAAAAGGCTTTCTTTTGATAAGCCACGTTCATACTATACACTCATACAATGGCCTGCCATTTAGATTTAAGTGTTTGCTCAGCAGATGATTTAAGACGTTGCTCGACGTCGTCGTCTTCATCTTTTGAGTGAAGAAACAGGACATCTGATAAATTCTTATGCTATGGCTCATTGTGTGTCTCTCTTTCTTTTTATGTATGTGTGTATAAGTGTGTGCGTGTGTACGTGTGTGACTTTAAGATTTGTTCAGGTGTAGATAGTAAAGTTAGCGTTGTCGTTCAATATTTTTCAATGGGTTATGGCAAAAAAAATAAAAGAAAAAAAATAATTGCACATAAACATGTGCAAGCGAGATAGACAGATAGATAGAAAGAAAGAGAGTAAGAAAGAAAGAACGAAAGCAATAAAGAAAGAAAGATGAAATGAATGAAAAGAAATGCATTGCATGTTACATTGTTTGAATGTTTATGGCCACGTTTATGACTTGGTAATTGTTTGGTTAGCTACTTAGGCCATGGCCTAGGCGCTATTGACGCGGCTCATAAATCAGGCAAAAGGGCTGCCAGCATGCCCACATTACATTTAAGACATTTGAGATGCAAAAATCTTGCCCTGTCTTTTGGACATGTTGACAGTTGGCAGTTGGCTTTTGCTTGTTGGCTGTTGGCTGTTGGTTGTTGGTTGTTGGCTGTTTGTTGTTGGTTGTTGGCTGTTGGCTGTTGGCACCAGGAAGTAAAACGCTTTCCAAGAATTTTTGAGGCGTAGCAACTGTTTGTGACATGTTTTGATTTGTGTCGCCAATGTTTATGAGCTTGTAAGCCTCACAAACACAATCACAAACCATAGCTATAGCCATAGCCATAGCTGTAGCCACAAATAGAACCAAAACAGTATCCAAACAGTATATACAACCAAGACCACCACCAGATGCAGATGCAATGATGCAATATAGCCAGCAGCATATAGACTATAGCCGGTGTGGGCCTGGCCCAAAACAGCATCTCTTGATCTGTCCTGGCCATAAACCCAATCGTTGCCGCTCACTCTAACGGCCATCTAACCATTCAGCCATACAGCCATATAGCCATATAGCCATATAGCCAGCAAAGTCAGATAGTCAGACAGCTAGACAGTTTGTTGTTATCGATGACATTAATAGCGATTTGAGACTTTCATCAATTACACGGCTTTTGTGGTGAGTTGGCATTGGACATGGTAAGATCTCGGCCTACGCATGAGACTTGAGTTTGGCCAAATTGTAAAATATTACAATGCAAATGATTTGAAAGCCATAGTCCTATGGTCCTATGATGATGTAAGCGCTGATAAAGTCAAAAAAAACTAGAGGAAACATCTTGCCGGAGACTCAAGTTCAACGCATTTACAATCATGGCCAATAAGAGCAATGGCCAACAAAAAACTAACGGCTACAACAATAACAAAACGTTTAAGTAATTTTCTGAAATACCGTTTAGGTTTTTGCTTTAGATTTAGGTATCGGATTTAGCCATTTTGTTGTTGTTGTTGTTGTTGTTCGTATTTCAATTGCTGTTGTTGTTCTACTTGTTGTTGTTGTTGTTATATTTGCCTTTGCCTTGACCACCAGCAACGTCGCGACGTTGGCAATCAAGTCAGCTTTAACAACTATAGCTATAGCTTCAACTACAGTTGTAACTCGCAAGTTGAACTGTATTAACTCTTGTCTGTCTCTGTATCTGTGACATTGACTTGAAGTTGCGACTTGAAGTTGGACTTGGATACAGTTTATGTCCCAAGAGCGCCAACTGTTGCAGCTTCAGTTTGCCGCGATTGTTGCTGCTGCTGCTGCTGCTGCTGCTGTCAGTTGAATCTTCCTGTTTGCACAAACGTCACGTTCGAGTCACGTTTCCAACTGGGGGCCCCTCATCAATGACCCGGCACTTAGCTGCAGTTGATGTTTCCCACAAATTTAAGAACGACTCGCCCAATGGGCAACTAACCCAATGGGCCACTCACTTGCCCGCTGGACGTTGGACGTTGGGCGATGGGTAAATGGGCAACTCACCCAATGGGCAATGGGCAATGGGCAACGGTCATTGGGCGATGGGCAACTCTGAACGCGCTGGCGTAACGCAACAATTTCGCAATCACCTGACAATGTGACAGGTAATAGTCGTGTCCACGGCATGGCACCTAGACACATCGCATTTGCATACTCATAGGTTTTGGCCTGGCTGTAAAGTCATTTCGAGACGTGGTCGATGCGATGTTCATACTACTCCTAGTCAGACCTATTTGGTTGTACCGCGATCCCGTCTACCAGCTCAACGACCAAACTGGCTGCATACTGTGATAAGTAATTGCATTGCGTTCCATACGCTCGCACACACACAGACACATATATATATATATATATATAATATACATATATACATACAATTTGGGGCAGACCAACACTAATACCAATATAAAAGACGAACAGCAATAACACCAGCTTCATTCATGATATTGCCACAGCCTGCAACATTGGTTGCACGTTGAATTCTCTTCCCGGTGCTGTGACCACATAAATTGTTGAGATTTCGCTTTGGCATTGACTGTTTCTTGTTATTAAAAGTGTAGGCCAGGCCACATGAGAAGCAATTTGCAAGCTGTTAAAACGTATAAATAACTCCCCATCAAATACCAACAGCAACAAGCAACAGCAAATGCAACAGCAACAAGCAACAGCAACTGATACAACTATTCTGGGTCCCAAATTACTTTTATGCTCCCAAACTAACGGGTTTAACTACAATACAATACATCTTCAATACATCTCTCTCGCCAAACAGTTATCCCCTACCCACACTCCCCCCCTTCCCCCCTTACGAACAACACAATAATAATAGAAAGGGTATCATAAAGTAAAGACTCTAACGGAGCTTCCACATTTTAGTTTTATTCTCTCATTTGTACAACAAATAGAAATTTGAACTCGATCGATTTTACTTAAGAATATAGATATAACATACACACAGTTCTACACATACTATAAGTGCGCCTTTTAACCCCCCTCCTTCCGCTCCATTATGTATTACCAAGTGTGGCATAACTTTCGTGTTTTTTAATCAATCTTGATGAAATTATGAACGTAGCTCCAAAATACTCTACTTATTATGTGTGCGTAAAAGAAATGTAATCGGTTAAAAATTATGCTTAATAATTGTGTTTTTCGTACTGTGGGAGTCAAGGGAGGCAATTCAAAAATCTAAAATACTCTCAATTAAGGAATCTAGATTACAATATTGGTGGCTATAGCTTTTATAGTCAAGCTATAACAGGCGTTCATACAGATGGATAGACAGACAAACAGACAGAAAGACAGACAGACGGACGGTCAGACAGACGTACACCCAGACAGACAGATGGACAGGAGCACATGGCTAAATCGACTCAGCTAGTAGTCCTGATCGAGAATATATATACTTTATGAACTGTGTGTATGGTTGTACATTATATATCACTAATATGCAAAACTTATAATGGAGAAAATTATTTGCATATATACGATAATTCCTTTTAAGCATTATTATAAAATAAACCACAACTTTAAAAGTTTACTTAGATCTATATTTTATGCTGTAATATTATTAATATTAAATATAAAATGAAATCAAAAACTTTAATACTGCTGTCCTATAGCTTATAATTTGTTTAAAACCGTTAAAATTTATATGAACTGATTCCAAATTAACGATTTTTTATTTGTATATAAACAATATTATCTTATATATAAGCAATGTTTAAAAATAAAATAATTTTTCATTAAAGCAATATTTGCATATAAGAAGTGCGTCTTATAACCGATATATACTGTCTATGGGGCAAAGGGTCTCCCGTAGTCGGGTACTAAGTGCACACTAAGTTACACACTTTATAATACACTCTAATGTCATGTGATTCTTTCAAGTGTTGCAGAACTAGAGTTATATCTGAAGATCTTCAGACTGTTTGTAATAAAAGTTAAAAGCTTGATAAATAACATATAATTGTTAGAAATTTTAATTAAATGCTTTATATAATGAAGTTATGTAGACATTTTATATGTGAATTTAGAAACTTTAATATATGTGATTAATTTACTGTCTTGTCTTAGTTGTTATTAAGTTATTTGCTTGAAATTGTTTTGATTTATCTTGAAAGTTCTTAAAGATCGTTTTGCTATTTTTCGCATGTTAAATGTTGTTTAAGTGTTGTGTGTAGTATAGTGTAGTGTAGTATAGTGTAGTGTAGTATAGTGTAGTGAGTTGATATGATATCTGACATAATGATTTTCACACACATAATTGCCAACGGTTAAAATATCATAAAACACTAAAATATCTCATTAGAGACATTGAGAGGTTGGGAAAAGTAATAATAAATACTGATATGGCAATAGAATCTCGTTTTGGCTTTCATCTTTTCTATTGAGTCTGTGCCCAGTGTCAAGAGGGAAGAGTGAATGAATGGGAATGGGAATGGGAATGGGAATGGGAATGGAGTAGCCAAGCCTTGATTCCTCTCCAGCTTTTTAGTACCTGGTTGATTTTGTCTTCTATTCGTTTGTTTTGTTCTGTTCTCCTCTCCTCAACTCTCTTCTATAGGCTATACTATACTGTTCTGTGGTGTTCAGTCTGAGTTCAGGCATTGGGTACTTTGCTGATCATTTTGCTGATTAGGCTTATGGTTCATAGTTGTATTTGTATATGTATTTATAGTTGTATTAATAGTTGTATTTGTATTTGTATTTGTATTTGTATTAGTAAACCTGAATCTTCTGAAATGGACCTGTTGATGGGGTTTAGCCGGCAGAGCGAAAGATTTAAATAAATTACAAGCGCATTTTGTTGCTCAAATGTTGTGGGCTAATTGTATGCAGGAGTCAACTGGCAGCAATCCTCTCCAGCCATTTGATGTGCATGTGAATGTGCCTGTGAATGTGCATGTGAATGTAAATGTGAATGTGAATGTGAATCTGAATCTCAATCCAAATGTGAATGCGAATGTGATTGTGAATGGAGTGTGATTTGGGTTGGGTATATACTAAACTATACAGAATGGTTTTGGTTACCAGTTTGCGATTTGGATTCGGGCTTAAATATATATATATATATAGTAAATGAAAGAAAGAAAGAAAGAGAGAGATAGAGAGTGCAAGAGTGAGACGGGGGAGGGGAGGGGAAAGCGACATTTGCAATTCGTAATGCGCTTGTAAGACGCTTTCGCCAATCTTTTAATAAGAATCAAACACTAGACGAAAAATTTAAAACCATTTCGTATATGAGCAGCTTCCACTTATCGCTGATCATGCCGGTAGGTAGTACTCATACTCATACTCATACTCATACTCATACTTGTACTCGTACTAGGAGTAGGTTGCATAGATATACATCCAAAACACACACACACATACACATTGAGGTGCTCATTACTATAGCCTGAGCTGGTCAAACTAAGAAAGACTTGGGATCTGTATGCTATAGACTTGAGACCTAAGACCAGAGACTAGAGACTGGAGACTGGTCTGGTGCGCATGCCAATCATGTTTTGGGTCGACTTACTCCACTCTACATAGACGCTATCCTGTGGTCTCCCGCTCAACTGTCCGCCCAGCTGTCCGGCACAAACAGAAGTTCTTGTCGTTTATTCCTGTTACTTTACGTAGTTGTTGCGGCTCGGCTCGGCAGGCTCGTTGAATATTTCAAATTGCAATCAGTTGGCAGCATCTTGGCCTCAGCTACTGGAACGTTGATCCACAATAAATGCTTATACCGGTAACTATATATCTATATATATATATATATATATATATATATAGTAACAGTCAGTTTTGTGGGTTATATTACATTATATAACGTTGATTTATTAAAATATCTAATTAAACTATATTAATAGTATTATAGTGCCAGTTCATGGCCAAAATCAATCATTTATCGTAACAGACTTTAGAATTATTGTATACAATTTTTGTATATATAAAGATAAAGATAATGTATCTTTTGTTATTAATATAGATATAATTTGTGTTGATTGTAATAATTTAATGTGAAAATTACATTTTTTCACTGAAGCGTTTAAAATTTGTGTTTTCCATTTCAATTTTCCAGCATTGTAACTGCAATTTACACTGGACGGAACTGGGCCGTAGTATAATTGTCGAATTAAGTGCACTTACGAGTGCATAAAAAAGTGCATTTCATAATTAGGAGCTGCTTGTCAGCAATGTTGCTGTTGCTGTTGCTGTTGCTGTTGCCTGGATTGCAGCTGCTACAGCGGCAACGGGCAACGGGCAACAGTTGCTAATTTATGCCATTTGCTCAATGCCAATGCAAAGCAACGATACGATGCAATATAAAGAGGCCGAGGACAAGTGCGAGGACGAGCGCATAAGGATGATAACGATGATGATGTTGATGATGATGATGATGTTGGAGATAGCAATAAGTAGAAGAGTATAATGATGACGATGACGAGGACGAGGACGAGGACGAGCACAAGTGGACATTGGGCTATAGCTGTGGACAGTAGTCAGTGGTCATCAGTTGGTTGGCTGGCGGCCACTTATGAAAATTGGATTTTTACACTCCATTCTTGATGGAATGTTTATTGAGCTGTCATGTTGCTGTTGTTGTTGCTGTTGTGAGTGTTGCTGTTGTTACTGCCAATGTTCGACTGAAGTCCGTTCGACTCGGCAACAGGCTCAATAATTTAAATATCAAAATTGTTAGCAATTTGCACGCCCAGCGGTGCGTTGGCCGCTAGCAACAGCAACAGCAGCAGCAGCAGCAACAGCGCTACTTACAACAAAAGCAACAGCAACAATTGCTAATCAAATTAAGCAATTATCTTGTTACGAGCACAGACGAGCAACATGGCAGCACATCAACTGGTCGATTGGCCAACCCTCCGCCCTATCCGCCTCCTGTCTACTCCAGCCTCTGTCTCCTCCTAGTGCATTTCATCATTGCCAATCAAAAGGTTTGCTACGTCTCTTTATATTATATTATATACATATATATATATATATATATATATATATATATATAGCTTATATCTATATACATATATTGTATATAAGTTTATATATAAAAATAGCTCACACCTTTGGTAACTGTTGGTCGCAATAGGCGTTGCATGGGGCGGTGAGAAAGCAACAACAGCAACAAACAGTGCAACAACACTAGCATCAATAACAACATTAACAGCAACAGCAACAGCAACAGCAACAGCAACAGCAAAAACATAATGCAAAGTGCCCATTGTGCTATAGCATTTGAGCCCGCAGAGTTTATAAAGTCATAATAATGCCAGGGAAAATTCGCTTAAAATGCAATTTATCGCCACCACCAACAACACGGCACCAACAATCCTGCGAAAAATTGATGACGGCGACAGCAGCAACAGCTAAAACAGCTACAACAGCAACAAGTTGCCGTCTGTCTGACGAACTGACAGGCATCAGCGTCAGTCATTTTAGCCAACTGCCCAGCGTTATAGGCTGAACGTCTTGGCCTTCCTGCGGCGTTTTAGCCTGACGCCCGCCCGAATGTTGTTGCTGTTATAGCAGTTGTTGCTGCTGTTGTTGTTGTTATTCCTTCTTTTTTAGCTGTTGCTGGCAATGGCAACGAAAAAAATTAAGACATTTTATAAATTGCGCGTTGTTGTGGCCGCCTCTCAACTTGGTACTGACACTGGCACTGGAACTGACAGTGGGACTAAGACTCAGACTGGGACTGAGACTTTGTACTGGAATTGAGTCTCAGGCTGGAACTGAGGATGGTAGACAACCCTTAATGTGTTGTGCGATTCGTTATGCCAACTGACCGAAACATTGGGCCATCAACAACCAGCAACAAGCCTTGATATTGTCCTACTCATCAGCAACATCATCATGCAGCTGACTGCTTCATTTGATCGCCACAACTATATGGCTCTTACTATGCCTGCTTTGCCACATCTTCTTCAACTTGTTGCAGCAACATTTGAATGTAGCGATGCGTCAAAATATATACACACACACACATATATATATATAAATAATTGTATGTATGTGTGTGTGTGTCTGTTGTATGTTGCCGGCGTTTGCTATGGGCGGCACACCCACTTTTTGTCGTTATTGTTGCTCTGACCGCAAAACGTAATTGTGTTTACGATCATCTATTGCTGTTGCTGTTGCTGTTGCTGTTTCTGTTGCTGTTGTTGTTGCTGTTGTTATTGTTGTTGGCAGATGCAACAGTTCACGCCCCTTGATGCACGCCCGCCCATTGCACAGTCGCCCTGTCTAACGCATGTCAATAAGGCAAACTTTGCAGTAAGATAGTCAGACTTAAAGATATAGACAAAGCGAGAGAGAGAGAAAGAGAGAGAGAGAGAATGAGTGAGTTTCCTTGCCATTCCTCAACATTTCATATTTTCATATTTTTGTTTTTTTGGGTGTGTTCCTCACTTATCTCTCGCTCATATTTATGTTAATGTGTCTGTGCGCCGAACATCAAAAGCAACGGAACGCAACCACTCAAAATGCTAACTAACGGTTCTGTATGTGGTACTGCATGTGTTGGTTGTATCTCCTATGGCAAGTACACAAGTCCACAAGTCCACAGGTCCATTGGCAACTCAACATTGGGGCATGCAACGTTTGCTGTTTGTTTTTTTTCGGGGCCACAAGGAAAGTGTCTTATAGGGAAATTTATGTTTCCTTTGTTTTAAACATGGCTTAAATTAATATATACATATATATATATATATATTTGTGTGTATGTGTGTATTATGGGCTGAGTGGGCGTGTTATCAATATTGTAACGCCCCAGTGCGTTCTTATAAATATGCCAAAAACGACACACACACACACACGCACACACACACATACATATATATATATATATATATATATATATTTATTGAAGCAGAATGCGATTTGCCGAAATTGCCACATGTTGCAGCAACATTACAGTAAACATTGCCGGCAATTAAATGTATTAAAAATCTCTGACGCTGACTGATGCGCTCAAAGCATTTCCCAGCGACATCAACAAAGCACACAAGCAACTGTTGCTGCTGTCGCTGTGAGTGTTGTAGCTGTTGCTGTTGCTGCTGTTGGCCTGCACTTTCAATCTCGCTGCTAAGACTTCTGCTGCTGCTGTTGCTTTTGTTACCTTTATGTTGCTCATGCTGCCCTGCCGCCCTGCCCACTCTCTGACCCTCCCCGCGCATATTCAACCTCTTCACACTAGCAACACACCGCAGCAATCCCTGGGCCACAGCTTTGTCTACTGATTAATCACTCTGGCGCGTATAATAAATTAAAAATTTCAGTAATTTCGAAAGTCAATTAATCATTGGGAGGCTCGCTGCTGTTTGTTTCTCCTCTCTCTCTCTCTCTCTCTTGCTCTCTGACGCTCTCTTTCGCTCTTTGGGTCACTTTGTTATTGTTATGCTCTTGATGTGTATTTGCCGTGTTGCTGCTGCTGTTGTTGCTGTTGTTGTTATTATTATTGTATGTTGTTGATGTAGCTACTTTTTTTTTTTTTTTGTGTTGCTGCCGTTGTGCCACAAGCAACAACATAGACAACAACGACGTCGACTCAAAAATGTCAGCCCATGACTACGCGCCGCACATTTTAGATGATGATGAAGTAGCCACCGTCCTCAACATTATTTGTTGTTGTTTCTATCACTGTTGTTGTTGTTGTTGTTGTTGTTGTTGCTGTCCAACCAAGTTAATACCGAACAGCGGTAGATCAAGACAAGCCGGCATTCAGTTAGTTCTATTACCAAACACAAGAAACGATCACCAACTGCCTGGTCAACGGGAGCAACATCAGCGTCAGCTACAGCATCAGCAACAGCAACAGCAACAGCAACAGCAGCCGTTAGAGGTGCGGCAATTGCTGGCACTTTCTTCCTTGCAACAAGGCGACACATTCTGCAGCATTGATAAATGAATGTGAGGGTCAGTTTCGTTTGGGCTGCTGATGTTGCTGCTGCTATTGCTGTTGCTGTTCCTGTTACTGTTGCTGCCTCATTTCAGCAGCAACAACTTTCAAGATATACGCGCATTTGTCAGATAAAGCTGCAACGCCTTTCCCATTGTCAGCTTGCCACTGAGTTGAGTTTGATGTTGTTAATGTTGTTCTTCTTATTGTTATTGTTGCTATTGCTGTTGTTGTTGTTGTTGCTGTTGTTGTTGTTGCTGTTGTTGTTGCTGTTGTTGCTGTTATTGTTATTGTGTTTGCTTTGACCATAAAATATTGCCCCGTATCGCAAGCTGCGAGTGTTGAAATTTAAGTTTTAATTTAAGCGATATGAAGGGCGAGTCCCAACTGCAAACTTTAACTTTAACTGCAACTTTAACTGCAACTGCAACTTCAACATCAACATCAACTCCGACTCCGACTAAAGCTTTAGGTATATCTATAGCAACTGTTTTTAAGTCCAATCGAGCTGTGTCCGAATCGCGCACGAAATGAAGCCATTTTCATATTTATGAATTTGGCCCCTTATCGGAAACGCTTCAATTGGCCATCGAGCGAAGCGGCAAATTAAATATGGCCAGCCATAAACGATACTGACAGCCCAACAGGCAAAGGCAGCGGCAGTGACAGAGGGACAAGCAGAGGCAGAGGCAGAGGCAAAAGTAAAGGCAGAGGCAGAGACAGAGGCAAAGGCAGAGGCAGCAGAAGGAGTCAAATGGAAGGCAGTAGGAACTTCTGTACCTACTTCACAATCTTTGCTTCTTCTTATTATTTGTTTCTGCTTCTTCTTCGTTGAGTTCTTTTTTCTTGTGGTCCGTCTTGAGCGTCTTAGCTGAGTTATTAAGGCATCTTTATGGCCAATCTCAATGAGGTGTGAAGTGCAATCGTTGCCAGGCTTTTATTAATATACAAAACATATTTTATTTGTTATTTGTGGCACAAATCGGTGGGCCATATCCATACTGATCGATTGTATATAACTTATGTTTATATATATATATATATATATATATATGCTATAAGTAACTGAATGATTTGACATTAAAATGTCAAACTTAAGCTCGAGAAGCAGTGCAAAAGTTTGAAGAGATTCTCATATTTATATAATTTGGATATTACCTTTCTTTGCATTTGCTTTCATCTTCTTCTTCTTTTCCTTTGGTGCTAATGCTTATCTTATCCTGCATCTTATAGCTCTTACATTAAGCAGCAATTCTTTTTGGCCAATATTAAATATTGCGCCTCCAATCCAATCCAATCCAGTCAAGTTCAGTTCAGTTCAGTTCAGTTCAGTTCAGTCCCTTGGCACATGGCTTCTGGCCAACTGACAGCTGAGGTCGTTCACTTGTCGTCTTAATTAAGTGCGTGCAACAACTTGCTGGCAGCCTGCAACCGCAGCACAAAAAAAACAAATAATAATAAAAAAAATGAATGAAAAAAATGAGCAAAGAAAAGCAGAGAAAAAAAGGGTTTAAGGACATTTTGACTTTGGCATCGCGAGGCTGTCAATGGAATCCTATAAGCTGACAGTTGCCGATGAATTAAAATAACTTTTTAATGGCAAAGTTGTTGTTGTTGTTGCTGTTGTTGTTGCTGTTGTTGTTGTTGTTGTTGCTGTTGTTATTGCTGTTGTTGCTGCATTTACATTTAGAGCTTTTGCATTTGCAATTAATGGCAAATTGTTGGCCTGAATGCAGGTTGCTTTTTGCTTTTTGCTGTTGCTTTTTGCTGTTGCTTTTTGCTGTTGGTGTTGGCGTTGCTGGTGATTCTTATGCTGTTAGCTGGGCCTAATGATAAATGTTGTCATTTACTATGGATGCATGTGTAATCAGCGTCATGTCACTAACGGTTTATTGTTAACAAACAAATGGTTCAAATGGCGTGACTTCCTGGCAATTTCTTTGCAACAGTTTGCCAGGCTCTATGCATCTCGAATTGTTGTTGTTGTTGTTGTTGTTGTAGCTTGCAGTTGTTGTTGTTGCTGTAGTTGCTGTTGCTATTTTGGTTGCTTTTTGCTGTTGCATTTAAATTTGAATTTGGGAATTTGAATCGAATTTCGGTTGTGCCAAGTGCCAAAGCAAAAAAAAAAAAAAAAACTGCTGAAGACGATCGCAAAATTCACGCCATAAGTAGAATGCGATTTTCGCGCGTTGTTGTTGTTGTTGTTGTTGCTTGTCAGCCTAGCTGACATTGTTTTTGTTGTTGGTGTTGTTTGCTGTTGTTGTCGCGTGTTGCTTGGCTTGTTACGGTGCCCAAATATGAGCAACATCACGAGAATCGTGCGATTTGCCTTGCATATATTTTACAATTCTCAATCCTCAAATCCAATCCCAATCCCAATCCCAAACCCAAACTCAATTCCAAATAACAACAACAGCAGCAGCAGCAACATGAAACATCATTACCAAAGAGGGCAACATTTGCTATATATATGTATATATATATATATATGTGTGTGTGGAAGAGAAGGTTGTTCAAAATGAGGTATAAGGCATAAGGAATGAGGAATGAGAAATGAGAAATGATATGGGAATGAAGCACAAAACGAGAGCGAGAGAAACGTAATGAAGTTATTTGTCCTGGGGCCATACGAAATCAACGCACATATCCTTTTTGGCAATTGCAACGCGCTGTCGCATAAATCATTTGCCACTCGCATGAAATTGGGCATAAATTTGCTCCACTTTGTGAGAGAGCATTGGAGAGTGAAGGTGGAGTTGGAGTTCAAGTTTGGTGCACAAAAGGAGGAGTCCAAAAAGTAAGTTGTTGCCTTAACAAATGCGCGCAGCTGGAAGAGTGTCAGTTAGGCAGTTGCAGAGAGGTCGTAGTTTATGCCTGATGAATGCCATTTAGAGATGATATTCTGGATAAGGTTCTCTTTTGGCTTATCTTTATATAATTTACGATATATGCTACAATACGATATATACGATATTAAGCAGCCATCACTAAGCATGTATATATATATATATATATATATATATATATAGTTCACCCACATGCCTTGAGCATTGTTCAATTTGAAATTAGCTGCGAATTCGGTTATTAAAAGCTTATGGCAAGGACCCAGTTACCCTTTTTGGCAGTTACCAATTCTCAGTTATCATCATCAACACATACAGACTGTTAAATTTGAGACTCAGAAATCAGACGCAGTTTAAGTTTCAGATTCCGATTCAGAGTGAGATCTAGAGCCAGAGTCAGATTCAGAGCCAGAGCCAGAGACAGACCCAAACCCAGACCCAGACCCAGACCCAGTTTCTATAGCTGTTTCCGTGATTCCTGCTGTGATAAATCAACGTGAGACTAATGCGCGCTTAACACGCGAATTATGATTTTGCAAATGATGTGAATGTGGCTGCCAGTTGCAAGTTGCACAGTTACCAGTTGCAAGTTGCACAGTTACCCGTTGCCAGTTGCCTGCTGCCAGTTGCCAGTTGCCTGTTGTAAATTTTTTAAATTTTGAATTGTATATTGTGCGGGCTATGCAGGTGCTCTATACAGGCAGCCAGTCACTTGATTGCTTTATAATCGCCTTTAGTTCAGTTCAGTTTTGGTAGTCCAACTTAGTCCATGTCATGGCATGCCATATACCAGAGATGCTGATACCAACACTGACGCCGACGCCGACGCCGACGCCTTGGCCAACTTAAAAAGTGGCATTTAATTGCAGTTTAAAGAGTCTTCAATGTGAAAGTGAACCTTTGACCTATCGGTAATTAGTTTTGCAGTCAAGCAATAAGACAAAATCAACAACGTATCAACACATGACCCTCTTTTAATTCCTCTGCCACATCAGCATCTTTAACATTGTCTCCATCTTCGTTTACGATTCCTTCTATGGCTACCATGATTATTGCTTCGGGCTCAGCCACTGCCACTTTACAGCTAACACAGCGATCCACTGTGGCAAAGAGAAGAATTCTTTTCAATTTTTTTTTGTTTTTGTTGTATTCGTCAAAGCGCTTAACCCACTTATTATGACTGCCATTTATAACGACAATTGCTAGACAGCACCAGCAACATGGCACAGTAAAACTACCAGCAACAGTCAAACAGCAATAACATGCATTACAGAGAGAAAGGGACAGATAAAGAGAGAAAGAGGGAGAGAGAGAATATGGATCCTAGTAGCTGCCTGTTGGATTGTTTGGCTATTGGGCTGTGCCTGTGCGTGAAGTTGTCGCCATCATCCTTATTGCTTCTGCTGCTGCTCCTGTTGCTGTTGCTGTTGCTGATGCTGTCGTTGTCGTTGTTGTGTGGGCGTCCTTTTGACCCGCATGTCGTTTATAGCCAACATTGCTGCTGCTGTTGCGGTGGCCATTTTGTGGTTTGCCCTTGTTTGCCCATCGCATAGCATTGTGTGCCCATTGTGAGGCCATAGGTCGTACATACAGTCACGGCCAGGCGACAACTCAACAACCTCTACAACAATGATAAAAGCAGAAACGAAAAAAGAAGAAAATATAATATAAAACTCTTCACCTCCTACCCTTACTCCCCTCCTTATTGTTGGTAGGGGGCGGGGGGGGGGGGTCCCTACCAAACTGACAATGGCACAGTTTTGCATGCAATTGACTCTCACAGCTCGTTGCTTTTAACTCTCGAAATGTGCGTTATGGCTGAGCATAACGATACACACATTCTTTCTGTGTGCGTGTGTGTGTGTGTGTGTATATATAACACATGCATACATTTTTCTTTTATTGATGCAAGTATTTACAGATATTTCTTTTTTAAATTGTTGGCAATTATAAAAATCGGTTAAAACGATGTCACTTTAATGCACTTTATCAATATAAATTTTCATGCAGAACTCAAAGCAATTTCCCAAACATTTAAATATTTAAATGTAAATATCAATAAATACATATATATATATATATATATATATATATGTATATATTCCCAGTAAGTACTTATCATACTGCACCTGTAGCTTAAGGAACCTGAGAAACCCTTTCATAGGTTTATATTCAGAATTGTTTGCATTTTGTTAACGCATTCGTAATTCATATGCGAGTACAAGTTGTTTTGGACTTATAAGCTGGCATTGAACCTGAAAATAATGCCAATACAATTCGATATCATAAATATTTTATGCACTATGCTCTTACCCTATTGCTGCTGTTGGGTTTAACTTTGGTATTGGCTTTTGCATACATTTTGTCAATTCCGAGACAGGGGGAAAAAAGCAAAAAAAAAAAAATGGGAAGAGAAACAAAGTTGAAGCAGCTCAAAGAGCTTAAAGCGAATGCCTATTAGGCTGCATATTAAAAAAAATATATGCAGGCATAAGGCCAAATAAATAACAGACCAACAAAATGTTGGCCAAGAATCAGCCATCAGGCAACAGTCAACAGGCAACAGGCAACTGGCAACAGTCAACAGTCAACATACAGGCAAGCAGTGGGCAAAGCGGAAAACAAAAAAAAAAAAAAAAATACAAAAAATACAGAAAAACAAAAGGCAACAACAAACAACAAGAACAACAAAGTAAAGTTAAGAAAAAGAAAAAGCAAAAGCAAAAGAAAAGAAAAGAATTTTAACCCTTTTTATGATTATGAATGCACGTCAGCATATTTATGTAAAAATTATGCAATTTGCTGCCGTTCTATGCCAGTGCGTGGAGCAGTTTCCTAAATCGAAGGGACTTAGTGCTAGAAGTGTAGAGTAGCAGGGGAACGAGGGTGGCGGAGGGGAGGGAAAGCGGTATATATGGTATAAGCTAAAAAACCAAGAGCCACATCGGTTGAACTTAGCCAGTCAATCAAATGTTGACGGGCTCGTCACAGTTGTCGCTGCTGTTGCTGATGTTATTGTTGTTGCTGTTGCTGCTGCTGCTGCTTCAAAAGGACAACAGTTGAAGAGCAAACGAAAAGAGTTAGGTATGAAGTTGAAGACTATGGAAACATTGACGATGTAGATGCCTCAAGAAATGCATCTTTTAAGCAATTTGCAAACCAAAATGTGTATTAAAATTTATGACGAGTTCAACTCCAAAATGGATGGCGATGGATTGAGAGATAGGAACGGATGAGAAAATTCTTCACAAGAACAAAAAAAAAATATAAGAAAGAAAATGAAAAGAAAAATAGACAACGCATCTATATATATATATATATATATATATATAAATATATGATCTGTATAAATCTTTGCAATACTTCCCAATAAAATCAAATATATTTTATATAAAGATGTAATATTCATATATGAAACAAATCAAGCGATTAAACAGTTACTATATATATATATATATATATATATATATAATACTTTTTATCCAATAAGAATCTGAGTATTAAGCCATTGCAATCATTTTTAATTTAATTGAATTTCTCAATTAGTTATTAATATTATTACAAAAAGAAAAAAAATTAAAGTCAAACAAATATTTAATTCTATTAATTTTTTTTATTTTTCTTTTAATATTTATAAACTTAATATTATTAAATAAAAAAAAGTATAATTAATTTTATACAAATTTTTTTAATATTTTGTTTTTTTTTTGTAAATTTGAAATCCTAAAGAATTAAAATTCGCATCAAAAAGTCGAGGGAAAATAAATTGCTTAATCCAAAATGATTTGTAGTTTTTATATACATTTAAATACTTGTTACTTGTATTATTTAACCGTTATCTTTTGATATAGGTTTATATGCAGACCATTATCGGTTACATACCATATATAGCATATTGATCATACTTTCAGAATATGTCAAAAATTAGCATTACCAAAACTGAAGCAACAGACATAACTGTCTTTGCAGCAGCTGCTGCAGCTTTGACTTTAATCTTGCATATCATGTAAATTTTTGAATGTTTTTTTTTTATATATCGTATATATATATATATATATATATATATATATATATAGTATTGAATTTTAATTCGGTGATCATCATCGGCATCAACAGCAACAACAACATATGGTACATGATGCATGTTAGCCAAGTTATTCGCATTGAAATTCATGTCTCTGTTAGCAATTGTTGTTGTTGTTGCTGTTGTCACTGTTGGCATTGGTTGCAATGATTGGCTTTAACTTTCACCAGCAGTTCTCTGATCAATGTTGTTGTTGCTGTTGTTGTTGTTGTTGTTATTGTTGTCGTCATCATCATCGTCGTGATGACTTGGTCGCTCGCCCTTCACCCTTGGCCCACTTGGCCTACATGGTGCACTTTAACAGGGCCAAAAGCAAATTGTTAAGTTATTTGTAAATTTCGCTGTTGTTCGTTGTCTGCTTGTGTTTTTCTTACATTGCTTTTCCACACTATATCAGACAGTATCTGTGTGTGTGTGTGTGCTTGTGTGCTTAGTTGATTTTCTTCACAACCAACAAGGAATCACACACTTTTTATACCCTTTGAGTTATGCTTGAACTCCATTGCTACTCCACTCACACCCACACCCACACCCACACACACCTCACCTATATCCCTTTGCTTCTATCGACTAAAACGTATTCTCTAACTAATCAACTTTTCGTTTAAGCTGTGCAATTGTAGGGTATCTGTATAACAGCATAGTAAAGCATAACATTCCATTATTCGTTGTCTCTTTCAGTACTGTAGCTTGTGTGCATGCATTGCAGATTTTTGCCAAGTAAATCCTTTTGGCAAATTGTATATGCATCATAAAAAGGCAGAAGGAAACACACCACGAATATTTCAAATTAAATAAATTTTACATTTTATATGCCCTATAGCATAGTGTAAAGCAATCTAGGTGTATGCACTATTACTACTTTATTTCATTCTTCCAAAAAAAAAAAAAAGAAAACAAAAAAATCCATTTTATTTTTTTTTTTAACTTTAACAAAAAATTTTCAATTTAAATTAAAATTTAAAAATTTATAGAAGTTCTTTATATATTAAAAATATTATATAAAATCAAGTAGAGGCATACATACTCTTTCCATTATAGTAAATGTATAGTCTACTTTTGGGATATTATAGTTAGTTACTTCTAGGGCTTATAGAGAGTCGCAAACATCTTTTGGTTGCAGTTCTTGTTTATGTTTTCATTTGTACTGAAAATCCTTTCATGTGCAGATTTTATGTTTGTCTCGTATCTTGTTTTACTGTTTTTGTTATCTTTTTATTTATTTTATATATATATATATATACATTTCTTTTTTGTATGAGTATAGTTTATATATGTGTGAGTGTGTGTGTGTGTGTGTGTGTGTGTGTGTGTGTGTGTGTGCCTTCTGGGCTCCTTACCTGTCCGTCCTTATATGCTAATTTATTGGCATTGTTGCACAGTGAAATGGTAAAAATGGGTCAACCTGGTCATGGGATTGGACGTTTTTTGTGTTGCTGTTGTTTTTGTTGTTGTTGCCTTATTTCAATGCATTTCTATTTACATTGATGGGCCACCAGGAAGTAGTAGTAGTATGTGATGATGATGATGATGATGATGTTGTTGATGATGTTGATGACGATAGTTATGGCATCCTATCATTAGCAGAGCAAGCTCAATATGGTTATAGAATGTGTTGTTTTCGATACATAGATTGGAAATGAATCGAAAATAGTTAGAGATGTGGATGTGGATGTGGATACTTGAATTGGTGTTGGAACTAAAGTTGTAGCTTAAGCTGATACTGATGGTGCTGTAGAGAGCTAAGATAAGAGTGCTCTGTGCTCTGTGCTCTGTACTCTGTTGTCTGTACTCAGTGTTGAGCTCTGTGTGAAATGTGAATGAGAGCTGTTTCATGTGGTATCACACGTAGCACTTAAGGGCATTATCAGGCACAGAAGAGAACATATTTGTTGCCCAAATAAACTGAAGCATCATTTCATTTATCTTATCCTACTCGTACTACTTCCCCTGCTTCAAGTCTTGGTACACACCAAAGGGTCATACTCTTGTATGAGCATTTTGCTCTTTGGCCGTAGAAGCAGACGTCAGCTGCTGTTGCTTAATAAAAAAAAAAAGAAAGAAAAACGGAAAAATAACAAAATAAAAGGAGAAAACCCTACAGTAAATGGAACACATGAGCTGGCAAAATTCTCTATCATGTATTCATGTATGTGTGTGTGTGTGTGTGTGTGTGTGAATGAAATTTGTTTGGTGTGTTAAAGTGTTATCGTGCTTTCTCGACGCTTGTCGGAAAATATTCGACATATTCAACAAAATTCATATAAAACGAAGCTAAAATAAAGTCAGTTGAGCTGCCTTACAGCAGTTTTGTTGTCTTTACTTAATTCTCATTCGTAATTGGGCCAAGTTAATTCAAGTGTTCATCTGGGCCATAATTCAATTGCAGTTGAATTTTAATGCGCTTTCAAATTTCAGTTAACTACCTTTTGATTTAATTTCTATATATTTAATAATATTTGTATAGTCTCTATCTCTTTCTATATATATTTTTTTATATCTGTTCATCTATCTCTTTCTTTATATCTTACTACTTATTTCGCTCTGTGTACTGCTTGTGGCAGTCATAGTTAAAATGTGCACCTGTCGCTGGCATTTTTTAATAACTCAATTTTTATGGTTCTAGCTACAGGTTTTTTTTTAGTTAGAGCGGTTATTTATTTATCTATGTGCAGATAGCTTTGGCCATGTCCTTTTACCGACTTGGCCATGATTAATGCATGCCGGCGAGAGTTTCCTTTTGCGCTTGATTCGCATTCATTGCCAAATATTTCATAATTCATTTCCGAAGACAACCTGGTCACAGGCATAAAAACGTCCATAAATGCGCATAAAAAGTTTTATTACCATTTCACAACTTGGCCTTTACACACCAGGTATCTATCTATGTATGCTATTCTGTTAACTTGGCTAACACACATACATATACATATGCACGCACACAAACACTTTTCACCATTCTTGTTCTATTTCTCTATCTCTCGCCCTCTCTCTCTTTCTATTTATCTATCTCTTTCATTTGCCTATTAACGTTGCTCTTGTGCGTCATAAATCTAAAAGATAGATTTATGCAGCATCTTTCTCTCTCTGTATATATATATATATATATATATATATATGTGTGTGTGTGTGTGTGTGTGTGTGTCTGCCTGTTAGCTCTTATATCATTGTATCCGTATCTATTGCTGTAACTGTATCTGTATCTTTTACCCACAATCAGAGCTTAACTACATGTATACTTGTATATTTGTGTGTGTGTGTGTATGTTGACTCTATGCCTAATTCTCTGTATATACTTTTTCTGTACGTGTCTGTCCTAACATTCAATTTCCTGTGGTGTATATGGAGCATCCTCTTACAAAATTGAAGGGAATGAACGTTAAAAAGAAAAAAAAAATAATAAAAATGGGTACAAATAAATACGTAATATCATTTAACAAACAGTACAAACAACTCGTGCTGCAACTGTTTTCTTTGTATGGGTATACGCTGCGTATACGCAATTTAAAAGTTCAACAGGTAAAATCCGAAAGTTTACGTTAATTCTCTCGGGATTAGCTCAATAGAAATCGATTACCAATTGCCATGACTCATTCGAAACGACACTGTGCACTCGTCCTAAGCAACAACAAGAAGAATCTTAATAGTTGTAGAAATCGCTGGAAGAGCAACGTTTCGTTGATGATTCTTCAGCGACGGTCAAATGTGCGATTAGGGATCGATTCACTTTGTATCCAGAAGGTTGCAGTCTCAGCACATATCTTGTCTTCTCTCCTCTCTTTTATTAATTCCAATACATTGATAATAAATATTAGACGATGTTACCTAAAATTTCTATGTATGTGTGTATGTGATATATGTCTATTGTTTCTTTTCTTCTCTCTTAGGCACAAACAATGGTTCATATCTTTGCCGCGCAGCGCATAAAGAAATATTCAATCGCTTAACTTGAAAATCTTTTCGAATTCTTCCAGCATGTCAAGTCTTAAAAATCATATCAGATACAATATATATATGTATAAATCGACCAACTTAATTTAAAGAGCAACATTTATAATCTAAACCCAAGCATATAGTATGCTTTCACAGACAATTTTTAGTGCACATTTTGAGTCTCATAAAGCGACTTCAAGCTGTCAAAGGTCAAGAATAATTTTAGAGCACAATATGATTTTTTTCTTTGAATTTACAGAATGCAATTTGAAATCAACCATAGCAAATGATAAATAATAACTACGTATGGTTTCAAAAATTACTCAATCAGCTTATAATTGCTCCTAAAATAAACCAGTTTTATCTTTCTGCCAAGAGCATTAAAACGAATTTCTATTTTTTGCCATAAGTTCATTAAGGAACAATTTAAGCCAAGCTAAGACAAGATATTTAATGCACATTTTAAGGCATTTACCAATTAATAAAAATAATGTTTAATACTTAACTCATAGGTATTCGATTGAATTTAGGTCCGCACTTTCGATCCTGAAGCTATTTCTTCGTGAATGTTCAAGTACGTTAAGAATTATTATCCGACATAAGTTCCCATTTAAGTATCATATAGCCATCAGCATTTGGAGCTATTAAATTATCAAGTATGCTCACATAATCAATAAGTTATATCTTTGTTGGTTGAAAGAAATTTGACCATCACACGATACTGTCAAACATTTCTATGGTATGTGTAGGAACTGCCATGTTTTGATTTATATTTTGGGAGGAATGAACCATTTTTCGGGCTACTTACCATTTGTTTTCCATCCTATCATATCATATATATATATATATATATATTTTCACATCAATACACATTTCGCCAATTATTATTGCTTACTTCAATTAAACAGAAAACTTTTTTTTTATCATTAATATTAGTTTAACCTATAGGCGGTAACTAATACACCTTTATAACTTTAATCATCTATGAATACAATTGCTTTGTTCAGGATTAGCTTACTCATAGAATATATATATTGAATTTAGACACAGGCACATCGCCGACCTCAATAGGCGTGCGTACTGAGTTGTAGTTTCAATAACTACAATCTCATTGAGAGGCCCTGGGTTCGAATCCCAGGTAAGGCATGTATGTTGTACGCACGTCGAAATTGGGGAAATCATTGGGTTATTGCAAATATTGTTTTTTCGCCTTGGCAATATTTGCAGACCACCCGATTTCCCCACACACACACACAAAACGCTATATATATACCTGTTGGCAATTCTAAAACAAATAAAACTCAGCAGCAGTAGTTCCTTGTCTTAGAATAGTGCACACCCATGTTGTAAAGTGGCCTGGATTGCAGAAAAAAAAAAAAAATATGAATAAATCAAAATTATATGTTTGTCAATTTGAAATGTAAAAAATAAAATAAAAAAAAAAATTTTTTTTAAATTAATTTTTTTTTTATTTTATATATATAATATATATATATATATATATATTATATTATATATTTTATAATTATGTGCAAAAATAATAGAAACTTTATTTTGATTCAATAATTTGGAATTTTTTTATATATATATATTAAAAAATAAATATTAAGCAAATTAATATGAATTTAATTAGTAACAAATTTTTATTATTTATGCATAAAATTTAATTGTAATTTGTTGTATTTTAATTAGAATTCTGCTATATTTAGTAACAAAAAATAATTATATTAATAATTTATATATAAATATAAATAGTTTTTTAAACAAAAATTTAATTTAGTTTATATATTTTTTATATATATTACTCCAATGAATCAGATATTTGTGTTAAGTTAAATTATTTTTATATTTTCCAATTATTATTTATAATAAAATATTAAAAACATTTTTTTTATATAATTTTTAATGTTTTTGATACTTAAAATATATATGAAAAAAATTCTATATTAATATAAATTAATTTCTTTTAATTAAAAATGGAAATTTCTATGAAATTAATTATTATTATTTTTCTTTTGAATAAAAAAAGTTTGTGAGATATTTTTAACAATTTATAAATGAATAATTTAATATTAAGCTTTTTATGCTGAAAACAATATTTAATTTTATATTTATATTAATATATTTAATTTAATATTTACTATATTATAAACTTTAATCTAAAATAAATAATTTCATTTTTAATATAGCTTATTGCATCTTCAAATATTTTTAGATTATTTAAATTTTTATGAATTGATGTACCTTTTATGAAAAATAATATAAATTTGTGTATATAGCAATAAATATTGAGATTCATTTTTAATCAAAGGCGCATAAAGTAACGAGTATTTTATAAGTTGTCTATTTTATATATTTCCTAAATATTTTCCTCCTTTTTGCCATATGTCTGCATATTTTGTGTGTGCTTTGACTGATTTGAAATGGGCGTGGCAAATGGCTAAGAAAATTTATGCAGTTTTCAATGCCATTACTCAGCTGTGTTACCCGCAGCGTTGACCACTTTATGTGTGTGTGTGTGTGTGTGTGTGTGTGTGTGTGTGTAGTGTGCTTAAAGTGAAGCTAAGTGCGGAGTACTGCGAGGGGAAAAGTGCAGCTGAAAATTCGTACTAAATGCTACCAAATTAGTTTGAAATTATCTTGTGAAATAAATCGCAGCGCTATAAGCCATAAGCAACCTTTTATTGCATTTTATGAGCGCAGATTATTTATTATTTGCCATATAATTCGCTTCCGAACTACGGATTGTTCATATTTCTAACTAACGGTAATGCTCGAGGGTTGTTACCATTTTGAATATGTTAGCAAAAAAAAAAAAATACAGAATTAAAACAAAAAAAAACTTGATTTAGCAATCGTTTTGATATCAGTAAACGGCGGCAATTTGTTATACCAAATGTATATATATATATATATATATATATATAGACATGTAAATATATGTGGGCATGGCAACCAGGTGGTAATTATTCTTAAATCGTGCCTAATTACTCAAGGTGCAGTGGCTTAAGATAAGCTAATAGTGAGCGCAAAAAGTAATCAACATTATTGATTGAAATCAAAAGGCAGCTGGCTCAATAAAAAAGTAATTCTAAAAAACTCATATAAAAATGTATTTTGATATTTTACTTTTGGTAAGCACTGTTTAACATTTTTAGATATTTGCTACTATATACAACACGGTCTATATATGTATATATATATATATATATATATATATATATGAACAGATCGAAGTAAAAATTCAATAAATTTAACATTTTTTTTGACTTGCTTCCGGGCTTTTTGTTGGTTTTCTTTTGTTTTTTGTTGTTTTTCTTTTTCTTCTGTAAAGCTATGTAGTTTAAGTCTATGTGTTTGTGTGTGTGTGTGTGTAAGTTTTAAGACTATTTCAACGTATTTTAGCCACCAACTGTGGTTGGCATTTTTATTATTGTTTGCCTTGTTGCTCGAACCGGGAGCTCTTGATAGCCTTGTGATTTTGTTTTTGAGAGATTTGCGCCGCTTTGTCGGCCATGATAAATACGAGTACACAAACAATTTTCAGGTTTCTTATTATATTTCTTTTTCTATATACAACATATATATATATATATATCTTTCTATATATGTGTATTTTTGTTTTTGCGTGAATTCTCTGCTCTGGTGGCCGCAGGACAAAATGCCACAGCCAAAACTACATTGTAGGTCGCAGAACGCAGTTGTAGTTGTTGCCGTTGCTGCTGCTGTTGTTGAGTCAACAATTTAAGTCACAATTTGGAGATTGTTGCTGTTGCTGTTGCTGTTGCTGTTGCTGTTGCTGTTGCTGCTATTACTGCTGCTCATTGGCACTCAGTCAAGAGACAAGCTTTTTGCTGTGCATCCGCAACAAATATTTTAAGTTAGAAGCAAACAACTATGACAGTAAACAGGCAGACAGTCAAAAGGAGCAGGACACTGAAACTGGCAATGGACCACACCTTGTCTGTTGTTGATGTTGCTGTTGATGTTGCTTTTGTTGTAGCTGTTGCTGTTGCTGTTGCTTTTACTGTTGCGGCTGCAATACATCAAACAGCAAGACAGGAATGAGCAACGGGGGTCGTCGCTGTGTTGACACTGACATAGGAGGCGATTGCAGGCAACTCCAGCTGAGTGATGACCGCGACAATGGCGAAATCGAAAGCCCCAGACAGATACATAAGCCCACAGAGCATGGCGCGATCAAAGCTTCCTGGAAATTAATTAAACCTCTAACTGAAATACTCAAGACCAGCCGGTCGATCGTTGGGACAAACGGACACAATTGGACACTCGGACATTTGGACATTTGGACATTGGGACATTGGGACACTGAGAAAGTTAGAACAGTCGAACGATCGGTTGGCTGGTCAGTTGGTTCATCGACTCCAACAGGCTGCTCAATAATTATCGACGCTTATCAAAGGCACCGTTACAGATGCGCGCGTACACATGATCTGGCCACCAAGTATGGAGTTTGAAGATTCTGCACGTGTGGTGGCATCATCTAGGAGGTGGAATGTTCATGCTGCTGCTGTTGCTGCTATTGCTGCTGTTGCTGCTATTGCTGATGCTGCTGCTGTTGGTGGTGAGGCGGCCTTTGTTCATTTCGATGCAGCGCAATTAATATTCAACGCCGTTGGCTGATCATAATTTACGTGCTGAGTTTACGATGCGACTGCAACTGCAACTTTAGCTTCAACTTCAACTTCAGCTTTAACTGCAACTACAACTGCAACTGCAACTTCAACTAAGACTGATACTGATACTA
Organism: Zygothrica quintamaculata; assembly: GCA_037044455.1. NCBI lineage: Eukaryota > Metazoa > Arthropoda > Insecta > Diptera > Drosophilidae > Zygothrica > Zygothrica quintamaculata. The sequence continues at coordinate 184,907 of JBAMBS010001392.1, forward strand.
AAACTGAGACTGAGACTGAGACTGAGACTAAGACTTAGACTGAGAGAATATCTGCACTAAGTCTATAGACCTTGAGGGCGTTACCGCCAGCCGCTTGCAAAGTGGGCGTATTCTGAGCCAAGTCAACAATAGAGCCAACTCTGCAACTACTATACCAATACTTCAATATTTCAATACTTCAATACACTAGAGCCAGCAGTAACCAGTGCTATCTGCTGCTGCTGCTGCTGTTGCTGCTGCTGCCTGACAAAAGGGCATTCTATTTACATTTGTCGAAGACTGCTTACACATGAGTGCACCACTGTGGTTTTAGTAGTCATATTTGTTGGTAAGCCACAGGGCATTTTACTGCCATGCCATGCTGTGGTTGTTGTGTACTTGGCCAATATTTCAAATATGTTTAAATCAGGTTTAATAAAAGCCTATAAATAACTAAAATAAATGTTAAAATAGCAACTTAAAACAAATTTAGTATAAAAACTGCTTAATTAGAGAGACTTACTCTATGATTGTTAAACTGACAAATAAAAGTAGAGAAAAAACTGAAGAACAAAAAAAAAAAAAATATAAAGAAAGAGTTAAGATTGGTATGAGTGGCCACCCATTGTCAATGTGGACGTTGCTCCCATTTATGAGCACTGGAAATAAGGTTAAGAGTGACACCCAGGAGACCTACATACGACATATGCGAAAACTCATTTGCATTTGTGTCCTAACGATTGCTGATTTTAAGACCTGAAGTCTCTCTGTGCCACAGCCTCAGCTTGAGCCAGAATCGTAGCCTAAGCCTGGGTCTGGGTCTGGGTCTGTTGGTGGCTGGGCCAGGGTGCCAGGGCCGTTTGCCATTCACTCAACGCTTAGCTGGGCGCGGCAGCGCAGTCAAATCTTCAAGATAGACCAGTCCATACAGACAGGCAGACAAACAGACAAGCATGCAGACAGACAGACTGAAAGACAGCCAGTCAGTTAGTCAAGGAGTCACTCAGTCAGGGAGTCAGTCAGTCAAGGAGTCATTTGGTAGTTGCATTTCACATGGATTTATGCAGTCATTCGCGCTGCTTTTCGGTTTTCTCATTTTTTTTTTTTTTGTTTCCTTTTTGGTTATCAAAGACCCATCGATGTGGCCTGGCACTTGGAGCCTACAGGGCAGACCTGTGCTGAGCGATCATTAAAATATATATGACACCCACAGAACCACGACGCGACGTCTACTATGAATACTATGAGTATATAACGCTTTATATGCTCTACTACTCACACCAATTACAATTTTAGATACACGTGCCCTTCCCCCCCACCCCCTTCCCCAGTCATCTCTTTCTGACAACAAGTGGTAAGTGCTTGCTGGTCTGTTGGTCTGTTGGTCTGTTGTCTGCCTTCTGCCTGCTGCCTGCTGCCTTCTTCTGTTGCCTTCTGCGTGGTACTTCGTGTGTGGTCCAATTAATTTTTGGATAGAGCAATCAAAATGTTTCTTTTTCGGCGATTCAAGTGGTTGAAAACGTTGTTGTTGTTGTTGCTGCTCGTTGCTCGTTACTCGTTGTTGCTGGTTGTTTGTTGTTGTTGTTGTTGTTGTTGGTCTTTATGGCTGTTGTTCAACATGTTGCAGGTCAATTTGTTGCCGTTTCTTGTCCTCAAAACTGAGTGTTTGTATATGTGTGTGGTCCACTGATTAGATGAAGTAGGGCTTTTAATCCTATGTCTGTGTCTGTGTGTGTGTGTGTGTGTGTGTCTATGTGAGTATAAAAGTGGAGGGCAGAAGGAGTTTGAACAATAAGGGACTTTAACAATTAGTTATGCCTGTCACCGCATCATAATCACTAATTAGTCCTACAAATATTTCTCCCAAAAAATGAAACAAAAGACACAAAAGACACACCAAGTAGTGAGTACTGAGTACTAAGTAGTGAATAGTGAGTACTCAGTTGTGAGTAGTGAGTATGCCGATGCTTTTTAGACCCAATTTGTGCTGTTAGCTGTGTGAATTAGTCGCTGTAGAAGAAATCACGCCTCGGTAAGTCTTTTTGGCACGTATTCGCATTCTTGTCTTAATTAATTTGATGGCAAAGTGCATTTCGTTTAGAACGTGTATTGTCATTGGCTTTAGCTGTTGCTATTGCCCTGGTTGCTGCTGCTGCTGCTGCTGCCGGTTGCCGACTGCCGACTGCCGACTGCTGCCAGCTGCAATTGCTAACCCAAATTTGAAGGCAACTTCAAGCCTTCAAGCTAATTAGCAAAGTGTGCCCAGGATTCAAAGGCCCAAACTTAGCCTATTGCTATGACAACGCAAATTGTATTGCAAGAGTTGAAGAGGGGGTAGGGGGATAAGGTTGTATAAGATTGTTGCATACACTCATATCAAGTGGTTAGTTGTCTTGCAATATAACTAAAGTTGCCACACTTCAAATATATAAATTGGCTCACATGAATTTTAACAGCTCTGGTTTTTGTGGTTTACTATAACAATTGTTGTTGTTGTTGCTGCTGCTTGTGTTGTTGTTGTTGCTGTTAATGCAATTTCTGTTGCTGCAGTTTTTGGTCTGTTGGAGATGTTTGCATAAGTTTTCTGCTACAACAAATATGGGTATTAAATGAAATTAATTAGTTGACAGCTTCGACTATGTTTTACCAGAAAACTGTGTAAAATTAATTAATAGATAGAAATAAAAGAAGAAGAAGCAGAAGAATTTAACTATATAGAAAGAATAACTGAAAGATCTATATATATAATATATATATATATATATATATATATGTATATGTGTGTATATGTGTGTATACATAATCAAAGCAATCTAAAGAAGTTGCCTTGATTCTACATATTCATGTTAATATATACGAAATGCAATTGCTGCTGCTGCTGCTGCTGCTGTTGCTGCTGGTTATGTTTCTTCGATTCTGTATGCAATTGTAACGAATACTCAAATATGCAGCATATATGCGCCCCCAGCAGCAGCTGCAGCTCCCCACCAAGAAAAACACATCTTCAGCTGCTGCCATATAAAGAGCTTCTATGTAGATGTAAATGTTGAACCGAACTGAGCCTGAATACTGATACTAGTATACATAAGGGTAGACGGGTGAGGGGTTTTAGAAGTTAGAGCAGGATAGAAGGCTTGCTAGTTGCAAGTTGGAAGTTGGATGTTTGCTAGTTTTGCAAGTTGCAAGTTGCAAGTTGCAAGTTCGCAAGTTGACGATGAAAATAGTCGTTGTAGGATTGGAAAATGTTATGCAGCTCCCAGGCGAATACCTTGGGACAGGGACTTGTCACGGGGCCACTTTAGTGTTTTGCCCGCTCCGCCGTTTTGAGAACTCGACAATAAAAGATAATCAAGCGCTAGGCAATGCTTGGCAATAGTAAATCCAGGTTTTAGCTTTTTGGATAGCAGCTCTTTGGTAACAGCTCTTGGTAACAGCTTTTGGTACCAGCTCTAGGATTTCAGCACCATTTTCAGCTCCTTTGGAATAAATTGCCATGTTGTTACAATTTCTTCGTGTTGCCGGCATAAATTTCGAGCCAAACTGTGGCATGTGCAAATCCCTCGTGCTTCTCCTACCACTACGCATTTTCCATCTAAACAAAAAAAAACATATATATATATATATATATATATATGTATATATGTCTGTATATATATATAATATATATAAAATTGCCAGTTGAAAGTTGCGCGTTGCGCATTGCCAGTTGCAAGTTGCCAAATGGTAGCCAAAGTGATGCTGCTGCTGCTGCTGCTGCCGCTGCTGCAGCAAGTTACCACCTGAGTTTACCTGGCTGACATTCAAAGGTGCAACATGCAAATAATTAATAGCATTATAAGATGCACTCACGAAATCGCACAGAAACAACGCCAAGCGTTGTAATAATTCAGCTTACTATGGGCGGCAGCAGCGGGCTTGGAGATGCAATCCGTTGCAATGGGATGTTATGGGATGGGATGGGATGGTATGGGATGGGATGGGATAGATGTTTGCAATGTTGCAAGTATGTGTCGCGTTGCAGACAAGGACAATAAATGTTTGGGAAAGCCAGAGCAGAGAGTCACGCTTCGACATGGCCGTGGACATGGTACCCCTTTACCAATCTTGCCTAAGAAATTATATAATCCCCCAGCGAAGGTGTTAATGCAAATGGCCAAATATGCAAATGAGTCTAATACCAAGAGCAACAACAACAACAACAACAACAACAACAACAACAACAACACCTTCAACAACAACAGCCCAAACCTAAGAAACTGGCAAAAGTTTCCTTGTGAATTGTGTGGCCATTTTGGTTGTCAGAAGAGATTTTTGCTTTATGCTATGCTATATATACATATATATATATATATATATATATATATAGATACAGTGGTAATGTAAGTGCAACATGTTGCGGGGCAACATAATTGCCACACGTAGCTGCCTCGTGCAAGGGCTGTCTTGTGTCAGTGGCATCTTTAGGTGGTGCCTACACCACACCACATGGTTTCCTTTTGGGTCAACCAACCTGGCCAACTCAGTCTAACCTGGCCAAACTCTCTTACCGTAACGTACCAAAGCCAACTCAACTCAACTCAACTCAAGGCAAGCCAAACCAAGCCAAACCAAGCCAAGCCAAGCCGAGCCAACTTACCAAATTGAAGACAATCAATGCGCCTGCTCCTGACATTGATTTATGAACTCATGGAAAATTAGGCAATGCCATGTTTGGTCACAGGTTTTGCAGCTACTTTTAACTTTTTAACATTTTAACATTCGCATCAAAGAGTTGCTGCAACTTGCTGCGAAAGCCATGTCAATGAACCCAAATTCAAGCCAAATGAACTCCAATTGCAAATGTCATAAAAAAACCCTAAAAAAAATTTATCAAATTAGAGCACATGCAGATCTATATATATCTATATATATATATAAGTTGTAAATTGTTATAAATTCCAGCACTTTCCTTTAGCAATACATCATATATCATCACATTCAGATCTAGAGACAGATACCGATAAAACTCTGACATATATTATTAAAGTATATTTCATTAAAGGAAACTTTAGCAATATATCAAATAGATTATTTGTAGATAAATTATAGTTTTAAGATTCTCACAATAATTAAGTGTACATCAGTTTCATCGGAAAATACATCTTTTGTCCGTGGTCATATAGTCATATAACTCCCTCAGCGACAATTATAAGATGTGGGCAATTTAATAACTTCGATAAAGTTCAATAACCGAAAGCCAGCCACTTGACAGTTGGCCATATAAAGCTTCACAGGGATCGAAAGCAATAACTAAGTGACAGATAGATACAGAGAGAGAGTGTGTGTAGAAAGAGAGGATGCAAGTATAGGGGGAGGTAATCAAAAATAAAAATAATATAAAAACAGACACATATTTATTTATACTATATATAAAACTAAAGGAATTCGTATTCAGTTTATTACCAACACCGAAAACAAGTTAAAATTGTGGCGGAAAAAATTGCATAATTTGTGTGACGTCGAGAGTAAAAAAGAGAGCAAGACAAGAAGCGAGTGACATGGGTAGTGCGAGGAAGGCTATAAAATGCCATTTACGAGTGCAACCACGGAAAACCAACAGCATCCGAGTGGTTTGCCAACAACAATAAATACATACAATATATATATATATATATATATATATATATATATTTATATATACTTATATGCGTTATATTCATTTTTATTTTATATATATATATATATAAAATGCACGAATTTTAATTAATTGATAAATTCGGTAAAAACATACACAAAAAACGCTGCCAACTGCGAGAAGAGCAGAAGGAAAAGCAGAAGTGCGGCTGTCAATTACGAGGACAGCAACAGCAGCAGCAACTCCTTCCTTGGATATTTCGATTTTGAATTCCAGTTAAAGTTTACTGTACGTATACTCAAAATAATGTATTCGTATTCGTTTACTCACAATCACAATCACATTCACATTTATATTCGTATTCGTATTCATATACGTATTCATTTTCGTATTCGTATTCGTATTCTTATTCCCAAGCTACCCTTTTGCGGCTCCTGTTGCAAGCCCAACGTTGTTGCCGGTAGATGGGCGTTAATATTCATGAATCGAAATAATTTGACAGTTTGGGGCAACATGCGAGTATGTTGGCAATATTTATGTTTGCCTCTTCAAGAGCTGCCACTGCAACGGCTGCTGTTTTATATACCCTTTACCTAGAAGCAACCATTAAGGATATTCACACTCAAGTGCATTAGGTTCTTTTTCACTTTTAGAAGATCAATTTTGGATCAGTTTTGATTCAACTTATTAAATAGATTTCAATACAATTTTCAATCCAGCCAATGTACTTATAAATAATGTAGAATTCAAGTATATACCTTTTGGTACATTTGAATATCTTTTGGTACATTTCTTTGGTACACCTTCCACTGTTACACCTTTAGTACAGTGGCTTAGATTACAACTCTTATACATTTTGGTACAGCTTCTGATTGTTGACTAACTACACAGCTGTTGGTAGGATTATGGTACAATTACTGTTAATTTTATCGTACAGTTTGTAGTTTAGAGTAAGCTTTAAATTATGGTATGAGTTTAATTCTTATGGTAAATTTCACGTGTATAGTTCTAAAGTAGTTTAAACTCTGTTTATATTACATTCTGTACAATTACTTCCATAGTTAAAGGTACAAGTCTTGGGTTCAATTTTAATTAGTATTTATTAATTTTAAATAAATTCTACCAAAGGGTATCTTTCAGTCTATTACTTTGTTCGTTCGCTCAGTGTTTCTTTTTTTGTGATGTTCATGAGTTGCTGTCAAATGTTGCCGTGGCGTCAGCATCACTCGTTTGTCTCCTGTCTTCTGTCTTCTCTTTCAGGTCTTCTGTCTTAAGTCTTTAGTGTTTAGTGTTCAATGTACGGTATTCAGTGTTCAGTTTTAAGTTTTCAATGTACAATGTTCACTGTTCACTGTTAAATGTTCAATGTTGACTGTTGAGTGTTGAGTGTTCAATGTTCCAATGTTCAGTCTACAGCTTTCGGTCTCTGGGATCTGCCCCTGCGCTGCGTGAGGCGTTGGTGAAAAGTACTCGAAATAATTGACAGCTGTGGCTGCCTTTTTTGTTAAGTTTTGGCCGGCGCTTTGCTGCTTGTTGTCTGTGCTGCTGCTGCTGTTGTTGCTGCTGTTGTTGATGATGCTGCTGCTGCCTTTTTAATTGCAGCATTTTACAACTCCCCGTCGAGCATCCGATCAAGCATTCAACCATTCAAGCACCAAGCAGCAGGCAACAATCCCCAACAGCATCCCACTGTCTAAGTTGCTTTTAAGTTGTTCCTTTTGCTGTTGCTGTTGATTTTTCGCACGCGTCCTTATCCTCAGCAACATCATCACCATCATCACCATCACCATCAGCAACAGCAACAGCAACAGCAACAGCATCAAACCATAACACCATCTCTCAGTGGTTAGTGGTCAGTCTTTGTCATTAAGTCATCCAGCCAACGGATTTCAGTTGGGATTATCTCTAGTGTATATTGAAGTTGCCTCTAAAACCATAACGTGCCTTTTTAACAGTCACATAAACTAGACGCCTTGACATTTATTGGATGAACGCATTGCCACAGCCCACGAATGTTGTTTATACTTAAACTCTATACTCTCCATCATTATCATAACAATCATTATCATCATCTTTATATATATACATACATAGTTATATATATAAATATAAATATACATTCAGCAAGTGCAACCATTTGTGGTACTTAAAATTGCTACCTAATCAAACCATAAAACTTGCCTATCGATAATTTTCTTAGATGTCGGCGACATACCACAATTTCTATATCTATTTCTATATCTACTTTTTTCATCCTATTTTCTTTTGGTATTTAAGAGTCGAAAGCTCGTAAATGTTAGTAAATCCAAAGAGTCCAATGGCTTTTTATGATGATGGCGAATGCTGGTTATAAACTCGGTTATGTCACAGCACGAAAATCCATGCATTCAATTTCAAATCTAATAATCAAAAATTCCTATTAAAGTCGGATTATTCTCTAGATTAGTTCAACAATAACAAATATATTCCCATGTCTGATCACATTTTTAGCCCCTTTGCCTTTTGAAACAAGTAAGAAAACTGTAGTCGGATATACCCTATAACGAGAGCACCTTTGCCCACACATATACACACTGTAAGTTGTTGCTCGCGTCTTTTAACCCCCCCCCCCCCCGCGCTCTTTAATGCGATACCTAATGTGGAATAACTTCCGTGTTTATTATTCAATCTTAACTAAATTTACAATGTATATCATAAATGGTCTAATTAATATGTGAAATTTGATCAGTTAAAAATTGTGTTTAATTATAGTGTTTTTCGTACTGCGGAGGTCAGCGTAGGAAATACAAAAATCTAATACAAACTTGTCTAGCATTCGAAAATAACAAATCTAGATTTTTAATTTGTTTGCTTTACCTCTTATAGTCTCTGAGGAACAGGCGCTCATAGGGAATGACAGACAGACAGATGGACAGGGCTAGATCGACACGTCTAATCGTCCTGATCAAAAATATATATATTTTATGGAATCTACGATGATTATTTCTACGTGTTTCATACTTTTCAATTTTGCACAAATCGAAGAGTTACCTTTTTCTCTTTTTCAAAGCAAAGGGACTAAAAAACAAGCTAGTAGCTTTATTCGAAGGTTTTTTTAAACAGAGAGAGGATTCGGACCATATGCAGAATACAATATGCAAAGGACAATTCCTTTATACGAGGATATTAAAGTACATTTAAGAAATCCGACATTATTTTTAATGTCAACCAAATGACAGCAAATCGGATAGCAAATTTTGTACACTTGTCCTTAATAAGGATATAAGGTCGATGTTTGTGCAAGATATTTGGGAATTTGTCTGGGTAAAACATTCTTGTTTAAAGATTGTTTTCAACTGTTCATAAATTACAAATAAATTTCTTATATTTATATCTTAGTTAATTATATTAACTTATTAATAATTTTATTATTAACTTATATTATTATCAATACTTATAAATTTGGTGTCAATTTAAACGAAGAATGAAATTTTGAAAAATTTATTTGTATATTTTTGTTTTCCGTTTCCCACTACACTTTTTTTTTTACTGCATTTGTATATATGTATGTATATATATATATAGGATATATAGTAACAGCACTTAAGCTCCGCCCTTTTTCACATAATATAATAAGATCGGTTGTCATTATAATTCTTCATTTGTTGCATTCAACTTGTTTCCCAGCCAATCATTGTACTCTTCGTTAACATTCACTAAATACCCTACAATAAATTGTACAATAGGCTATTTTGTATGCTTAGTTCATATGTATATATTATATATATTCATGTTGCAACATCAGACAAGTCGTTTGAATACTGTTGCAGGCAAAGTTTTAGCTTCGTAACAATAGTCAAAGGGGTAAGAATTGTACGCAAAAGCTGTGTGTTATATACAGATTCACTATATAATATATATGCTAGATATATAGAGAACTGTAGAACAACTATTATGCGCATCGATTTACTATATGTTATCAATCAATAATTGTAAGTTTCTGCATGATAATAAGTATGCAATTAGTTGCAGAACAGTATGGCAATACACAGGGTATTTTATGGTCGAGCATGCTTAAATGGGATTTTGTATTGTTCTTATTGCATGAGTAATTGCAATCTTGCACTTGTCTTCAAGGGGGTTGTCACTTAACCCATCTCGTTGGCCAACTATGTGTATCGTATGCCAATTAATTGAAGTGCAGTTATTGTGCCCAAGGGTTGACAGGCCACTGGACATTGGATAAGTTGTAGTCGATGTAGTAGTAATTGTAGTAGATGGACCTTTGCTCTTTACACATTGCACACATATATATATATATAAATGTATGTGTGTGTGTGTGTGTATAGGCTATATTGAATAAGGCGTGTGTGTTTCATGCAACAGCTGCGTCCGCCCAAATTGTTTTTAATGAATTTGCTGCGGTTTTGCGTAATTTGCATGCAACTTTTACATAACAAGCACACAATCAATAAGGGGCAACAGCTGTATATATATATATATATATATATATGTGTGTGTATGTGTGTGTGTGTGTGTGCGTGTAGTGGTTTAAAGTAAGTGTAGAAATTGAAGGGGTTGACATTAGCTTGACACTGCATCAAAAATGACGCAATTGCATCAGTGCCTTCCGGCCTCTGCCATTTTGTTGGACATGGACAATTTTCGGACTTGGCAACTCTGTCAAAACAAGCAACACGCAACACTGCTAATTGAAAGTAAATTGCAATTTAATTTGTTATGATGATGAGAAACAACTGACTGCATGTGTGTGTGTGTGTGTGTGTGTGTATGTTTTGGTATGTTTATCTCAGTGATAAATTGTGCAAATGCTTGTCAAAGAGTTAACCACAAATTGACCACAAGATCGCCTGAATTAAAGATTGGACACGCCACTTTCACTCAAAACTCACTACTCTCTGGCATTCACCACTCTTTCTCTCTCGTTCTCTCACTCTCCCTCTCTCTACCTCTCGCTCTCTCTCACTCTCTCTCACCTGGCAATTTGGCTGTTGGTCTCTAGCATTTGGTCTCTGGCAGTTGGCATTTTTGGTAGCGAAAAATAGTAGAAAACGGGTGTGGGTCCTCTTAGATTCAGTAGCAGTTCAAAACAGTTAAGTAACCCACACCCACCATATTCACACCCACCTTTACACCCACACACACACACACACACACACACACAGCCATACAACCGCAAGGGAACTGACAGACGCGATTTCTACAACTGCCACTCATAAATTGTAACCTATTTAACTACGCGGTGGCAGACTTATATATATATATATATATATATATATATATATGTATGTATATATGTATGTGTGTTTGTGTGTGTATAGAGCAACTGCCTCCAGTTTGTTGCAAGTAGATGGCCAGTCGAAATGCTCATGGTCCAATGTATGGTATAATAATTTTTAGCTCTAATTGCAACATTGCAACAGGACTGTTGTCCCCTCTCTCTCTCTCTCTCTCTGTCTATTTCGCTATCTTTCTCGCTTTGTGGTTTTTTCTTGCCAGCGGTTTGTGTTTAGCTAACTACGAGTACCATTGTATGAGTATGAGTGTATGAGTATGAATATTTTTGTGACTTTCATTTCTTTTTTTTCTACTTTTTTTTTATCTCGTTTAATGAAATTACAATAAACGCACGTCGCATGCAACAGCAGCCGCCGCGGTTGTCCTCGCAATCAGCAACAGCAGCAGCAACAGCAACAGCAACAGCAGCAGCAGCAGATGAGTGTGCTACATATGGAGAATGTAATGCGGAGGGAGTTGATGCTGTTGCTGTTGTTGTTGTTGTTGTTGCCACAATGCCACATTGCCATGAGCCACATCGTTAGCAGCTCACCACAAAGCGTACATTAGTGCGTTGGCGTTCTCATCTTGCATTTGCTTGAAATTCTAACCCCCTTCACCCACCCCCTCACTCAACTAGAAGAAGAACTATATGAAGTTGCTGCGGCTGCAGGTAATCCCCATTATTAGCGCAATTAGTGCAATCGGTGAGCCTAGAAGCCATCCTTAATACTACTACTACCAACTATTGTTAGGCCTTGAATGGCTCGAGGCTGTTAACCAAATTTTTAATGTACTTAGCACTGATTGGCCGCATTTCATTTATTGAGTATGAAAACTCATATGAAAATCTAAAAGAGAAAATAAATTGAAAATTTATGTTTTGATGGAAAGCTTGCGTGGGTTGTGCCTAATCAGACACACACCAGCACACACACACAAACACACCTGTTCACATGCATATTAACATTCCTTTGCTTAAAAGATACCATAACACCTATACATATATATATATATATTATATATATATAGTAATAATCATAATAATCACCATGAACGCTGCACTTGAATATCAAAAAGCAGTCAATTACCAGCTGCTCCTGACAGCCGATGCGATGCTGTTACGTGACGCAACCCACAATTCTTGGTCGGCCCGAGAAACACCTGTTGGCTACCTGGTTATCTGGCTACCTGTCTGCCTGTCGGCCTGGCTACCGTTGGCTTTAACCCCCATCCACCATCCACCATCCACCATCCCCCTGCCAACACTCCTTCACTCTTTCTTCTTTTATACTATGCTCTTCTCATGGCACTGGCAGCTCCACACCGTTAATCGCCATGCGGTGCATAACTTGTTAACGCTGACAACGACAACGGCAACATCAACGGCAACATCAACGGCAACATCAACGGCAACATCAACGGCAACGGCAACGGCAACGGGATTCGAACGCTGATAAAAGTCGGTAATGGTATTGGTAATGGTAATCGTAATTGTAATGGAATATGCCAACAGGGCGGGTGGGCAATGGTCAGTGTATGTAGTGGGTTGCTTTTTCGCAATCAATAGGGAACAATATGCAATGGGAGGGGGGGGGGGGGGGGGTGGAAGGGAACCATGAGAGACAGAGAGAGCGAAAAAAAAACCATATTTAATAAAATGACAGTTGCTGTCAGACGCCGTCAAAAATTGTTTACCATTCAGCGACAACTTTTCTTACCGCATGGCCAAGTCAATGTAGCCAGAGTCAGTGCCACAGCGACAGCTACAGCCACAGGCAGAGTCAATGATGTAGCCACAGCTGTGAACAGGAGTAAAAAATGGATAAAGGGGGCAGGGGTGGTAGAGAAATATGAGACTCAGACGAATACCTAGGATCCAGAGACACACACACACACACACACACACACACACACACAGAGACTCACAAACAATGTGTACAGCGAATGGCAATTGTCATTTATTGAATATTGTATATTATTTGTTGTTGTTGCTGTTGTTGCAATTGTTGTTGCTGCTGCATTTGTTGTTGCTGCTGCAATTGTTGTTGTTGCATTTTGTCATTGTGTCTTGTCGCCTGTCTGCAGTTTCTTATTGCATCGCCCGCGCTTTGCATAGCAAATGGCCAATTAATATTGTCGTGGGCGTGTGCCTGACTTTAACAATATGAGTATTACAATACAACTATATATATATATATATATATATATATATACTTATATATATATTGTTTAATACATATATATATATATTGAATATCTTAAGCTTTGTTTGATCAAGGAAATGTTATGCAAGACATGCGCAAAATTTGTTAATTTATTGTTATTTTTTTTAGGAGGTGTTCTCAAAGAGAGTGCGAGAGAGAGAGGCAGAGATAATGTAATTTGCATGATTATATAATGCTTTTGACATTAATGTGAAAAGTCTATAGAATCATAAATCCTTGATTAAACGCACACACACACACACACACACACACACACAACGCTATATGAAAAGTTATGCAAAAGAAGTGAAAAAGTTTTTGCTTTAAGATTCGTATAAAGATTTAGCGTCTATATATGTATAACAATGGAAAACAGTTTTTCCAGTTGTTGTTTCCTTATAAAAAAAAAAAAGAAAAAAACCAAAAAATAATAATAAGAAGAAGAAGAAGCAGAAGTAAAGTGGGTTAGATCTGCGATAGCAACTGGCATAGGCAACTGGCATAGTGCAATTGTTGTGGCAGCAACCAAAAATTATCATAACTAAAATTATTGTGAATTCAGAAAGAAACGCGCAGATATTCAATTGAGTAAAAATGTCGGAAATTTGCAACAAGTCAGCGCCAATTGCCTTGCAACAATAACAACAACTACAACTACAACTACAACAATAAAAGCTAGCCAATAGTTGCTGCAAAAGAGCTACAGCTAACAGCAACTGCAACAACAATGGCAATGTCAAAGACGCTGCAAGGATGCAACTATGAAAATTGCGTTAGAAATCTGCAATTTATATTGCAATGCTGCCCCACACACAAGCAACAACTAACAAAGACCAGCCCAGGTTGAGTGCAACACAAATACGATTGGTATCCAAGCATCGACTGCTTGAGCTGCCCCAACTGCCACCGGCGTGCCAGGCGATCCTCTAAAGAAACAGCGCATAAAAATAAAACCAAATACCAATAGATACAGTACTCTATCAATAAGGGTTTCTAACTTGGCTATAACTAAATATACATATATATATATGTATAGTATATATATATATATATATGTATATATATAGTATTTGTTATTGCATAAATGCTTTTCATTATAGCTAAGCTATCCTTTTGTTATAGTGTATCAGAGGCAGCCAGAGCCAAGTTCGATAATCACAATTGTTTGCAACTTTTGCAGCTTTTGCAGACTTAACGCATTCCGGCGTCTCCTGTTGTTGTTGTTGCTGCTGCCTTCGATGTTGTTGCTGTTAGCTGGGCACAGGAAACATTGGAAAATTGAGCATGGAAATGAACGCAAAAAGCAGCAAAAAGAAGAAAATAGAAAAAGAAAAATAGAAGTACTTGCTAAATGGTAACGGAAAACCTCTTCATTGAAGTCGTCTGTCGCCGTTGCTGTCTCATTTTGTATGCACAAGACGCTCGGCTGTGAGGGAGCATTCCAAGGCTTAAACCTGGCTAGGCATCGCATCTAAGTTGGCTCAAAACGCCAGCGCTTTACGATTTGTTGCTGTTCCAAGTGGAGCAATTATTGCAACAACTACTACAACAGCAGCAATAGAGTCGCTGTTGAAAGTTTTTGTTATTTTTTTGGCATTCAGTGTGTGGGGCAATGCATCAACCATATGGGGGCACGGCTTGGCTGGGCAATGGCTGTGGCTGTGGCAGTGGCAAAGTGGCGCAAGCACTTTACCGACATAGTCGGTAGACAACAACGTCGACATTCGCATTGGCACCACATTCAAATCGATTTGGTACGCATCTTCCTGCAACAACATGTTGCAGGAAACAGCTTCAGCAAACGAAACACGAGCGATTTTTGCAGTAACAGCGCGCCAAATTGATTTGTTGCTGCTTTAGTGTTAATTGCCAGGCCACGACTAGGCCAGAGTTAGAGTCAAAGCCAACTGCAACTGCAACTGCAGCTGAGAACTGAATACTACTGAATATACTGGGGAGTGCAACAACAGCGATTGCAACTGCAGCAGATGCAGGAGATGGAGGCGTCATCGAGTGTTGGTCGTGTAGACATGAACTAACTGTAACTGCATTCAGTGGCTCAGGTGGTTGCTGATGTCGAGAATGTGGGGCACTGGAGTTACGAGTGGGCGTTACATACACACACACACACACACAATCATATATATATATATATATATATATACAAATGTATATAAGGTATAAGAAATACTCTGTATAGAATGAACACTATAAGGATGGGGGAGGATGAGATGAGGAGCAGCAGCAGCTGTACTGGATTGCAATTATGAAGTACGTGTTCGAATGCGTCGAAAGCTCACAAATTTCTAATGATGATATATTGCAACAGGCTGTGGCAACATTGGCAAGACTATCAAATTAACAAGATCGTCGCTTCCGGCGTACAATTGCTGAACAGAATTGAATTTAGTCATGGCTGTGGCATAGAGTAGAGCATAGAGTAGAGAGGAGAGAGAGATGGAGAGAGAGAGAGAGAGAGAAAAGTAGAAAAGAGATGAATGTTGGGTGGATACTCGTATTCAATTGACTTGGGCATTAATCTTGGCGCTAGACACAAGCTGTTGCTGCTGGGTTTCCCACAAAAACGGCAACATACAAAATTTATGCCAAGTGGAGGACAGGCAACAACGCAGATTTCACGTCAAAACTCATGGGTGTACGAATGCATCATTCTGATGGTCATCATCAGTCTCTGCCTATCAAACAATCGACAAAACAAACAGCAGCAGCCAGCAGCAGCAGCCAGCAGCAAGCAGCAAGCAGCAAGCAACAACAACTAAAGCAGCTGCTGCGGCAGCAACATGTTGCCAAAGACATTGCACGTTGGCGTTGGCAACAATTACCCAGAGCCAAAGTCAGGGATAGAGCCAGACCCAATCCCATAACGTTTTTGTGCGACAGTTTTGTATGTTCTGGGTGTGTGTTTGTTGTGTGTGTGTGTGTGATTGCTGACTGCTACAAATTTCAACGTCGCACAAAAAGGCAGCTACGACAGCAATCTGCACTTGAAAATCTAACAGCAGCAAACACCACAAGGAAGTGCCTGCCTCCGAGTGGCAACCTGTTTCTGCACTTGACCATGGACTATGCCAACATGTTGCCGAATTGACAATTTCGTTGCGCTTGCGCAAGCAATAGTTGATGCTGTTGTTGCTATTGTTGTAGCTATTGCTATTGCTATTGCTATTGCTATTGCTGTTGTTGTCAATTGTCAGTTGGCGCAGTTTTCAAGCCACATTGCGCCTGGTTTATGCAAATTGCAGCAGGCCAAGAAGCTACCATCTCTAGCAAAACAACTGGCAACTGGAAGCAACTGTTGGCAACTAGCAGCAACTGGCAGCAACTGGCAACTGGGCAAGCTCAAGTTGCAGTGGGCGTTTGATTTCAATCGCAAACATTTTCACATATCCATGGCCATATGTTGCTGGTGTCGACAGAGTCGAACACGGCCACTCACTCGTCCTGCACTTGGATGCATTTTGTTTTTCCCATTTTTTTTTTCTTCTTCTTCTTTTCTCTGTTTTCTTCTTCTTCTTCATCTTTTTCTCTTCTCCTTCTTTTTTTCTTTTTTATTAACGGTTTGCCATTTCGATTTTATGTTTAGTTATATTTTAGCTTAGCTCGTTATTTTTCATTGCCTCTGCTCATATTTGGCCTCTTGATCTCACTTGAATACAATTCTTACCAATCTCAATCTCAATACCATACCCAAATCCCCAAATCCCAATTCCAAATCCCAACTGCAACTGCAACTGCAACTGCAACAGCAACAGCAACATCAACTTTAAATGCAACAAAAAAATAAAAGAAAACAATATCCCAATCTCGGCCAGACATTATTAATAATCGTTTTTCATTGCACGTCGCATTTTTGGGTGTTGATCTGTTCCTACGCATACAATTTGTATAACGAGTGTACACTGTACAGTGTGTGTCAGCCTGAACAGACGATCAACGAGTGTTGATATACAGCTACTCCTCCCCCTCCTGCTCCTCCTTCTCCTCCTCTGTCATCTATTGAAAAACATTTTATGGGTTGAGCGTATTGCCACCACATTCCTGCCTGGCCTGCTCCAACTCAGATCCAAACGGAGACCAAGACTCAGTCCAGGGCGGTGGCCTCTATCGCCTTTATCGGCATTTGTTCGGTTATCACGTAATTTGATCTTAATGCGCATCGTGTTTATTTATTTTTTTTTCTCTCTCTCTCTCTCTCTCTCTCTCTCACTCCCTCTCTCTCTCTCGCTCTCACCCTTTCTTTTCCAAAACAAAAACCAAAAATTAATCCTCCACACTTTGCTACAAACATAGGCGGGAAGAGCATGTGCATGCTCAGGGGCAGGGGCAGGCACAGGGGTTAAGGGGTATGCGTAATATTCAATCGATTTATCGTCTGCTTGTTAGCTGTCAAGTGCTTGGCATTAGCCATCAGCAAACGATCAGCAGCGATGTGACACTTGAAATTGGGCATGCAAGATTTGGGTATGTTCGTGTGACTTTCGATTACTTTCCTACCTTTGGAAAATCTTGGGATCAAAGTTAACCTTTAATGAAATGACTACAAGGCAGCTGACCCTGCAGCTAACAATATAAATGCAGCTGTTTTATAAGTAACATTATTGTATATCCAATATATATATATATATATATATATATAGATAGATTTCTTTGGCAATTTTGACATCTCCAAATGTTGTCTAAATTATTGCAGTGAGAATCGCATGCAATTTTATAGATATATTATATAGTTTATAGATAACTAGATAAAATTAACTTTTAGATATATATTATATATAGTAAAATATGTAAGAATATCGAAAATATATATATATATATATTATAAATGTTTAGATTTCTCCAAATCTTGTCTAAATTATTGCAGTTGAGCAATTGCACGCAAATTTAAAGAGATTTCAAAATTTGTTAACAAATTTCAGTAACTAGATAAATTTGACTTTTAGATATACATTATGTATAGTAAAATATGTAGTTTAATAAAATATATACATATATATCATATATATAATTAAACTACCTCAAATATTGCCTTAAATATTGCATGCAATTTTAAAGAGTTTTCAATGTTTGTAAGCAAATTTGAGTAAATAGATAAATTTGAATTTTAAATATAAATTATATAAAGTAACAATTCAAATTATATATATATATATATATATATATATTATATACTACTATATACTAGATATATATATAGTGTACTTAATGCTATATACCATAGATATTTATGGTCATTTTTAGTGTATTTTAACAACATTTAAAAAAAATGACAAACCTTATCTGAAATGTTATATGCTCAATGTAATTTTGTTTGAATATTAAATAATGCATTTCAAGTGCAACTGCAACTGCCACATCAAGTTGCAAGTGCAGTCGCAGTTGTAGTCATTCTAGTTGTCGTTGTTGTAGTTGAAGTTGTAATTGTAGTTGTAGTTGTAGTTGTAGCTGTAGTTGTAGTTGTAGTTGTAGTAACATAAAATAGATATTTAAATGCAACGCACGTTATTTTGGGTCGTTAAAAATCGAACACGCATTCAATGAAAAGATATCGAACTATCGAGACACATTGATCTATGGCCGGTTTTAAAGGGGCGTACAAGTATGATATGATTTACGATTGAGGCATGAGGAATGTCACGATTTAATAGGCTTATCGGCGCTGCATTTCCACATTTCCACATATTCACAATTTTCAAATTTCCACATCGATATTGACTGCGTTGGCACTGAGCAGCGCTGCGTGCGGTCTAATTATTTTATTACAAACTTGTCGCTGGTCTCAAATCCCCAACGGGGGTGTGGCTCAACGCCCTCTGGTTTTTTTTTTTTATTTTGGGGATATAAGAAACCTTTTTTTTTTATTTATATGTATATATATATGTATATATATATATATAATTCAATTCAATAATTTTGTAATTAAAATTTCAAGCTCGCCCGCTTCACATCACAATCAGCATTAAAAATCAGACGCGCTGTATAGTGTTTTGATTTATTGACAAACACAAACTAGAAGAAGAAGACGAATAGAAATAGTTATAGAAATAGTTATAAATATATTTATAGTATGTGTGGCATTTAAGTCACAATTTTTGGCTCAATGCACGACGGGTGGGCACAGATCAGCGCTTCACCTGTCTAACACTTGCATTTTTATGACGCCAACTTGTTGTTGCTGTTGCATGCCCTGCAGGAATCCAAAACAAAAAAAAAAATTGGAGGAAAATATAGAAAAAAAAAAACGTCTCATGTCTTCAGTTAACTGAAGGTGCGACCCAAGCAAATGCCACAAACTTTACGGCCATTGAAGGGCAAACGAAAATCGTTTAACGTTGATTTCAAATTTCTGATTTATTTTCCGGACGCATTGCATCTACATCTACGAGGCACTTGGGACATAAATTTTCCTTACCAGTTCTTGTGATATGAACTGTAAAAACTCACCATCATTTTTTAATTGTACAAATTTATGGCCTGACTGGGACTGACTCTGGCTCTAACTCTGGGACTGAGACTGCGACTAAGACAGAGACAGAGACAGAGACAGAGACTGAGACTGAGACTGAAACTTGCAACAGTGAGACTGAAGCTAAGACTGGAATTGTGTCTGATGTTTGTATTGGTATTGGTATTGGTATTGATATTGGGGCGTCGTATTGCTGCCACAAATGATGCAGTGCTTCATACCAAATGATGCAGTTGATGACGATGACGACGATGACGATGACGATGATGATAATGATGATGGCGTTAGCGGTTCTTTTGTCCACACTATCAGTCTGACCATTTTACAACCGATTTATAGTGGACCACTGCAGATAAATAGCTTTCATTGCCACATGCCGTTCCCAGGGCGGCGCTACGAGTATTAAAATCAAATAAAATCAATGTTTTCAATAAAAAAAAAAAAAAGAAGAAAAAATATATATATATATTTGTATATATATTCGGCATTTTTAATGAATAGTCCAATGTCATAAATCAGTAATGTATATGGGGACCTCGGACCGGACAACGTATGAGCCAGTGTATCTGCCCACGTCATAGCTTTTGTCTGATTGCCAATAAAATTTTGTTGTAATGATGCATTTATAAAAGTATAAAAATGTTTGTTTTATGCTCACAGCGCGATATTTAAATTAATTTTAGTATCGTTTTAAAGCTTAAAGCATAAAACAACGTTGTGGAATAAATTTAACCTGAATTACTATAAAAATTAAGCTTCATTTGTGTATAGATATGTTCCATTTAAACCAGTAGGAAATAACTTTCTGACTGCAATATATAGTTAAATTTTTAACTCAACGTTTTTCAATATTCTTAATAATTATTTAACATATATACATATATATATATATATATATATATATGTATATTTAGATAACAGTAGGTTGAATCTATAAACAAAGCTCTTAAGATAATATAAGAAACAAATTCTGTTCCTTGTTTTTAACTTGTTCAGCCTCACTCGAACAACAAATTCAACATTTTTTCATAATTTTAATTAAGTTAAAATAACATTTGTGTTCACTTGGCCTATTTACCACTTGAGTAAAGTAATTGGTTCAGAGTTTGGCTATATAAAAGGTAAACGACATTCGCTAATTGTTACATTGAGCCCATGAACTTGTAAAATGCAATTGGGTAAGTCAACTGGGATTCAACTAGCATTCAAACCTTAAGGATTTCTTCTCATTCAAAACAAACTAAAATTAAATGTGTAGTTAAATCTTTGTGGATTGGTCTGTTGACCTTGTCTCAAGCATTTGCCTCGGACATATGCTCAAATCAAGAATTTGGATATAAAGCTTGTGATCCTGTGGATCCTCATAAATATGTTCTTTGTCTGGGATTACTGGGCAATATGAGCAGCAGTTGTGATGAAGGATTCCGTTTCGATGGGCCACAGCAAAAATGTATTGTTGATGTCCTTAGGTCTAAGGAGTCTAATGGTTCAAAAAATACCTTCAATGTTAAACAAAATATATCTCTGTTTAACCCCTTGATCTTTAATATTTTTGGTTCATTTTGGAATATGGGTCAGTCACCAGCAGTTCCAGAGACACCTGTAGGAACATCTCCAGGTAATCATATGATTCCGTTGAAGATACTTTAACCTAATATTTATCTTTGGGTAACCAACAGGATACAGTTCTGCCTATTCGAAAATGATTTCCCCTTTCTCTTCAACTTTAGGAATTTCAACGGATAACTCCACGTATAACTCATCAACAACGGATAGCCCATCAGTGAACTCTTCTCTAACAACACAAAGCACTATTCAAAGTTCTTTATATACTACGGATAGCAGTACGGAAAGTTTAGTTACGGATATCAGTACCGAGAGCTTCTTTTATTCCACCAGTACCGAGGGCTATCTATCCTCTACGGATAATAGTGCTGCAAGTTTTTTGTTCTCAACGGATATCAATACTGAAAGTTCAATATTGCCCGACGATAGCAGTACCGAAAGTTCTTTATCCACAACGGATATCAGTGCTGAAAGCACCTTATCGCCCACGGATAACAGTACCGATAGTTCTGAATATACTACCGATAGTAATGTCGATAGCTCTCCATCAACTACGGAGCATAGTGCTAAAAGTACTCGATACACTACTGATAGCAGTAGCGAAACTTCTTCATTACCAGCGGATCACAGCACCGATAGTTTTGTCTTCACCACAATTCCCAGTACCAAAAGTTCCTTAACCACTCCACATGTAACGACCCAGAAATCTGCAAAAGATAGTTCCGAATCTGAGGAATTCGATTTCGGTATTGGAAATCGTAAAACAACAACCACACCAACAATAACAACTCAATGTCCTCCTTCGGGTACTGCCCCAAGAAAACCCTTAAACTATTTCTGGATCTTTTAAATAAAACCAGAGAATTAAAATTGATAAAAAGCATAAAAAAAGAAAGAAAATACTTAAATATAAATAATACAGAGCTTAACTTTTGTGTAACTTATTGGGTATTTGGTCAAGGATTTAAAATTTAACATTCAAAAAAGGATAACACATAGTTCAAAGCTTATCCCTCTTTACAGTCTACCCATTTACAATTAGAATTGTCAAAGTGCAGCTCCTCTCTCCCCTTCTCTCTTTCACTCTCTCTCTCTCTCTATCTCTCTCTGGTAGTGTTTTAGATAGCAGCAAAAAGTGTTTCGTATAAACAATGACACAAACAATAAAATACATATATGTATATATGTATGTACATTACACTCATATAGGTATGCAGCCTCACCTCTCCCTGCCCGCAACAGGACTATCAACAGGGGTCTCATATTTCAATTTCGATTTTTGAAAACGATGTGCGATCTAAACGCAAACAAACAGACGCCAAAACCGGCAAATAAACAAACAGACGAACAGCAAATACATTGAATGCGTTTACACTCTTGCAAAATGAATATATACTTCTCACCATATATATATTTAGATATGTGTCTGTAGGGTATATAGGTTCAGTAATAAATAAACAAATCAACAACCTATGCAGCTCTCTGTGGAATAAGCAGAAGAAATAAATACTATATGTAATTTTTCATAAATTTTAAATAAGATTTGAAAAGTTGACTTCTATATAGATATACTTTATTAGTATTCTAGCATAGAGTATTATATTTTATTATTGATATACTTTAGATATACTTTATTAGTATTCTAGCATACAGTATTATATATTGCTGCATTGAAATGTAACACACAGTCAAATGGTTAAAGAAAATTGCCATAACTTTGATCCTGAGCATTATATATATATACTGATTATGATCAAAGTTAAGCTAATGTTATACAGTTTTGCGATTTCTACAAAACAAAACCCAAATTCTTTGCGTATTCCAATCAAATTCTTCCAGCAACATTCTACTCGAAGCTAGCCACTACCTGCTCCTTCTATCTATCGCATAGCAGGTAGGCGATATATTTTAGGGATTATATCGCGAAATGACTTGATTCAACATCAAAAGTAAGCTAATATATATATATATATGACTATTATGTATATATAGCAAAGAGTAAGCAACACTCGAACATAACTTATGATCATGAAATTTGCAGCTTAAAAAAACTAAAGTTGTGTTTTTATTTATTTAGTAAATTTTATATTTTTATATATTAAATATTAAATATAGAATATATACAAATTTAATATAGAATTTATTATTTATTTATTTTCATTTATTTCTTTTTTATATTAATATTATTTTATTTATTTATTTAACTTTAATTTTGTATATATTATTCTTACAAATTTTATTTAAGCGGATATTTTTGATCGATTTTATTCGACATTCAATAATTAAATAAATTGTGAAATAAATTATTTTAATATTTATTTTATAGTTAATTTTATATTAATTTTATTTTATTTTATATATATTTTATTTTTATTTATTGTTTATTTATTATTTTATATAAAAGTGTCTTCATATATTTATCTTTTGTATATATTTTTTTGTTATTATAAATTTATTTTAATAAATTTTTTTTTTTTTCGGCTTCCTTAATAATAAAAAAAATAAATTTTTATACATATTTTTTTAATAACATATTTCATATCTTCTATTTGAGTTTAGTTTAGTTTTGCGGTAAAGGGTATGTTGTAGTCAAGCATACGCGACTAGCTTGTTATTACTTGTTATTTATTTTTTTTTTTTTTTTTTTGTTTTGCCTTTTGTACATATTTGTATCTGTGAGTGAGCGCATATCTATGCGTTACAAAACACCAACCAACCAGTAGAGGAAAAAAA
>JBAMBS010001393.1:0-243923 GCA_037044455.1 Zygothrica quintamaculata
TCTGTAGTCGAGTGTACCCGACTACGAGAGCCCCTTTGCCTACATATACAGCCATAAACACACATACTCATACATACACACAGTTCTGCACGTACTTAGCCAATGCGCGCACATTTTAGCCCCCCACGCTCTATATCACGGTACTTAATGATGTATAACTGCCGTGTTTATAGATCAATTAACGAAATTCACAACGTAGATGAAAAATGGTCTACTTAATATGTCTGCGTAAAAGAAATTTGATCGGTTAAAAATTGTATCTGAAAATCGATTTTTTCAAATTGCGGGGGTCAGGGAAGGAAATTGAAAAATCTAAAACAAACTCGTATAGCGTACGAACATAACAAATCTGCATTCCAAATTTCGTTGCTCTCGCTCTTATTTTGCGCGCACTACTATACCCCCCCGGGGCCAACAAAGCCACTTTTGCTGATCTATAACTTCCGAGATTTTTGATCAATCTAACCCAGATTCACAACATCGATCAAAAATGGTCTAATTATGATGTGTGCCAAAAATAAATTTGATCGGTTGAAAATTGTGCTAAAAAATCGTTTTTTTCGAATTGCGGTGGTCAGGGGAGGAAATTGAAATATCAAAAACAAACTCGTATAGCGTACGAACACAACAAATCTACATTCCAAATTTCGTTGCTCTAGCTCTTATTTTGCGCGCACTACTATACCCCTCCGGGACCCATAACGCCACGTTTGCTGATCTATAACTTCCGAGATTTTTGATCAATCTTACCCAGATTCACAACATGGATTAAGAGTGGTCTACTTAATATGTGTGCCAAAAATAAATTTGATCGGTTGAAAATTGTGCTTAATAATCGATTTTTTCGAATTGCGGGGGTCAGGAGAGGAAATTGAAAAATCAAAAACAAACTTGTACAGCGTACGAAAATAACGAAGCTAGATTTCAAGTTTGGTTGCTCTAGCTCTTATAGTCTCTGAGAAACAGGCGTTCATACGGACTGACGGACAGACGGGCAGACGGACAGACGGGCTGACGGACAGACAGGCGGACAGACAGACGGCATATCGATTCAGCTAGTCGTCCTGATCAAGAATATATACACTTTATAGGGTCTCCGATGATTATTTCCTTGTGTTACATACATTTGGATTTTGCACATTTCCATTAGCTCCGCTTTGCTTATTAGCTCCTTTGCCTTTTTGTAAAAAAGAGCAAAGCGGAGCTATTGGAAATGTGCAAAATCCAAAAGTATGTAACACATAGAAATAATAATCGGAGACCCCATAAAGTATATATATTCTGAATCAGGACGACAAGACGAGTTGATCTAGCCTGTCCGTCTGTCTGTCCGTCCGTCCGTCCGTCCGTCCGTCCGTCCGTCCGTCCGTCCGTCCGTATGAACGCCTGTTTCTCAGAGACTATAAGAGCTAGAGCAACCAAACTTGAAATCAAGATTTGTTATGTTCGTACGCTATACAAGTTTGTTTTTCATTTTTAAATTTCCTCCCCTGACCCCCGCAAATCGAAAAAAACGAATATAAGGTACAATTTTTAACCGATAAGTTTTCTATTTCGCACACATATTAAGTAGACCATTTTTTATTTACGTTGTGAGTTTCGTTAAAATTAAACAAAAAACACGGAAGTTATACAACATTAAGTACCGCGCTATAGAGCGTTGGGGGGCTAAAAGGCGCGCGCAATGGCCAAGTACGTGCAGAACTGTGTGTATGTATGAGTATGTGTGTGTATGGCTGTATATGTAGGCAAAGAGGCTCTCGTAGTCGGGTACACTCGACTACAGACTTCTTACTTGTTTTTTATGGCAAAGGGGCTAATAAATTTACAAAAAAAAAGCTGTTAAACTTGATTTCAACCGGATATCGGACTGTACAGAGAGCTGGGCAAAAGTTTTGTAATTTCCTTAAGATGTTGTTGTTCGTGTAGTTGTTATCGCTGTTGCATGTTGAATGTTGCATGTTGTAACCAATAGCTAGATGCGTTCGGCATGATCGGATTAATAAAGCATGTGGCAATTGGCAACTGGCAGATGGCAATTGGCAAGTGGCAAGCGGCAATTAGCAACAGACAAGTGGCAACTAACAATTCACAATTTCACACTTGCAGCTTCTTATTTGAATGAGTTAACCCTTTTTGCCGATTAATTAAAAAGCTAAACATTTTGACATATATCCATTGCTTTACACATAAAAATCATTTGTCAATCCTAAACCAGATGACAAAAGTCAGCTGCATCATCAATCCATTAATAACAACAAGCAAGACGTCTTTAGTCGAATGTACCTGAATACGAGAGCCCCTTTGCCTACATATAGACAGCCATACACTCACATACTCACACATACACACAGTTCTGCACGTACTTTAACGAATCTATGTTTAAAATTTGGTTGCTCTAGCTCTTATAGTCTCTGAGAAACAGGCGTTCATACAGACGGACAGACGGTCAGACGGGCAAACAGACAGGCGGACAGAGCTAGATCGACTCGTTTTGTCGTCCTGATTCAGAATATATATACTTTATGGGGTCTCCGATGATTATTTCTATGTGTTACATAATTTTCGATTTTGCACATTTCCTATAGCTCCGCTTTGCTTCTTTTTTACAAAAAGGCAAAGGGGCTAACAAGTAAGAAGTCTGTAGTCGAGTGTACCCAACTACGAGAGCCCCTTTGCCTACATATACAGCTATACACACACATACTCACACATACACTCAGTTCTGAAAGTACTTTAAGTCATTGTGCGCGCATTTTAGTCCCCGCGCTCCATTTAGCGATACTTAATGTTCTGTAACTTCCGTGTTTATTTTTGAATCTTAACGAAATTCACAAAGTAGATCAAGAATGCTTTAAATAATATGTGTGCCAAAAAGAAATTTGGATAGTTGAAAATTTTGCCTTATAATCGATTTTTTCAAATTGCGGTGGTCAGGGGAGGAAATTCTGAAATCTAAAGCAAGTTCGTAAAGCGTACAAACATAAAGAATCTTTATTCCAAATTTGGTTGCTCTAGCTCTTATTTTGCACCACTTAACTCCCGCGCACCACTTAGCTCCCCGGGCTCCATAACACCACTTTTGATGATGTATATCTTCCGAGTGCTTAGTAATCGTTTTTTTTTATCGAATTGCGTGGGTCAGGGGAAGAAATTCAAAAATCTAAAACAAACTCGTATAGCGTACAAATCTAGAGAATCTAAGTTTAAAATTTGGTTGCTCTAGCTCTTATAGTCTCTGAGAAACAGGCATTACGGACGGACGGACAGACAGACAGACGGACATGGCTAGATCAACTTGTCTTGTCGTCCTGAATTAGAATATATGTACTTTATGGGGTCTCCGATGATCATTTCTATGTGTTATAATGTGTTATAAGCACAATTTTCAACCGATCGAATTTCTTTTCGACAAACATCATAATAGGACCATTTTAAATTCTGTTGTGAATTTCGTTAAGATTAAACAATAAACACGAAAGTTATACAACATTAAGTATCACGATATAGCGCATGGTGGGCTTAAAAGCTCGCGCAATGGCTAAGTACGTGTACATCGTATGTGTGATTATGTATGTCTGTATGGCTGTGTTTGTTGGCAAAGGGGCTCTCGTAGTTGGATACACTCGACTACAGATTTCATACTTGTTATAAACTGAATGCTGCTGCATTCATTTAATTACATTTAACTGCGGTTAATTCATTCATTCATTCATTTATTTATTTATTTAAAGAAGCCGGCTGATGCATTTTTTTGTCGATCTAAAAGTGTGATCGCCGGTATGCCTTTAGTTGCTTAACTATATGTTCCTCTCTCTTCTCTTCTACATATATTGCAGACAACAATGTTTGTTTGCCCCTTTGCCATAGAAAAAAACAAAGCGGACCTAATGGAAATGTACAAAATCCAATAGTATATAATATTTAGAAATAATAATCGGAGACCCCATAGTGCATATATATTCTTGATAAGGACGACAAGACGAGTTGATCTAGCCATGTCCGTCTGTCCATCCGTCTGTCTGTCTGTCCGTCTTTCCATCTGTCCATCCGTTTGTATGAACGCCTGTTTCTCAGAGACTATAAGAACTAGAGCACCCAAACTTTAAACCTAGATTCGTTACTTTCGTACGCTATACGAGATTTTTGCATTTCCTCCCCTGACCGCCGCATTACGAAACAAGTAAGAAGTCTGTAGTCGAGTGTACCCGACTACGAGAGCCCCTTTGCCTACATATACAGCCATACACTCACATACTCATACATACACACAGTTCTGCACGTACTTAGCCATTGCGCGCACCTTTTAACCCCCCACGCTCTATATCGCGGTACTTAATGTTGTATAACTTCCGTGTTTATTGTTCAAATTTGACGAAATTTACAACTTAGATGAAGAATGGTCTACTTAATATGTGTGCGTATTTGATCGGTTAAAAATTGTATCTGAAAATCGATTTTTTCAAATTGCGGGGGTCAGGGAAGGAAATTGAAAAATCTAAAACAAACTCGTATAGCGTACAAACATAACAAATATATATATAAAATTTTTGATTAATCTTACCCAGATTCACAACATCAATCAAGACCGGTCTAATTATGATGTGTGCCAAAAATAAATTTGATCGGTTGAAAATTTAGCTTAATAATCGTTTTTTTTCAAATTGCGGGGGTCAGGGGAGGAAATTGAAAAATCCAAAACAAACTTGTACAGCGTACGAACATAACGAATCTAGATTTCAAGTTTGGTTGCTCTAGCTCTTATAGTCTCTGAGAAACAGGCGTTCATACGGACGGACGGACGGACGGACGGACAGACAGACGGACAGGGCTAGATGAACTCGTCTTGTCGTCCTGATTCAGAATATATATACTTTATGGGGTCTCCGATGATTATTTCTATGTGTTACATACTTTTGGATTTTGCATATTTCCAATAGCTCCGCTTTGCTCTTTTTTTACAAAAAAGGCAAAGAGGCTAAAAACGATTATAAAGCACTATTTTCAACCGATCAAATCTTTTTGTCACACAGCATGCATGTGTGAGTTTCTGTATGTATGGCTGTGTATGTTGGAAAAGGGGCTGTCGTAGTGGGGTACACTCGACGACAGATTTCCTACTTGTTTTGTTTTGGATTTTTGGTTATTTTTTTCTCAACAAATAATGTTTAATTACCATCAGCTTTTGGTTTTGTTTTTTGTTGCTGCTTCTGCAAAAAAAGTTGATGTCTTTGGTCTTTGATATTGCCGGTATTTTATGCATAATGAACTTGCAACAGCTGTGAATTTTTTACACGTATTTCCCATCACAAATGTATAAAATTATACACCCAACTCTAAATTTTACATGAATTTCAAATAAAACGGAACAAACTTATTTTTGTAACCGTATTTAGATCGAACATATTGCCGATTTTACCATATTTTGTGTGTATTTGTTGTTGATTGCTTTTTGAATGAGAAAACAAGTAAGAAATCTGTAGTCGAGTGTACCCGACTACGAGAGCCCCTTTGCCTACATATACAGCCATACACATACATACTCCCACATACACACAGTTAAACCATTGTGCGCGCCTTTTAGCCCCCGCGCTCTTTTGTGCGTTACATAATGTCGTAAAACTTCCGTGTTTATTGTTCAATCTTAATAAAACGTATATCAAAAATGTTCTAAAAAGAAAATAAATTAGAACGGTTGAAAATTGTGCTTTATAATTTTTTGAATTGCGGTGGTCAGAGAGGAAATTCGGAAATCTAAAAAAAATTCGTATAGCATACAGACATTACGAATCTAGATTCCAAATTTGGTTGCTCTTCCTCTTATTTTGCGCGCACCACTTATTCCCCGCGGGCACTATAACACCACTTTTACCCAGATTTAGAACATAGATCAAGAATGGTCTGGTTATGATGTGTGCCAAAAGAAATTTGATAGGTTGAAAATTGTTGTTAATAATCGTTTTTTTCGAATAACGGGTCTCCGATGATTATTTCTATGTGTTACATACTTTTTGATTTTGAACATTTCCATTAGCTCCGCTTTGCTCTTTTTTTGTCAAAGGGCTAAAGACTAATTGATCTGTGCAACGTGCAAAAGTATTTAAAAAGTATTAAAAACTAGATATAAGCACCTTCGACCCCATAAAGTATATACTATATACATGATCAGAAAAACCCTGTCTTTTAATCCATCTGTTTATTTATATGAGCACCTGTTTCTTACAGATTATAAGGATAGAATGTAGATTTCTGCTATTCGCTATATGAACAGATTATTATATACAATTTTAACGAAAGTTATTGAACATAAACTGTACCATAATAATGGGCAAGGGGCTAAAGGTCTCGCAAAGCAGCTTACAGTGCATTCAAACTGTGAGTGTACGTACAAAATGGCAATCGGATATTTATTGTCATATACACCCAACTAATGCGTTTTTACTAGCTTTTTATCTCCTTTGCCATAAAAAAGAGAAAAGCGGAGCTAATGGAAGTGTGCAAAAACCAACAATATGTAACAGATAGAAAAAATCTTCGGA
Source organism: Zygothrica quintamaculata (assembly GCA_037044455.1). Taxonomy (NCBI): domain Eukaryota; kingdom Metazoa; phylum Arthropoda; class Insecta; order Diptera; family Drosophilidae; genus Zygothrica; species Zygothrica quintamaculata. The sequence continues at coordinate 6,540 of JBAMBS010001393.1, forward strand.
GACCTCATAAAGTATATATATTCTTGATCAGGAGGACAAAACGAGTTGATCTAGCCATGTCCGTATGTCCGTCCGTCTGTCCATCCGTCTGTCTGTCCGTCTGTCCGACCGTCTGTCCGTCCGTCCGTTTGTCCATCCGTCCGTCCGTCTGTATGAGCGCCTGTTTTTCAGAGACTATAAGAGGTAGAGCAACCAAATCTGGATTTGTTATTTTCGTACGCTATACGAGTTTGTTTTAGATTTTGAAATTTTCTTCCCTTACCAGCACAATTTTCACCGATTCAATTTCTTTTTGACACACATTATAGCTAGACCATACTTGATCTACGTTATAGGCTCTCGTAGTGGGGTACACTCGACTACAGATTTCTTACTTGTTAATGTTGTATAACTTCCGAGTTTTTTGATCAATCCTACCCAGATTCACAACATAGATCAAGAATGGTCTAATGTTGATGTGTGCCGAAAAGAAATTCAATCGGATGAAAGAGGCTCTCGTAGTCGGGTACACTCGACTACAGATTTCTTATTTGTCCATTATTATTTTAATATATAATTAGATAAACCTTTAATTATAAATTACAATAATTTTTATTTTTTTGCTCTCTTTCAGTATGTTTATTGACGCTTGGCTGCGTCATGTGGGTGCCACTGCCAATTCAAAAATTTTATGTTATACAGCAAAAAATATATCAAAAATATTATAAGCTTATTAAATTATTAACTAGAGGTTAGCAAACTTTTTACTATACGAAAATTATTATTCTGAGTTCAAGATTGATTCTTAAATTATCCGATTGATATAAGGATATGAATAAACAATCGTTGAAAGAAGCTTTTCAAATATCAATTTTATTGTAACAGTTTACAATTACAATCAGAAACAAGAGGAGCAAACAAAGGAAACATTTGAAAACTGGCAAAAGTGACAATAAGTGGATATTGTAAGCCAACACAAAAAAAAAATAATAATAAATAAATAAAAAAGCCACAACAAGCTTAAGTTTTGAGCAAGAAGCAATTGTCACTACTTATTTATGAAAACAACAATTCTGTGATATCTTAATATCCAAAGGTGAGTAATATAATTAATAAAGAAAATAAAGAGTTTATTAGCCCCTTTGCCTTTTTGTAAAAAAGAAGCAAAGCGGAGCTATTGGAAACGTGCAAAATCCAAAAGTATGTAACACATAGAAATAATCATCGGAGACCCCAGAAAGTATATATATTCTGAATCAGGACGACAAGACGAGTTCATATAGCCCTGTCCGTCTGTCTGTCTGTCCGTCTGTCCGTCTGTATGAACGCCTGTTTCTCAGAGACTATAAGAGCTAGAGCAACCAAACTTGAAATCTAGATTCGTTCTGTTCGTAGGATATACGAGTTTGTTTTTGATTTTTAAGTTTCCTCCCCTGACACCCCCAAATCGAAAAAAACTGTTATTAAGCACAATTTTCGACCGATCAAATTTAACATAACGCCACTTTTTATGATGCATAACTTCCGAATTTTTAGATCAATCTTACGCAGATTCACAACATGGATCAAGAGTGGTCTAATTATGATGTGTGCCAAAAATAAATTGGATTGGTCGAAAATTGTGCTTAATAATCGTTTTTTTCGATTTGCGGTGGTCAGGGGAGGAAATTGAAAAATCAAAAACAAATTTGTAAAGCGTACGAAAATGATAAATCTAGGCTTAAAATTTGGTTATAAGAGCTAGACTCTTATAGTCTCTGAGAAACAGGCGGAAGTTATACATCATCAAAAGTGGTGTTATTGCGCCCGGGGGGTATAGTAGTGCGTGCAAAATAAGAACTCAAGCAACGAAATTTGGAGTCTGAATCTGTACGCTATACAAGTTTGTTTTAGATTTTCGAATTTCCTCCCCTGACCCCCGCAAATCGAAAAAATCGATTTTAAGACACAATTTTCAACCGATCAAAATTCTTCTTTGCACACGTACTAATAAGACCATTCCTAATCTATATTGTAAATTTCGTTACGATTAAACTATAAACACGGAAGTTATACAACATTAGGCACCGCGCTATAGAGCGCGGGAGGCTAAAAGGCGCAATGGCTAAGTACGTGCAGAACTGTGTGTATATGTGTGTATAGCTGTATATGTAGGCAAAGGGGCTCTCGTAGTCGGGTACACTCGACTACAGACTTCTTACTTGTTTTTTGTTCTGATTCGAAATTCATTGTACTATATATTATAACAGAACGGTCAACTATATGTTAGAAGTTTCAGATTTAGTATAAATTATAGTTTCATCAAGTTAAAAGTTATATATATATAAAAATGGTTTAGTTATATAAATAAGTTTTAAAGATTCCTCATTGTACTCAAAATTTAAATCAAGAAAGAATTCTTAATTAAAGTGCATTAAGCAGTTTCTCTTAATATTTACTGTTTTCCTATCCTGAACTGATTCATTTATATCCATTCGGTTACCAATTATAAAAACAAGTAAGAAGTCTGTAGTCGAGTGTACCCGACTACGAGAGCCCCTTTGCCTACATATACAGCCATACACACACATACTCATACATACACACAATTCTGCACGTACTAAGCTATTGCGCGCACCTTTTAACCCCCCACGCTCTATATCGCGGTACTTAATGTTGTATAACTTCCGTGTTTATTGTTCAATTTTAACGAAATTTACAACTTAGATGAAGAATGGTCTACTTAATATGTGTGCGTAAAAGAAATTTGATCGGTTAAAAATTGTATCTGAAAATCGATTTTTTCAAATTGCGGGGGTCAGGGAAGGAAATTGAAAAATCTAAAAGAAACTCGTATAGCGTACGAACATAACAAATATACGTTCCAAATTTGCTGCTAGCTCTTATTTTGCGCGCACTACAATACCCCCCCGGGGCCCATAACACCACTTTTGCTGATCTATAACTTCCGAAATTTTTGATCAATCTTACACAGATTCACAACATCAATCAAGACCGGTCTAATTATGATGTGTGCCAAAAATAAATTTGATCGGTTGAAAATTGTGCTTAATAATCGATTTTTTCGAATTGGGGGGGTCAAGGGAGGAAATTGAAAAATCAAAAACAAACTTGTACAGCGTACGAAAATGATAAATCTAGGTTTAAAATTTCGTTGCTCTAGCTCTTATTTTGCGCGCACTACAATACCCCCCCGGGGCCAATAACGTTCAATTTGCTGATATATAACTTCCGAGATTTTTGATAAATCTTACCCAGACTCACAACATCGATCAAGAATGGTCTAATTAAGATGTGTACCAAAAATAAATTTGATCGGTTGAAAATTGTGTTTAATAATCGTTTTTTTCAAATTGCGGGGGTCAAGGGAGGAAATTGAAAAATCAAAAACAAACTCGTATAGCGTACGAACATAACGAATCTAGATTTCAAGTTTGGTTGCTCTAGCTCTTATAGTCTCTGAGAAACAGGCGTTCATACAGACGGACAGACGGTCAGACGGGCAAACAGACAGGCGGACAGAGCTAGATCGACTCGTTTTGTCGTCCTGATTCAGAATATATATACTTTATGGGGTGTCCGATGATTATTTCTATGTGTTACATACTTTTGGATTTTGCACATTTCCAATAGCTCCGCTTTGCTCTTTTTTTACAAAAAAGGCAAAGGGGCTAATAATGAAAATAAAAAATAATCAATAGTTGTTCAAAGAATATGTTTACTTTAAAGATATTAATTTTCAGTAGTTTAAACGAATGGCAATTATTTATATATTTAATAAATTCAGTTTTATCATAACTCGGCGTTTACTAGCTCCGACTTTTATGGACTCCACATAGATTTTTGTTTTCTGTGACAATTTTTTATAACACTTACCTTAAATTGCATATATGATAACACTAATACATAATTAGACCATTCTTGATCTACTTTGTCAATCTCGTTAAGATTGATTAAAAAGTGATGTATAACATCATTAAAAGTGGCGTTATTGACCGCGAGGGGGTTAAATGGTGTGCGCAAAATTAAAGCTAGAGCAACCAAATTTGATTTAGATTTTTGAATTTTCTCCCCTGACCCCCGCAACAGGAAAAAAAACGATTATTAAGCACAATTTTCAACCGATTGAATTCCTTTATGGCACACGTCATAAATAAACCATTTTTAATCTACTTTGTTAAGATTGAACATTAACACGGAAGTTATACAACTCTAAGTATCGCGCAATAGAGCGCGGGGGTTAAATGGCGCGCAATATCTAAGTACGTGCAGAACTGTGTGTGTGTGTGAGTATGTGTGTGTATGGCTGTGTATGTTGGCAAAGGGGCTATTGTAGGCGGGTACACTTGACTACAGATTTCTTACTTGTTTAATCTACATTGTGAATTACGTTAAGATTGAAGAACTGTGTGTATGTGTGTGTATGGCTGTATATGTATGCAAAGGGGCTTTCGTAGTCGGGTACACTCGACTACAGATTTCTTACTTGTTTTGATTTGAACCTATTTCCATATACTTGTGGTGCGAGTGGCGCGAATAGTGCACTAAAAATATTGCACAACAATATCGCGTTTATTGAAATTCCAGGCCATTGCCTTAGCTGTAGCAACCGCAGCAGCTACAACAGTACAAGAAAAGTACAAATATGCAAACCGACAAACAATATATTTACATACATATATATATATATATATACGTATGTATATATGGCAAAGTGAACAGCTGGACACGGCAGTCAGGAAAAAAAGTTGTCAGAGCGCTTGGTGAGTGAGAAACTGGAAATTCGGTTCGCCCCCACAGTGACTTCTCTTGGCACAATGCTTTTGATGTTGGTATATTTTTTAGCTAAGTGATTTACTTTTTCTTTTTGTACCCTTAATTCACTAGAAGTGGGTAAGGTATGTATATTATTGCAATGTAAATGAGTACATTATAAAGTAAGAGCAAAACCTACTATTAAAAATGTTATTTAGTGTATATATTTGAAATAATCATTAAATGAAATGCGTTCCACTTAGATTACTTAAAGGCTATTTATGATGTTAACCCAAAATTGTGTACAATCAACTAGCTTGACATTACTATAACTTGTTATGATTCACCTTTAAATAACAAACATAATACACATTTTATATTTTTACGGTTAAATTCATTTCCATAAAATATATAAAACTGTCACCGAATTCCTGAAAAAAATACATAAAACAATAAAATTTAAATTCTTTTTATATTTTTGCTAAATTAATTAGAGCATAAGGTCTCTACTATTTACTTTTTAGCCCCTTTGCCTTTTTGTAAAAAAAGAGCAAAGCGGAGCTATTGGAAATATGCAAAATCCAAAAGTATGTAACACATAGAAATAATCATCGGAGACCCCATAAAGTATATATATTCTGAATCAAGACGACAAGACGAGTTCATCTAGCCCTGTCCGTCTGTCTGTCCGTCCGTCCGTCCGTCCGTCCGTATGAACGCCTGTTTCTCAGAGACTATAAGAGCAAGAGCAACCAAACTTGAAATCTAGATTCGTTTGGTTCGTAGGTTATACGAGTTTGTTTTTGATTTTTGAATTTCCTCCCCTGACCACCGCAAATCAAAGAAAAACGATTATTAAGCACAATTTTCAACCGATCAAATTTATTTTTGGCACACATCATAATAAGACCACTGTTGATCCATGTTGTGAATTTGGGTAAGATTGATCAAAAATCTCGGAAGTTATAGATCATCAAAAGTGGCGTTATGGGCCCCGGGGGGGTATAGTAGCGCGCGCAAAATAAGAGCTACAGCAACGAAATTTGGCATCTAGATTCGTTATGTTCGTACGCTATACGAGTTTGTTTTTGATTTTTCAATTTCCTCCCCTGACCCCCGCAAATCGAAAAAAACGATTATTAAGCACAATTTTCAACCGATCAAATTTATTTTTGGCACACATCATAATTAGACCATTCTTGATCAATGTTGTGAATCTGGGTAAGATTGATCAAAAATCTCGGAAGTTATAGATCATCAAAAGTGGCGTAATTGGCCCCGGGGGGGTATAGTAGCGCGCGCAAAATAAGAGCTAGAGCAACGAAATTTGAAACGTATATTTGTTATGTTTGTACGCTATACTATTTTGTTTTAGAATTTTCAATTTCCTGCCCTGACCCCCGCAATTTGAAAAAATCGATTTTCAGATACAATTTTTAACCGATCAAATTTCTTTTACGCACACATATTAAGTAGACCATTCTTCATCTACATTGTGAGTTTCGTTAAAATTTAACAATAAACACGGAAGTTATTCAACATTAAGTACCGTGATATAGAGCGTGGGGGGTTAAAAGGTGCGCGCAATGGCTAAGTACGTGCAGAACTGTGTGTATGTATGAGTATGTGTGTGTATGGCTGTATATGTAGGCAAAGGGGCTCTCGTAGTCGGGTACACTCGACTACAGACTTCTTACTTGTTTTTTTCTTCTGTTTTGGTAATTCATTGTACTATATATTATAACAGAACGGTCAACTATATGTTAGAAGTTTCAGATTTAGTATAAATTATAGTTTCATCAAGTTAAAAGTTACGCTATAAAAGTGGTTTAGTTATATAAATAAGTTTTAAAGATTCTTCATTGTACTGAAAATTTAAATCAATAAAGAATTCTTAATTAAAGTGCATTAAGCAGTTTCTCTTAATATTTACTGTTTTCCTATCCTGAACTGATTCATTTATATCCATTCGGTTACCAATTATAAATACTAATCGCTCAAAATAATAAAAATAAGAAATAATCAATAGTTGTTCAAAGAAAATGATTACTTTAAAGATATTAGTTTTCAGTAGTTTAAACGAATGGCAATTATTTATATATTTAATAACTCGGCGCTTACTAGCTTCGACTTCTATGGCCTTCAGATAGATTTTTGTTTTCTGTGACAATTTTGTATAACACTTACCTTAGATTTAAAAATATATGATAATACAGTTGATAACACTAATACAGGTAACATATAGTGTCTACATGATGAAATGTATATATAATTATATATATTTTAACACAAATATTTGTGAAAATATTAATTATACTTTCTTTTACCTTGGAACTAGCTGATAAGCATATTTTATGTTATTTTTAATGAGAAATATAATTCTTCAAAAAGATCTGCAATGTATTGTCTGTATTGTTTGCTTTAGTTTTATTTTCTGATAACAATCAGAGAATAAGTGATATATATATATATATATATATATATATATAGATAGATACCCAAATTTGTAGATAGGTAGAAAACGTAATATAATTCTTCAAAAAGATCTGCAATGTATTGTCTGTATTGTTTGATTTAGTTTTATTTTCTGATAACAATCAGAGAATAAGTGATATATATATATATATATATATATATATATATATATATATATATAGATAACCCAAATTTGTAGATAGGTAGAAAACGTAATTTTACTTTGTTAAATAGGTTGGTAATAAGAATCGAATATTGATCAATATTACCTAAACTTGCATTGAAATTTATAGCAGAAATGTCTTTGATATTTATATTGTTTATAAAATTTTAATCATAATAAAACAAGTAAGAAATTTGAGTGTACCCGACTACGAGATACCCTTTGTCAACATACACAGCCATACACACATACTCACACGTACACACTGTTGTACACGTTCATAGCCATTGCGCGCGCCTTTTTACCCACCGCGCTCTATAACGCGATATTTGTATAGCATCCGTGTTTATTGCTCAACCTTAACGAAATTCTCAAAGTAGATTAAGAATGGTCTATTTATTATGTGTACCAATCGGTTAAAATTTATAATCGCTTTTTCGTATTATGGGGGTTACGGGAGGAAATTCGAAAATCTAAATCAAATTCGTATAGCGTACGAACATAACGAATCTAGATTCCAAACTTGCTTGCTCTATCTCTTATTTTGGGCACACCACAAAACCCCCGCGCTCCATAACACCACTTTAAATGATGTATAACTTCCGAGTTTTTATATCGATATTACCTAGTACTTAATGTTGTATAACTTCCGTCTTTATTATTCAATCTTCACGATCAGGAATGGTGTACTTAATATGTTTGCCACAAAGAAATTTGATCGGTTGAAAACTGTGCTTCATTGTAATAAATTGTATTTAGCCCCTTTGCCTTTTTGTAAAAAAGAGCAAAGCGGAGCTATTGGAAATATGCAAAATCCAAAAGTATGTAACACATAGAAATAATAATCGGAGACCCCATAAAGTATATATATTCTTAATCAGGACGACAAGACGAGTTGATCTAGCCCTGTCCGTCTGTTTGTCCGTCCGTCCGTATGAACGCCTGTTTCTCAGAGACTATGAAAGCTAGAGCCACCAAACTTGAAATCTAGCTTCGTTATTTTCGTACGCTGTACAAGTTTGTTTTTGATTTTTCAATTTCCTCCCCTGACCCCCGCGATTCGAAAAAATCGATTATTAAGCACAATTTTCAACCGATCAAATTTATTTTTGGCACACATCATAAATAGACCATTCTTGATCGATGTTGTGAATCTGGGTAAGATTGATTAAAAATCTCGGAAGTTATAGATCAGCAAAAATGGCTTTGTGGGCCCCGGGGGGGTAATGTATTGCGCGCATAATAAGAGGTAGAGCAACGAAATTTGGAACGTAGATTTGTTATGTTCGTACGCTATACGAGTTTCTTTTAGATTTTTCAATTTCCTTCCCTGACCCCCGCAATTTGACAAAATCGATTTTCAGATACAATTTTTAACCGATCAAATTTCTTTTACGCAGACATATTAAGTAGACCATTTTTCATCTACGTTGTGAATTTCGTTAAAATTTAACTATAAACACGGCAGTTATACATCATTAAGTACCGTGATATAGAGCGTGGGGGGCTAAAATGTGCGCGCATTGGCTAAGTACGTGCAGAGCTGTGTGTATGTATGAGTATGTGTGTTTATGGCTGTATATGTAGGCAAAGGGGCTCTCGTAGTCGGGTACACTCGACTACAGACTTCTTACTTGTTTGAATTGCGTTGTTTATGGAAGGAAATTTAAAAATATAAAATAAACTCGTGTAGCGTACGAAAATAACAAATCTAGATTTCAAATTTGGTTGTTCTAGCTCTTATAGTCTCTGTGAAACAGGCGTTGATACAGACGGACAGACGGACAGACAGACAGACGGACAGATAGACGGACAGGGCTAGATGGACTCGTCTTGTCGTCCTGACCAATAATATATATATTTTATGGGGTCTCCGATGATTATTTCTATATGTTACATACTTTTGGATTTTACACATTTCCATTAGCTCCGCTTTGTTTTTTTTTATTGCTAAGGGGCTAATTAGGTTGGTCTAGCTCTTATAGTCTCTGAAAAACAGGCGTTCATACAGATGGACTGACAGACAGACGGACGGTCGGACAGACGGACGGACGGACAGATGGACATGGCTAGATCGACTCGTCTTGTTATCCTGATTAACAATATATGTACTTGATGGGGTCTCCGATTATTATTTCTATGTGTTACATTCTTTTGGATTTTGCAAATTTCCATTAGCTTCGCTTTGCTCTTTTTATTGCAAAGGGGCTAAATATATTAGGGGAATTCCATATATGCATTAGAATCATATTAATTGCATCGCCAACTTTTATTGGAATAAAACATAACTTTCAAATATTCCAAACTTATTTGTACTTTAATCAACTGAATCAATTGATTTAACATTCTTACAGTTGCAAACATCAAGTTGAATCGATGTTTTAAAAATTGTGTTTCATCGTTTATGTTTTGCTTTCTTTAATATTGCAGATGATATCTTTTACCTTGCACTTTATAGTGATTACGCTGCTGTTGGTGGCAGCAAGAACAACAACAACAGCAATAGATAAGCACCAACGCGGCGAAAGAGTTAACTGCAGCATAACAATTACTTCAACGACCAGCACGCCGGCGCCAACACTGCGTGCACCTAGGCAAAGGCATCCTCCCACAATTCATCCCATAACATGTAACAGTGACCCCCATAGCACAAGCTGCACAACGCCACTGCCAGCAAAGTTACAAAGGCAACGACGTCTTAGAACTACAACTTCAGCCACAACCCCAAGCAGAAGAACAACAACAGTAACACTAACAAACGAAACCAGTCGCGGCAAAAGTCGTGGCAGCATTAGGGCTTCCCGTCAGCCACGGGATACTCCGACTTTAGCTGATATTAAAGAAAATGCTGGGAGCGTCACAAACCATCACCAAACACAGCCAATCTCATTAGCATTATCCAATCCGACAGTCTTTCCCTCACTTCCTGCTGATGAACACAAAACGTAAGCTTGTTTTGCACTGCATTCAGATGCTCGTGCAGCACGTGCTGCAACTTAAAGTAAATGTAGATGACTGTGCCTAGTTTAACTGGTGGCTTAATATACTAACATATATATAAATATATATATATATATATATATATAAACTAAACTAAACTTATAAACTAAACTAAACTTAATAAGCTTCCCATCGGCTGGATTGATAATAGACTTGTGAAATTTTGTACACAATCGTAAACAACTTGTATGATTAAGGAAGAACAATCTGACAGTTTACATATTGTTTAATTACCTGATTTGTATCTTATACTTTTTGCAGGCCGCGACTGATCCAACGCCTAGTAGCTGGGCATATTCATAATGCAGAGGGTCACTTTACTTATGAAGTGTCCGCTGTGAGCGCCAACAGAAGTAGTAGCAGGAGTAAAAACAACTTAGAGTCAGCAGGTCCAACAACAACGATGAGCACATTTTTAACAACAAATAAGCAATTGGTAAACTTAGGACGTAAAAAAAATAGTTTCTATCGTCTGCTTAGGACTACGCCAAAACCGAACATATCGGAATTAGTTGTATTAAGTCCCAATGACGACGATGACAATGACGACGACCAGGCGCTCCTTAGTGAATCGGATTACAGTAGCAACTGGGACAATGGGATATTGCGACTCAGTGCTGGTTCTGGAAAAGAAGCGGATGCAGCCAGCGCGAAAGGCCACAGTAAACAGAGCAAGGAAGATACTAAGAAGACGCTAAGCGATCAGGTACGTGATGGGAAATATGGATTGATTGAAAAAGAGCTCTTTCGTCAAGTGCCCAAGCGTCCTGGAGTGCTTAGTTATGCACGAAACTCTGAGTTGCCAATTGATAATAAACACAATTTTGGTGGACTCAACGAGCAGGATATATGGTTGGCCGAGGACCATTTGTTGGTCATCAAGGGCGGTAGCTTGAATGAGGCTACACAGGACAATGACGTTTCCTGGCCAGCTATTGATGATTATGATGCACCTTTACGACAAATAAAACTACCACCAAATCCTGAGGTACCACCGCCATTTCCTGTGCAGCTCGACCCGAATGGGCCAGTGCAGCTTATCCGAGATAATCAAATCGAAAGCATCCATTCGAAAACTGGCAATGCAACACTTTTCTCTGATGGTAAGCACGCATCCCACGATGAGGTCCATGACTCGACCTACGGCCAAGAGACAAATTCTGCTACCCGGACAGGAACGCTTACATCGGCTAAAGCAGTTGACCCAGAGCCCAACTACGTCTACCCGGCGCCCTATGCACCCTGGTTGCTTATTTCCAACGAGACGCTGGGTCAACAACCGCCATCGTATCCTCAATCCAGTCCGGCGCCCCATACATTGCTGAGGACTCAACTTCTAGGTCCATGGCTTTTTAAGAGCAACGTCACAGAACCAGGGACCTTGCATGGTAATATAAGCGATTTTGACGACGACGATCCTTCACTTTACTATCCACCTGCGTACAGCTTTGTTTATAAAAGCAACTATACAAACCCGGTGCCGCCGGGCCCACTAGTGCCGGGTATTGTATTGCCACCGCCTCCCGATCATTTTAGTCGTCTAGAAGCAACACCTGCAATAGTATCAACTACGACGGAAAAAAGACGTCCTCATGTCAGTACCACTACTAGTACTACAACTAGTAGCTTCACTAGAATCATTACAAGCACCACAAAAAAAGCTCGATCAAAGCAGTCACTTAAATATAATGGTATAGACTATTTACCGCCCACACAACAGCCGCCCAAATATTTGGATCGTGTTCCGGTGCCAGTGGCAGTGCCTGTTCCAATTTATCCTATTAATTATCAACCGGCTAAGCTGCGCCAGCAGGTGCTATTTGTACCTAGTATGCGCAGCACAGGGCGCCCAATCAACGGAAATCGAGAAGAAGGTAGGGATCGCAATCGTAATCGCGATAATGAAGAAGCACCGCTTTCCAAATCCAATCCGATATATTACGAATACTTCGAGGCTAAGCGACAGCCATCAGCTCTTAAGTCGAATGTCATCGATGATTTCTTGGTTAATAAATCACCTAAACGGCCTTATTTTAAATCAACTCCAAGTCCAGCAAACGATGTTTCTGAAGTAAGCGTTACACCGAAACCACAAACTCCTGTAAGTTTAGAGTACGATGCGACACTAGGTCAGCTACTCCGAAGTAATCTAATCTCGCCTCCTGTAAAAAGTCAATTTCATGCACCTGACTTTGATAGGCAACCCTTTTTGCCTATGATAAACTACAGTGCCGATGAACAAGATCAGAACGCTTTTAAGGCAATTGTTTATCAACCACAGCAGCAGACACAACATCAACGACAACTCAGAGTAGGTAAGCATCAGCAGCTGCCCGTAGAACCTACCACGCAGCCGCTACAGAACTCAAACTCATATCTGCCGGACTCACTTCTTACACAACATCAGCGTCAAATGAGGGTGGGCAAACAACAATTACAACTACAGCTTCAATCACCATCACCCTATAAAGCACAACAAGGTGTTTATAACACACCAGTGCCGCCATCCTATCTAGATAATCAGGTGCAAGCACGTCCGTCCAAATATCAAATTCGACAGCCGGGATCGGTGCCCTTGCAATTTTGGCAGCGACCAGCAGGTCCTCCGCTGCAGCCATCACCGCAGTTTAAACAGCTGCGCCACGGTAATCATAAGCATACTTTTTCATCATACTTTGTATCAAACTATCCGAGCGGATCCGGTCCAGACTCGCTTTACCGTCTTGTACATGTGTCGCAGCAAAAACACTGGCGGCAGACTGCTAGCAGTAAGCAGCTACAAAGTATTCAGGTGCAGCCCCAACTACAACAACACCAACAGCAATATTATACAGATCGTGGTGTCAACATTGGCCACAACCTTTCCAGTGATATTTTGGTAAATTATAACAATAACAACCAGTTCAATCCCCAAGCAGAACTAGTGCCTCAAGTTCAATTGGGGCCACCCCCATTGTCCTACCAAGTGCAAACTGGGGGACAGTCAACTTTTTGGTCTGAAACACCCATCCGAAAACCGCGTTCCCAGTTACCGGAACAGGCCTAAGTCCAAAAGAACCTTGCAGATGCCCAGAGGAGAGAGCCAACCAGAATTTGCGGCTGTTTCTATGTTCTATGTTATATTAAGCGAATTGTTATTATGTGATCTTTAATAAGCGTTCCAGCTAAAGCAATTTTAAAATCAATTTTAGAGGTGAATGAAATTCACTGACAAAGATTAAAAGATGTATTTAGCTCAGTTATTAACAGATTGTATAAATACAACAATGATTGTTTACACAATATATTATATAGATACACCCTAACCTTAAAACTAAAAGAAGAGTAAATAATATATAATAAATGATTATTTATTAGAATGCTTGCACAACTTTAATTTTAGTGTATATGTGAATTTTGATATTCTATAAATGTACTCAGCTTAGAGTCTTTTTAGAGTCGACCACACTCGACTGTAGACTTACCTAAAATATGAATATGATAAAGCCCATCAAATACATAAAAAATTAAAAAAAAGAATCCAGCAAATTCATATATATAAAACTTATTGTGATCCTGGCGTATTAAATACAATTAAGAGGGAAAGTGCAAAGGCTTACCAGCAAAAATAAGTTATGAATATTTATAGCATAATAAAGGAGGGCAGGTGTATGCCAAATAATTAATATATTATACTATATTATATTGTATTATTTTATATTATATTATTTAAATGCTTGAGAAAACTTAATCTTATTTGACAGTTGAATTCTAATGTTTGTATTTTGTTTGTGTTGGAATGTAAGTTGCAACATTTTTAAAAGTAGATTTTGATAAAAATGTGTTAAACTATTTTGTTTATAAGTGTATATAAAAACCATAATACGAATGTATCTTTTTTTTTAATTTATTGACAAATACAATTTTAGAATGTTGCATACAATATAAAAATTTTAAAAAATACATATATGAATAAAAATAATGAATAAATAATTAATACATACAATATATTAGATACAATATATATAATATAAATATATATATATATATATATATATATATATATATATATATATATGTGTGTGTATTTATATAAATTGGTTTTATTCCAGTGTAATTGATTGTTAATTTGAATAAATTAAGTAAAAACTTTTCACTTTATATTAAATAAACGTTTTTGTTGCCAGTGTATCCAAATTAAAATATTTTTTGTGAATATTGGCAGCACTAGTGTGTTAACACATATAAACTGAGCATGGAAAGCAAAAAGCATTAAAAACATGAGAGCACTAAGAGAGTGAGACCTAACTAAAGTTGAAAGAAGAGAAAGAAAAAGAGATAGAGACATACATATACCAATTTAAATGAAAAGCCATCGCATCCTAGAGCAGGGCTGCCAGATTTTCTGAGTGGAAAATGGCTGATTTCAGACTCGAGTGGCTGAAAAAGTGGCTGATGTGGGAAATATAATTTGTCGACCTTTTTTTTTTTTTTTTTGCTCATTTCCTCAAGAATACAAGACGTTTACCTTTTTTTTCTTTTTTTTTGCTCACCATCTTATTTTCAAAAGTGGCTGAAATGGTTATTTTAGTGGCTGTGGGCCTCCAAAAGTGGCTGCAACAGCCACCAAATGGCTGATCTGGCAGCCCTGTCCTAGAGAGCGGGTATGTTATGTGGGTGTGTGATTATGTTTCTGTGTAAATATGTATGCGTGTGTGTGTGTGTGTGTGTATTTATGTAATGTAAATTATGAGTGGAGTGGGGTTGCGGCCAAACAAAAATCGATTGCAACAGCAAATCGACTACAGGAAGCGCCTTGTAATAGGGCACGGAGCAGCTACGAGAACGTCAACTACGTATACGACAGAAGCAAAGGCGAAGGCACTTGAGTTGACTTTAGTCTCTATATACCCCCACCGTACGGCCCCACAACCATAAAATGATTACAGGCTGACGCCAAAAAGAGGAAGCACCCAAATGCAAAGGCAAAAGAAGAAGCAGAATAACCAGTAACAGAAAAGGCAGAAAAACTGAGCAAAGGAGCAAAAACTAAATTCAAATCAAAATGAGAGCTGTTAAATGGTAATAAACAAATTGAAATATCAATTAAATGAAAATTTTTTTGGTGGCCTTTCCTAGTAGTTTTATAAATATTTAACATTTTGTACACATAATATAAAGCTAATATGTGCGCGTATGTACAAGTGTAATTGCATACGTACATGCGTATGTCCGTGTAAGTGCGACTGTGTTTAGCGCTCTTGCTGCGTTTTTTTTTTCTGCAAGCGAAAATTGTGACACCAAGCAAAAAGTGCAAACGTTGCAAAGTGGCTTAAGTGGCGACCCCAATGGAAGGTCGACAAAAGAGGCAAGCAATAAAAAATGGAGCTGGATAAATAACTCAACGCTAAAAATCGTTCTAATTAAAAAATGTTTAACAAGTAGAGCTGGAGCTATTGACTATACAGCACAATTCCTATATACATACCTATTTACATACACAATCATTTGTACATTTACACATAAATACTTACAAATAATCTTACAGCATACAAGGTGGTAACGGTAACAAAACATATATACATACATAAAACCAGATCGCTATTATAAAAGTGGAGTTGACGAGGCGCTGAAGGATACAGAACAACATAAGCAACAACTAACGTTATTGAGCTCCGAATCTGCCGAAAGGCACGTTTATAATAAGCTCAAAGAAGCGCAGAGAAAATCGGTAGGTGTACAATGGTAACAATGAACTCGGAAGCGGACAAAACACAAAGCAGCACGCAAGCAACTAATGCGCTGGCCATGAGCAATGGAGCCAAAACGCTAGCAGCGACAGGAAATACGCCGCCAACAGCAGCGGCAACGAATAGCGTAGCGACAGCCGCAACTGCAATACCAATGTCCAATGGTAACAACAATGCTACACTGGTTCCCCTAACCGCATCACAAGCTGAGCCTCAACCTCTGGACAACGCCAATACCAATGCTAATGCCAATGCCAATATTAATGTCAATGCCAATGCAAGCAGTAATAGTGAAGTGACGGGCAGTGTTACCCCTGGGACTGGTACTGTAACAGACATTATCACTGTAACTGTTACTGTTGCTACCAGCAACTGTACAACAACAATTGTTGCTGCAACGCCGCCGCCATCAACCAAGACGGTTAGTATAAGAGATTCATCAGCGCCAAGTAGCAGTGGAGCACCAGCTAACTCAAATACTTTGCTAACTGTGGGTAGCAATCATTATCATCATCATCAACATTCTTCCATACAATCGCAATCGCAGTCGCAGGCACAATCGCAGCCACAGTCTCAGTCGCAACCGCCAACTCCTTTAGTGCCATCACAACAACAACAACAGCAGCAGCGAGGCAGCAAAAACGAAGATGCTCCGAATATACTTGTTTACAAAAAGGTTAGTATCACACTAAACATAAGGAATATTATGATCTTTAATATACTATAAAAAATAGAGCTTTTAAATAGAAAATATATTACCGTGGGGCATTTAAGGATTTGTTTTGACTTAATATTGTTCCGTTCAATTCCTAACTCCTTAAAGAATGTTTTTTTTATTGAATACATGTTTAAATATTTTAAAATTATTTTTTTCCGCATATTCTAGATGGAGGCTATAATTGAAAAAATGCAGGCTGAAACTAGTGGTGTAGCTGTGCGTACGGTAAAGGCTTTTATGAGTAAGGTGCCATCTGTTTTTACCGGAGCTGATTTAGTTGCCTGGATATTAAAGAATTTTGATGTGGAGGATGTGACAGAAGCACTGCATTTCGCACATTTGCTCAGTTCGCATGGCTACATATTTCCTATTGATGATCATGCACTAACCGTTAAAAATGATGGAACTTTCTACAGGTGAACAATAGCTTATAAATAGGTGATAGAAATAGGTAGACAGATTAAAATGCTCTCAAAAGATTTCAGACACCATATTTCTGGCCATCGAACTGCTGGGAGCCGGAGAACACTGACTACGCTGTGTATTTGTGCAAACGTACCATGCAGAATAAGACACGGTTGGAACTGGCGGACTACGAGGCAGAAAATCTAGCCAAATTGCAGAAGATGTTTTCTCGTAAATGGGAGTTCATATTCATGCAGGTGATTCTTATCGAAACAAATATTTAAAACTTTTTACGACTGGTATATTGTTATAACAATAATTATTATCATGTTTAGGCTGAATCACAAAGCAAGGTGGCAAAAAAGCGGGACAAACTGGAGCGTAAAGTACTTGACTCGCAGGAACGAGCGTTCTGGGATGTTCACCGTCCTATGCCCGGTTGCGTCAATACTACCGAAATTGATATCAAGAAGGCGTATCGACGAGGTGGTTCTAGTCATGGCACCGGTTCTGCTGGGGCCTCAGTTGCTAAAAATCCTGTCGAACAGCTAACGCGAATTATTGCGCTTCGTAAACAGAAACTCGAGCGGCGCACAATCAAAGTGTCTAAGGCGGCTGAAGCGTGAGTAACGAATGATACAGAGTTTTATATTCCTCCAATTATCAATCAAAACAACACAAAACTAAAAAATTGACAAATTATTTATTAATATTATAGCTTGGTCGCTTACTACGATCAGTACAATGAGTTTGATTACTTTATTACCTCGCCCGAGCTGCCTAATCCCTGGCAAACGGACAGCACCGAGATGTGGGATACCGAAAAGAATAGGTTAGTTTAAGACTCAAATCCCGCATAAGTGTATTTCTAAACTCTGAAAATATTATGGTCCTACCTAAAATATAGCAAAGAAGTTCCTGTGCGTCGAGTGAAACGCTGGGCGTTCAGTTTGCGCGAACTACTAAACGATGCCATTGGACGTGACCAGTTTACTAAATTTCTTGAAAAGGAATATAGTGGGGAGAATCTGAAGTAAGCCTAGGGGTCATTTGATTTTCCATAAACAATTAATTATTTCTGATTTTGTTAGATTTTGGGAATCGGTTCAAGAGATGAAGGCGCTGCCACAGTCGGAAATTAAGGAGGCGATACAGAAGATATGGCAAGAGTTTCTCGCTCCCGATGCACCCTGTCCTGTTAATGTGGATTCAAAATCTGTGGAACTGGCACGTGAAGCGGTAAACTCACCAAATGGTCCCAATCGTTGGTGCTTCGATGTGGCTGCTTCGCATGTATATCATTTGATGAAGAGTGATTCTTATTCGAGGTATTTGCGCTCTGATATGTATAAGGATTACTTGAACTGTTCACGCAAGAAAATTAAATCCATACCAAATCTATTCGGTGTTAAACGTTGAGATACAATGGAAATTTTGGAGATCGCGGTATTCGGCTTTGGCTCTAGCTAAGTCGGATTTGTAAGTTTTGTATTGGATATTGAATGACAGTAAGACGCATATAAAAACGACTGTCAGACATAAAATGTATGCGTTATCAAATCTCAATCCTCAAATTTGAACGCATATTACGTTATAGCTAACGTTGTTACTAATTATTATTATTATTATTATATTATATATATATATATATATATATATATATATATTTAATCTACACCTTGTCACTAGACGGTGTATGTTTAAACCTACGTGCCCAGTGCAACGATGTGCTCGTCGAAACTCCTTTCATCAAACCCAGGACTTTCAGGTATCTAATCTTAATTAATTTTTTATTATTCTATACGATTTAATACCAAGTGTGGTCTGTGTCCTTAAACACCAAAGAAAATAAACAACTGCAGTAGTTAAGACGGAGAGTGGCCGCCGTTACAGGATGTATCCTTAAGTGCAAGCCAATAATGAAATGTATTAAGAATGTTAAAAAGGCATTAGCCACATAAAATATCAAGGTAACTACAAACACCAAAGAAATTTACAGAATAATTAAGTAGGTGAATAACATTTAAACACAACAATAAAAATATAATTTACTATGTACAACTGGCATCCTAAGCACAAATTGGAAATTAATATACGAAAACTTAAACATATATGATCATATGACATCTTATAAAACTACTTAAAATCATCAATGAGACATTCAAATGAACAACCGAATAAATAAAATTCAATTCAATTTATTTCATAGATCGCATTTACCAATCGCTACTTTGAATTGAAACTTGTTACATTTATTTGTAAACAGTTCCTCGTTACATACTCGTTACGTACTCCATAAAA
Source organism: Zygothrica quintamaculata (assembly GCA_037044455.1). Classification (NCBI taxonomy): domain Eukaryota; kingdom Metazoa; phylum Arthropoda; class Insecta; order Diptera; family Drosophilidae; genus Zygothrica; species Zygothrica quintamaculata. The sequence continues at coordinate 26,065 of JBAMBS010001393.1, forward strand.
ATTTTACTCATACTATTATTTTGTTCTTAGTTATATACACCTAAACATATACACTCCAATTATACATGTAGCCAAACTTACAGTTTTATGCATATTGCTACAACACAGTTTCAACAAAAGAAAATAGTTTTTGAGCTCTGTTATATATAAATATGTATATGCCAATAAATTGTATGCTTTGTGCAGATTAAAAAGCAAAGCACTTAGTGCAGATTATTTATGTAAACGATTAACAGTTAACCTAACGGTTTATCTAATCTAAACTATTAACATTACCGGGTCTCAAATTAGAACCATTTTTGATTTTTTCAAAATTTAGATAATATAAATTGAAAGCGGTTATATAGTATTCCGTTATTTATTTAATTTATATCTGTTTATAGTATTTTATATTTAAATGTGTTTGAACGATATCGTTGCGGAAGATATTACAATCAGTAGACGTAGTTTACTATATAAAATCTATTAAAAAATTGCATACCATTAAATCACTTAAAATAGAAAAGTTGGTATTAGGTTTGTGCAAGTGTAGGTAATATTGTGCAGAATTTAAAACAGTATCCCATGTCCGTATTTTTATCCGTCCGTCTGTATTTACGTGTCAATATCACAGCTTACAAGCTTACAGCTAAAACACAATATATATTTTTTTTTTTTACTATTTTTCATGATTTACAGTTGTAGTTCATTTTCAAGTAGGACGGACAGTTAAGTATAAAATCGTAAGAGCATAATTAAACTGTTGCCTACTATAAACCCGTACAGTAGCCGAGCTACTTACTAATGTATAATGGCAGGGCAAAAAATAAAGTTACTACAAATAAAAATCGACTTATGATTGAGTTGAAAAGTTTACAAAAATGTATTAAATTCTTTATATATATATGAACATTATCTATCTAAACTGCTGTTCCTGAAATTTAAAAAGCACGAACTGACAGCAACGCTTAAGGGTGGACAACAACACAATTCTAATTGTGCATATATATGTGTTTATATGCATATAAATTTATATATGTATATTTGATAGCAAAAACCTCGTAGAACATACAAATTACGCCGGGTTGGCAAATACATAGATGTAGTAGATGCGTACATACATAATGTGAATTAAAAAATTATAGCAACGCATGTATAAACATATATATATTTATATACAAATACATAAAAGTGCACAAACTCACATTTCTGTGTATGCGACGGAGTTAGATGAAGAAAGCGATCTAAGCCACCAAACAAAACCTTGAATACTTAAATGCTGCTCTTACTGAAAGCAGGAACACCAAAAGTAAAAAAAAAATAAAAAAAAATACAAATTTAAATATATATATATATATATATATTATAGAAAATTCTCTGTGTATGTAATTGTGTTCTCTTTATTGTATGTCTGTAAATGTAAATGGTGTCTAATTTTAAGCGTATGCAACATCAGCAGCAGCATCACATAATTATTAAATAAATAATGTATTCAAAAATACAGTACATAAAAATTCAATGTACTTGCGTCTGTGTGTGTTCGTAGTCAAGTTTAACAATTTCAAAAAGTCACAGAAGCAAAAAAAAAAGACAGGAAAGGTGCAAAAAAAAACAAAACAAAAGAAAAGATACTTACTTTAGCAATTGACATATGTTAAATTGGCTCTTTATTGCTAGTTATTAAAACTAAATGGAGTTTAAAGAATAAAATAAAAAAAAACATAAATTAAATGTTATTTAAATGCTTTTAATTTTCTCTCGTTTCCTTTTTGACCACCGTTCAGTGAAATATCAAAGAGAACAAGTAAGAAGTCTGTAGTCGAGTGTACCCGACTACGAGAGCCCCTTTGCCTACATATACAGCCATAAACACACATACTCATACATACACACAGTTCTGCACGTACTTAGGCATTGCTCGCACCTTTTAACCCACCACGCTCTATATCGCGGTACTTAATGTTGTATAACTTCCGTGTTTATTGTTCAAATCTAACGAAATTCACAACGTAGATGGAGAATGGTCAACTTAATATGTGTGCGAAAAAGAAATTTGATCGGTTAAAAATTGTATCTGAAAATCGATTTTTTCGAATTGCGGGGGTCATGGGAGGAAATTGAAAATTCTAAAACAAACTCGTATAGCGTACAAACATAACAAATCTACGTTCCAAATTTCGTTGCTCTAGCTCTTATTTTGCGCGCACTACATTACCCCCCCGGGGCCCATAACACCACTTTTGCTGATCTATAACTTCCGAGATTTTTGATCAATCTTATTCAGATTCACAACATCGATCAAGAATGGTCTAATAATGATGTGTGCCAAAAATAAATTTGATCGGTTGAAAATTGTGCTTAATAATCGTTTTTTCAAATTGCGGGGGTCAGGGTAGGAAATTGGAAAATCAAAAACAAACTTGTAATGCGTACGAACATAACGAATCTAGATTTCAAGTTTGGTTGCTCTAGCTCTTATAGTCTCTGAGAAACAGGCGTTCATACGGACGGACGGACGGACGGACAGACAGACGGACAGGGCTAGATGAACTCGTCTTGTCGTCCTGATTCTGAATATATATACTTTATGGGGTCTCCGATGATTATTTCTATGTGTTACATACTTTTGGATTTTGCATATTTCCAATATCTCCGCTTTGCTCTTTTTTTACAAAAAAGGCAAAGGGGCTAAAAATGGAAAAAACCTAGTAAAATTATCAAGACTATAAAAAGTACTTACGACATAAATAAATAAATTAATTAAAAAAAGAACAGAAAAAAGAAAAAAGCAGAATAATTGCGAAAGAAAATAAATTTACAATAAAGATCTACTTACTGTAATATCAAAACCAATGTATTGTCAAAACCAATGAGCTTAAAAACAGTTAAGCAATTTCAATCAGATTCTGTATTACTTCCCTGCAATCTGTAATTGTGTAATTGATTTACTTTTTGCCGAGAGTAGAATATTGTATGTATTTAAATTGTCAATATAAATTATATATTTATATATATATATATATATATATATATATATAATAATATAAACACACATACTCACATATACATTACACGTACTTAGCCATTGCGCGCGCATTTTAGCCCCCGCGGTCAATAGCGTGATACTTAATGTTGAATAACTTCTGTGCTTATTGTTTAATCTTAATTAACTTCACAACCTAGATTTAAAATGGTCTAATTATTATGTGTGTCAAAAAGAAATTTCAGCGGTTAAATATTATGCTTAATAATCGTTTTTTCGAAATGCGGTGGTCAGAGGAAGAAATTCAAAAATCTAAAAAATCCCGTATATCATATAAACAGCGAATCTAGATTCCAAATTTGGTTGCTCTAGTTCTTATTTTGCGCGCACAATAATAATGTATAACTTCCGAATTTTTTTAATCAATCTTAACGAGATTGACAATATATATATCAAAAATAGTCTAATTATGATGTGTGCTAAAAATAAATTCAATCGGTTGCAAATCGTGCCTTATAATCAATTTTTTCGAATTGCGGACGTCAATCTTACCCAGATTTTCAACATAATGGTGTTTTTTTATTTATGTTGGTCAGGGGAAGATATTCAAAAATCAAAAACAAACTCGTATAACCTACGAACATAACAAATCTAAGTTTAAAATTCGGTTGCTCTAGCTCTTATAGTCTCTGAGAAACAGGACAGGGCGAGATCAACTCGTCTTGTCGTCGTGATTCAGAATATATATACTTTTAGCCCCATTGCCATTTTGTAAGAAGTAAGAAATCTGTAGTCGAGTGTACCCGACTACGAGAGCCCCTTTGGCTACATATACAGCTATACACACACATACTCATACATACACACAGTTCTGCACGTACTTCGTCATTGCGCGCGCCTTTTAACCTTCCACGCTCTATAGCGCGGTACTTAATGTTGTATAACTTCCGTGGTTATTGTTCAATCTTAAGGAGATTTACAATGTAGACCAATAATGGTCGAATTATGTTGTGTGCCAAAATAATATACGGAATTGACAAATCTATGTTTTAAATTTAGTGGTTCTAACTCTTATAGTCTCTGAGAAACAGGCATTCATACGGACGGATGGACAGACGGTTGGACAGACGGACGGACGGACAAACGATAGTCGTCCTGATCAAGAATATATATACTTTATGGGGTCTCCGATGATTATTTGTATGTGTTATATACTTTTGGATTTTGCACATTTCCATTAGCTCCGCTTTGCTCTTTTTTTATGGGGCGTTGTGACTTTGATAAAGAATAAAATCTTTAAATAATAAATATACAAACTTTCAATAAACAGCATGTATCATCTTACAGTTCGTTTGTTAAATTTGTATTTAATGATTTGAGTATAGTCTAACGATAGTATAACTAAGGGAAAAGCAGTTTTCCTTTTATAATATTTTATATTATTAGCCTCTTTGCCAAAAAAAAGAGCAAAGCGGAGCTAATGGAAATGTGCAAAATCTAAGAGTATGTAACACATATAAATAATAATCGCAGACCCCATAAAGTTTATATATTCTTAATCAGGACGACAAGACGGGTCGATTTAGCCCTGTACGTCTATCCGTATCTGTATGAACGCCTGTTTCTTAGACTATAAGAGCTAGAGCCACCAAATTTAAAATCTGGATTCGTTATGTTCGTGCGCCATACGAGTATTTTTCAGATTTATGACTATTTTTCCCTGACCCCCGCAATATGAAAAAGAAAATTATTAAGCACAATTTTCAGCCGATGAAATTTCTTTATCTCACCAATAATAATTAGACGGTTTATGATCTACGTTGTGAATTTCGTTAAGATTATATAAAAAACACGGAAGTTATTCAACATTAAGTATCTCGCTATTGTGCGCGGAGGCTAAAAGGCGCGCGCAATGGCTTCAAGTACGTGTAAATCTGTTTGTTTGTGTGTATATAATTGGATATGTAGTCAAAGGGGCTCTCGTAGGCGGGTACACTCGACTACAGATTTCTTATTTGTTTTGCCCTTCGTTTTAGTAAAGGTGTTACAAATAAATAAATATAAATCTGTAGTTGGTTGTACCCGACTACGAGAGCGCTTTTGCCTACATACACAGCCATACACACACTTATTCACACATACACACAGTTCTGCACGTACTTAGCCATTGCGCGCGCCTTTTAGACCACCATGCACCATAGCGCGGTACTTAATGTTGTATGACTTCCATGATTATTCTTCAATCTTAATGAAATTCACAACGTAGATCAGGAATAGTCTAATTAATACGTGTGCCAAAAAAAATAACAATTTGATCGGTTGAAAATTGTGCTTATTAAAAGATTTTTTCGAATTGCATGGTCAGGGGAGAAATTTTAAAATATATAAAAAAACTCGTATAGCGTACAAACATAATGAATCTAGATTCAAAATTTCGTTGCTCTAGCTCTTATTTTGCGCGCTCTACTAAGCACCGCCGGACCCCATAACACCAATTTTAATGATGTATAGCTCCCGAGATTTTTGATCAATCTTACCCAGATTCACAACATAGATCAAGAATGGTCTAATTATGATGTGTGCCAAAAAGAAATTTGATCGGTTGAAAATTGTGTTTAATAATCGCTTTTTTCGAATTGCGTGGATCAGGGGAGGAAATTCAAAAATCAAAAACAAACTCGTATAGCGTACGAAAATAACGAATCTAGGTTTAAAATTTAGTTGCTCTAGCTCTTATAGTCTCTGAGAAACAGGCGTTCATACGGACGGACGGACAGACAGACGGACGGACAGACAGACGGACAGGGCTAGATCGACTCGTCTAATGCGAATGTGCAAAATTTAAAAGTATGTTACACGTAGAAATAATCATCGGAGACCCCATAAATAATATATATATTTTTTCAGGACGACAAGACGAGTTGATCTAGCCATGTCCGTCTGTCCATCCGTCCGTCCGTCTGTCTGAATGAACGCCTGTTTCTCAGAGACTATAAGAGCTAGAGCAACCAAATTTTAAACCTAGATTTTTTTTTTGTACGCTATACTAGTTTATTTTTGATTTTTGAATTTCTTCCTCTGACCACCGCAATTCGAAAAAAAACGATTATTAGGCACAATTTCAACGGATTGAATTTCGTTTTGGCACACATCAAAACCATACCATTCTTGATCTATGTTGTGAATTTGGGTAAGATTGATCAAAAAACTCTAAAGGTATACATCATAAAGTACTGTGATATATTACGAGGGTGGGGGCTAAGCTGCGTGTTTGTTATAAAAGCTAGCGCAAGCAAATTTTAAATCTAGATTCGTTACTTTTGTACGGTATACGAGTTTGTTTAAGATGTTGTAATTTCCTCCCCTGACCAACCCAATTCGAAAAAGTCTATTATAAAGCAAAATTTGTGTCCGATCAAATTTATTTTTGCTGCACGATATAATTGGACCATTCTTGATCAACGTTGGGAATTTCGTTAAGATTGAACAAAAAACACGGAAGTTATAGATTATTAAGTACCGCGCTGTAGAGTGCGGTGGGCTAAAAGGCGCCCGCAATGACTAAGTACGAGTACAACTGTGTGTATGTATGTGTATGGCTGTATGACAAAGGGGCTCCCGTAGTCGGGTACACTCGACTAGAGGTTTCTTACTTGTTTTCCCAAAAATTGTATAGAATTTACCATATAGCTATCGCAAGTCATTACCCCTAAACCGAACTATTGATAAAAGTCAGTCAACTGCGCGGACTACTCATGGGTATAACAATAGTAGTTACCCACCTGTGTATACCAACCAGAGGACAAAGCACAGGAGGAACCCACGCACTTGTGTATAGAAAACCAATTAACGTAATTTATTTTCACAATGCAACAAACGATTGCTGGTCTCAGGGTACAATAAATGATCTTCAAGATGAGATCAGGGAGCTGAGAGGCTCTAAACAGCAACGGAAGTCAAACGACTGCCACCGCACTACGCCTCAGAACTTGGAACGCTCGCAGCATAATCCCTAATGCCTAAGCTCTCCTATATAATTTCAAATAAAAAATCTGTAGTCGAGTGTACCCGACTACGAGAGCCCCTTTGCCTACATATACAGCTATACACATATACACACAGTTCTGCACGTACTTAGCCATTGCGCCTTTTAGCCCCCCGCACTCTATAGCGCGGTACTTAATAATCTATAACTTCCGTGTTTTTTGTTCAATCTTAACGAAATTCACAACGTAGATCAAGAATGGTCCAATTTTATCGTGCTGCAAAAATAAATTTGATAGGACAAAAATTTTGCCTAATAATAGACTTTATAGAATTGGGTTGGTCAGGGGAGGAAATTACAACATCTTAAACAAACTCGTATACCGTACAAAAGTAACACAGACGGACGGATAGACAGACAGACGGACAGACGAACGGACGGACGGACGGATGGACAGACGGACATGGCTAGATCAACTCGTCTTGTCGTCCTGATCAACAATATATATATACTTATTGGGGTCTCCGGTGATTATTTCTTTGTGTTACATACTTTTAAATTTTGCACATTTCCAGAGCTTAGGCATTAGGGATTATGCTGCGAGCGTTCCAAGTTCCGAGGCGTAGCGCGGTGGCAGTCATTTGACTTCCGTTGCTGTTTAGAGCCTCTCAGCTTCCTGATCTCATCTTGAAGATCATTTATTGTACCCTGAGACCAGCAATTGTTTGTTGCATTGTGAAAATAAATTACGTTAATTGGTTTTCTATACACAAGTACGTGGGTTCCTCCTGTGCTTTGCCCTCTGGTTAGTATAAAAATTTGAATAGTTGAAAATTGTGCTTAATAATCGTTTTTTTCGAATTGCGGTGGTCTGGGGAGGAAACTGAAAAATCTCTCGTAGGCAGGTACACTCGACTACAGACTTCTTACTTGTTTTAAACATTATAAAACTATTTAAAGCTAAATTTAGTATCATAAATGTAAAAAATTTCTTTAAAAATATTTTGTTTATAAACAAATTAAAAATTGAACATTTGGAATCAGTTCATATAAATTTTTATCGGTTTTAAACAAATTATAAGCTGTAGGACAGCAATATTAAAATTTTTGATCTCATTTTATATTTGATGTTCTGTTTAATATTCTGGTTTTTAGCCCCATTGCCATAAAAAAGAAGCAAAGCGGAGCTAATGGAAATGTGCAAAATCCAAAAATATGTAACACATAGAAATAATCATCGGAGACCCCCGTCTGTCTATCCGTCCGTATAAATGCCTGTTTCTCAGAGACTATAAGAGCTAGAGCAATTTTAAACTTAGATTCGCTATTTTCGTACGCTATGCGAATTTGTTTTAGATTTTTCAGTTTCTTCCCCTGACCCCCGCAATTCGAAAAAAATGATTATTAAGCACTATTTTCAACCGATTGAATTTCTTTTTGGCACACATCATAATTGGACAATTCTTGATCTATGTTATGTGGTAGGATTGACCAAAAAACTCGGAAGTTATACATCATTAAATGTGGTGTTATGGATGGGTTTAGTAGTGCGCGCAAAACAAGAGCTAGATCAGCCAAATTTGGAGTGTAGATTTGTTATGTTTGTACGCTATACGAGTCTGTTTTAGATTTTCGAATTTTTTCCCCTGACCCCCGCAATTCAAAAAAATCGATTATAAGGCACAACTTTCAACTATTTAAATTTCTTTTTGGGACATATATTAAATGAAGCATTTTTGATCTACGTTGTGAATTTGGTTAAGATTGAACAATAAACATGGAAGTTACAGAACATTAAGTATCGCTAAATGGAGCGCGGGGACTAAAATGCGCGCACAATGACTTAAAGTACGTGCAGAACTGTGTGTATGTGTGAGTATGTGTTGTTGTATATGTAGGCAAAGGGGTTCTCGAAGTCGGGTACACTCGACTACAGATTTCTAACTTGTTTTTAAAGGAGAAGAAAGTGTTGAAGTTTAAGAGAAGAATGGAGTTGACGACCTTTTGTTTATTTAGTCACTACCTGAAAATTTTCTAAAAATTTATGTACTTTTGTAAATAAAAAAAAATAAAATTACGTCAAAATACATGAAATTTTTAACATTTTTTCCTACATTTTTGTTTAGCAAATCTTTTATATATTTGATCGGTTGAAAATTGTGTTTAATAATCGCTTTTTTCGAATTGCGTGGATCAGGGGATGAAATTCAAAAATCAAAAACAAACTCGTATAGCGTACGAAAATAACGAATCTAGGTTTAAAATTTAGTTGCTCTAGCTCTTATAGTCTCTGAGAAACAGGCGTTCATACGGACGGACGGACAGACAGACGGACAGGGCTAGATCGACTCGTCTAATGCGAATGTGCAAAATTTAAAAGTATGTTACACGTAGAAATAATCATCGGAGACCCCATAAATAATATATATATTTTTTCAGGACGACAAGACTGTAGTTGATCTAGCCATGTCCGTCTGTCCATCCGTCCGTCCGTCTGTCTGAATGAACGCCTGTTTCTCAGAGACTATAAGAGCTAGAGCAACCAAATTTTAAACCTAGATTTGTTATTTTTGTACGCTATACTAGTTTATTTTTGATTTTTGAATTTCTTCCTCTGACCACCGCAATTCGAAAAAAAACGATTATTAGGCACAATTTCAACGGATTGAATTTCGTTTTGGCACACATCAAAACCATACCATTCTTGATCTATGTTGTGAATTTGGGTAAGATTGATCAAAAAACTCTAAAGGTATACATCATAAAGTATGTGAGTATATAGAGCGAGGGTGGGGCTAAGCTGCGTGTTTGTTATAAAAGCTAGCGCAAGCAGAATTTTAAATCTAGATTCGTTACTTTTGTACGGTATACGAGTTTGTTTAAGATGTTGTAATTTCCTCCCCTGACCAACCCAATTCGAAAAAGTCTATTATAAAGCAAAATTTGTGTCCGATCAAATTTATTTTTGCTGCACGATATAATTGGACCATTCTTGATCAACGTTGGGAATTTCGTTAAGATTGAACAAAAAACACGGAGGTTATAGATTATTAAGTACCGCGCTGTAGAGTGCGGTGGGCTAAAAGGCGCCCGCAATGACTAAGTACGAGTACAACTGTGTGTATGTATGTGTATGGCTGTATGACAAAGGGGCTCTCGTAGTCGGGTACACTCGACTAGAGGTTTCTTAATTGTTTTCCCAAAAATTGTATAGAATTTACCATATAGCTATCGCAAGTCATTACCCCTAAACCGAACTATTGATAAAAGTCAGTCAACTGCGCGGACTACTCATGGGTATAACAATAGTAGTTACCCACCTGTGTATACCAACCAGAGGACAAAGCACAGGAGGAACCCACGCACTTGTGTATAGAAAACCAATTAACGTAATTTATTTTCACAATGCAACAAACGATTGCTGGTCTCAGGGTACAATAAATGATCTTCAAGATGAGATCAGGGAGCTGAGAGGCTCTAAACAGCAACGGAAGTCAAACGACTGCCACCGCACTACGCCTCAGAACTTGGAACGCTCGCAGCATAATCCCTAATGCCTAAGCTCTCCTATATAATTTCAAATAAAAAATCTGTAGTCGAGTGTACCCGACTACGAGAGCCCCTTTGCCTACATATACAGCTATACACATATACACACAGTTCTGCACGTACTTAGCCATTGCGCCTTTTAGCCCCCCGCACTCTACAGCGCGGTACTTAATAATCTATAACTTCCGTGTTTTTTGTTCAATCTTAACGAAATTCACAACGTAGATCAAGAATGGTCCAATTTTATCGTGCTGCAAAAATAAATTTGATCGGACAAAAATTTTGCCTAATAATAGACTTTATAGAATTGGGTTGGTCAGGGGAGGAAATTACAACATCTTAAACAAACTCGTATACCGTACAAAAGTAACACAGACGGACGGATAGACAGACAGACGGACAGACGGACGGACGGACGGACGGACGGACGGATGGACAGACGGACATGGCTAGATCAACTCGTCTTGTCGTCCTGATCAACAATATATATATACTTATTGGGGTCTCCGGTGATTATTTCTTTGTGTTACATACTTTTAAATTTTGCACATTTCCAGAGCTTAGGCATTAGGGATTATGCTGCGAGCGTTCCAAGTTCCGAGGCGTAGCGCGGTGGCAGTCATTTGACTTCCGTTGCTGTTTAGAGCCTCTCAGCTTCCTGATCTCATCTTGAAGATCATTTATTGTACCCTGAGACCAGCAATTGTTTGTTGCATTGTGAAAATAAATTACGTTAATTGGTTTTCTATACACAAGTACGTGGGTTCCTCCTGTGCTTTGCCCTCTGGTTAGTATAAAAATTTGAATAGTTGAAAATTGTGCTTAATAATAGTTTTTTTCGAATTGCGGAGGTCTGGGGAGGAAACTGAAAAATCTCTCGTAGGCAGGTACACTCGACTACAGACTTCTTACTTGTTTTAAACATTATAAAACTATTTAAAGCTAAATTTAGTATCATAAATGTAAAAAATTTCTTTAAAAATATTTTGTTTATAAACAAATTAAAAATTGAACATTTGGAATCAGTTCATATAAATTTTTATCGGTTTTAAACAAATTATAAGCTGTAGGACAGCAATATTAAAATTTTTGATCTCATTTTATATTTGATGTTCTGTTTAATATTCTGGTTTTTAGCCCCATTGCCATAAAAAAGAAGCAAAGCGGAGCTAATGGAAATGTGCAAAATCCAAAAATATGTAACACATAGAAATAATCATCGGAGACCCCCGTCTGTCTATCCGTCCGTATAAATGCCTGTTTCTCAGAGACTATAAGAGCTAGAGCAATTTTAAACTTAGATTCGCTATTTTCGTACGCTATGCGAATTTGTTTTAGATTTTTCAGTTTCTTCCCCTGACCCCCGCAATTCGAAAAAAATGATTATTAAGCACTATTTTCAACCGATTGAATTTCTTTTTGGCACACATCATAATTGGACAATTCTTGATCTATGTTATGTGGTAGGATTGACCAAAAAACTCGGAAGTTATACATCATTAAATGTGGTGTTATGGATGGGTTTAGTAGTGCGCGCAAAACAAGAGCTAGATCAGCCAAATTTGGAGTGTAGATTTGTTATGTTTGTACGCTATACGAGTCTGTTTTAGATTTTCGAATTTTTTCCCCTGACCCCCGCAATTCAAAAAAATCGATTATAAGGCACAACTTTCAACTATTTAAATTTCTTTTTGGGACATATATTAAATGAAGCATTTTTGATCTACGTTGTGAATTTGGTTAAGATTGAACAATAAACATGGAAGTTACAGAACATTAAGTATCGCTAAATGGAGCGCGGGGACTAAAATGCGCGCACAATGACTTAAAGTACGTGCAGAACTGTGTGTATGTGTGAGTATGTGTTGTTGTATATGTAGGCAAAGGGGTTCTCGAAGTCGGGTACACTCGACTACAGATTTCTAACTTGTTTTTAAAGGAGAAGAAAGTGTTGAAGTTTAAGAGAAGAATGGAGTTGACGACCTTTTGTTTATTTAGTCACTACCTGAAAATTTTCTAAAAATTTATGTACTTTTGTAAATAAAAAAAAATAAAATTACGTCAAAATACATGAAATTTTTAACATTTTTTCCTACATTTTTGTTTAGCAAATCTTTTATATAATTTGTTTTAATTTTCAGCTTATTTTGCCATGTTTTCATTGCAAATCTAGCATATTTACATGCTTCAAATCTTGCAGCACTGATTGCAAGCAAAATGAGCGTCGCAGCAAGCGCACAATGGTTTGTAATAGTCGTACAGCATCTTCAATGCTCGTCGTCGATAGTTACATCGGCTAAATTAATACGAATGTTATTTGCCGGCGACGGCAAGCCCGATAGCAACAGTTTGCAAGCTGTGCGAACAGTTGCTATTCAATGCTACTTGTGAACGGCTCAGTTTAGTAAGTTCCGTTCTGTTAAAAAAAAAATCTACGAGAGAAAGTGAATAATCGATAGACCAAATACATCTGTGTATTGCTATCATTATATGTGAATTCCAGAGGCTGTCGTGTCGTTAACTTTGTGTTTGATGTTGTCTACGTTGTTATCATTACGTTAGTTGTTAGTCTTCGTATATAACTGTAGATTCTTAACAGATAAAAACCAGTTGCTGATGTTGTTGCTGATGTTTAACTTGTATAGGTTCAAGTAGTCACAACAATATATATACAAAAAAAAAACAATAAACATAGAAATAGAAAACTCGGTAGAAAAAAATCATCGTAAACATTAACATTTTTTTTTTAAATAAATAACTACTATTGCACCAACACTCCCACAAGGCAATAATTTGCGTGTGGGTTTAAAGAGCGGCTGCGAGGATCACAGTCTCTGGCTTCGCCAAGAGCGTAACGAGTATACGCAGAGTCAACACCAGCTAAAAGATCAGTGCAAGTTAATAGAATTAGGAATAAATGCAATTTATATCTGCATTGCACACGTAATTATGTATGTGCCCAAATAAAAACAAGTCAAAAAAGTGCTTTTAAGTCTCATTCTAACAATTGCCGATTCGAAGTGCTACATTAATGCATTGATATCAACGAAATTACATGCATATATAAACTCCACCAAGCATAGCTAAATACTAACAAAAAGAAAGTACCCAATTTAAGAAGAAAAAAAAAACAACAAAACAGAACACAACCCGTGTTAAGACTTTTTCAAATTTCTCGGTCGGATTTTGATTTAAATATTTCACTTGTATTTGTTATAGACCACAACAGTTTCAAGTGAGTAGCGCATGAAAAAATTATTAGAAAAAAAAAACAATAATATTTCTTTAGCCAAGTGTGCCCAACTATACAATACCTTTCACCCAACTCTAATAAATTAAATTTTCGTAAGATTTCTGAATGAATCTGTGTGTATAATTCGAAGTAAACACAGTAATAATGACTATGGATAAGCGAAGATGTTTTGCTTTTAGCCATTATACAAATTTGTATGAACGAAAAACACCCTTTCATTAATAATTAATAGGATAGGGAATCGGAACCTTCAGCAACTATAAACATGTTTCAGTTTCTTTTGTAGTTCTTATTTATACTGTTTCTATGTTCTATAAGTACAATGCTTATTGTGGCTTAAACAGTGCTTATGCTTGCTAACATGCTCGATGATCGTGCTTGCTAATCATGGTGGACTTTGTTGGAGTTAGCATTAAATCTTACAAAATCTAATATTTATCTATATCACACAACAATCATGAAAATGAAAGCTTTATATATTTATCAATTATTTAGGCATTGAAACAAACATTTCAATCGACCCAAATTTAACAAAAAGGAAAAGAAAAAATTTCTAGCATCGATTAGCATTTAGCTAATGGGCTTACTTTTGTTTTTGCGCTTGCGCTTACTTTTGATTTGGTTTCTTTACATTCTATATATAGAATTTTGACATTCGTATATTCTTACGTCGACCAGCTAACTAAAAAGGCCATAAAATACAAGAAAAAGGCAAAATAAAAATAATCAAAAAATAAACAGAATATAAAAACAGAAATTAATACAATAAAAAATATAAAAAACCAACGAGTTCCAATTATTTTCAAATTTCTACGTGACCAAGGAGAACTGCAAATAGCGAGTAAAAAACCATAGGACATCCGCAAGATTTAGAATCTTTTACAACAAATTGCCTAGTCTCACTTTTCTGATACTACTTCAAATTTCTTTCCCTTTCCATTTCTATAAGCTTTTCCAATGTGATGCGTAATTTAGTCAATCAAAATTCGAACAACGCCAACAAGAAATTGAGTCCAACAATTGATCGCCGTGATGATCAATTAATGATGATGTTCTAATGTTCTTTTCATAATTGTGATGCTATAGTTACAATACATGCAACATTTGATATAAAGATAAAGTACTATATAGACTATATTGCGATACTTTGTTCATACGACTTCTTAATATGAACAAGTAAGAAATCTGTACTCGAGTGTACCCGACTACGAGAGTCCGTTTGCCTACATACACAGCCATACACACACAAACTCACACATACACTTTAGTTTTTCATTGATTTTTTGTCAATGCTTAGGATCACCGACATATACAGTATATGTATATCGGTTAAATTGTTCATTTGGAATCAGTTCATATAAATTTAATCGGTTTTAAGCAAATTGTTCCGATCGTTTCACTTTCATTAAGCAACCCGGAGGGGTTAAGTGGTGCGCGCAAAATAAGAGCTAGAGCAACAAAATTTTAAATCTCGATTCGTTATATCCGTACGCTATACAAGTTTGTTTTAGATTTTCGAATTTCCTCCCCTGACCCCCGCAATTTGAAAAAATCGATTATAAAAAATTTCTTTTCACGCACATATTAAGTAGACCATTCTTCATCTACGTTGTGAATTTCGTTAAAATTGAACAATAAACACGGAAGTTATACAACATTAAGTACCGCGATATAGAGCGTGGTGGGTTAAAACGTGCGCGCAACGGATAAGTATGTGTACATCTGTGTGTATGTGTGAGTATGTGAGTGTATGGCTGTGTATGTAGGAAAAGGGGCTCCTGTACTCGGGTACACTCGACTACAGATTTCTTACTTGTTTTATTTATAGTTGACGAACAGCATAAAATATAAATTTAACTAAACTTCTAAACTTGTGGTTTATTTTATAATAATCATTTATATACAACGTATTCGCATATAACTCACGATAGTTTAAAAGTAAATATCGAATGTATACAAAAAAATTTCTGCATTATATGTTTTTCATATAAGCGGTATATACTGTATATTAAATTTGGGATCATTATTAAGGCTAAGGCTAAGGATTCTACAATTACAATACGATATGACCAATTTCCCGGACTCCATAAATACAAGAAAGCTACTGTAGAAACACTTTAAGTTAATGCATACATATACATATAAATATATTTGACCCATTTGTTTGTAACAAATCATTAAAAACAAGTAAGAAATCTGTAGTACACACACATTCTCACACATACACACAGTTCTGCATGTACTTTAAGACATTGCGCGCAGCCTTTTAACCACCTGCGCTCTATTGCGCGATACTTAATGTTGTAAAACTTCCGTGTTTATTATTTAATATTAACGAAATTCACAATGCGTAGTACAATTTTCCACCGATTAAATTTCTTTTTGGCACACATCATAACTAGACCATTCTTGATCTATGTTGTGAATCTGGGTAAGATTGATCAAAAAACTCGAAAGTTATACATAATTAAAAGTGCCGTTATGGAGCACGGGGGGTTAAGTGGTGCGTATAAAATAAGAGCTAGAGCAACCAAATTTGAAAACTAGATTTGTTATGTTCTTACGCTAAACGAGTTTGGTTTAAATTTTTGAATTTTATCCAATACGAAAAAAAACGATTATTAAGCACACATTTCATTCCATCAAATTTCTTTTTAACACACATAATAAATAGATCATTCTTGATCAACGTTGTGAATTGCGTTAAGATTAAACATTAAACACGTAAGTTATACAGCATTAAGTATAAAACAAGTAAGAAGTCTGTAGTCGAGTGTACCCGACTACGAGAGCCCCTTTGCCTACATATACAGCCATACACACACATACTCATACATACACACAGTTCTGCACGTACTTAGCCATTGCGCGCACCTTTTAACCCCCCACGCTCTATATCGCGGTACTTAATGTTGTATAACTTCCGTGTTTATTGTTCGATTTTAACGAAACTCACAAAGTAGATGAAAAATGGTCTACTTAATATGTGTGTGAAAAATAAATCTTATCGGTTAAAAATTGTACCTTATAATCGTTTTTTTCGATTTGCGGGGGTCAGGGGAGGAAATTCAAAAATCAAAAACAAACTTGTATAGCGTACGAACATAACAAATCTACGTTCCAAATTTCGTTGCTCTAGCTCTTATTTTGCGCGCACTACATTACCCCCCCGGGGCCCATAACGCCACTTTTGATGATCTATAACTTCCGAGATTTTTGATCAATCTTACCCAGACTTACAACATCGATCAAGAAAGGTCTAATTATGATGTGTATGCTTAATAATCGTTTTTTTCAAATTGCGGGGGTCAGGGGAGGAAATTCGAAAATCTAAAACAAGCTCGTATAGCGTACGAACATAACAAATCTACGTTCCAAATTTCGTTGCTCTAGCTCTTATTTTGCGCGCACTACATAACCCCCCCGGGGCCCAAAACGCCACATTTGCTGATCTATAACTTCCGAGATTTTAGAGCAATCTTACCCAAATTTACAACATCGATCAAAAATGGTCTAATAATGATGCGTACCAAAAATAAATTTGATCGGTTGAAAATTGTGCTTAATAATCGTTTTTTTCGAATTGCGGGGGTCAGGGGAGGAAATTGAAAAATCCAGAACAAACTCGTATAGCGTACAAACATAACAAATCTACGTTCCAAATTCCGTTGCTCTAGCTCTTATTTTGCGCGCACTACATAACCCCCCCGGGGCCCATAACGCCACATTTGCTGATCTATAACTTCCGAGATTTTAGAGCAATCTTACCCAAATTTACAACATCGATCAAGAATGGTCTTATTATGATGTGTGCCAAAAATAAATTTGATCGGTTGAAAATTGTGCTTTATAATCGGTTTTTTCGAATTGCGGGGGTCATGGGAGGAAATTGAAAAATCAAAAACAAACTTGTACAGCGTACGAACATAACGAATCTAGATTTCAAATTTGGTTGCTCTAGCTCTTATAGTCTCTGAGAAGCATACATTCTTTTGGATTTTGCACATTTCCAATAGCTCCGCTTTGCTCTTTTTTTACAAAAAGGCAAAGGGGCTAATGAGCGCGCAATGGCTAAGTACGTGTACTGTGTGTATGTGTGAGGATGTGTGTGTATGGCTGTATATGTATGCAAAGGGGCTCTCGTAGTCTGGTACACTCGGTTACAAATTTCTTACTTGTTTCGAATTCCGGAGGTCAGGGGAGGAAACCCAAAAATCTAAAACAAACTCGTATAGCGAACGAACATAACGAATCTATATTCCAAATTTCATTGCTCTAGTTCATTTTTTGCGCGCACCACTTAACCCCCCTGGGCACAATAACACCACTTTTGCTGATCTATAACTTCCGAGATTTTTGATCAATCTTACCGAGATTCACAACATAGACCAAGAATGGTCTAATTATGATGTGTGAAATTCGATCGGTTGTAAATTGTGTTTAATTATCATGTTTTTAGCTCCTTTGCCATAAAAAAGAGCAAAGCGGAACTAATGGAAATGTGCAAAATCCAAAAGTATGTAACAGGCAAAAAGACAAGTCGATCTAGCCCTGTCCGTCTGTCTGTCTGTCCGTCCGTCTGTCCGTCCGTATGTCCGTCCGTCTGTCTATCCGTCCGACCGTCTGTCCGTCCATCCGACCGTCCGTATGAACGCCTGTTTCTCAAAGGCTATAAGAGCTAGAGCAACCAAATTTTAAACCAAGATTTGTCTTTGTACGCTATACGAGTTTATTTTAGATTTTTGAATTTCCTCCCCTGATCTACGCAATAAAAAATACGATTATTAAACACAATTCTCCACTGATCAATTTTCTTTTTCGCACACATAATACTTATACCATTGATGATTATGATCTATGTTGTAAAATTTGTTAAGAATAAACTATAAACACGAAAGTTATACAACATTAAGTATCGGGTGGCTAAAAGGCGTGCGCAATGGTTTAGTATGTGTACAACTGTGTGTATAGCTGTGTATGTTGGCAGAGGGACTCTCGTAGTCGGGTACACTCGAGTACAGATTTTTTACTTGTTTTTTTTTTTATTGCGTCGGTCAAGGGAAGATATACAAAAATCTAAACAAACTCTTATAGCATACGAAAATAACAAATATAGATTTAAAATTTGGTTGCTTTAGCTCTTACAGCCTCTGAGAAACAGGCGTTCATACATACGAACGTACAGACGGACAGACGGACGGACGGACGGACATTACTGTATCAACTCGTATTGTTGTCCTGATCAAGAAGATATATACATTATGGGGTCTCCGATGATTATTTCTATGTGTTACATACTTTTGAATTTTCCACATTTCGATTAGCTCCGCTTTGCTCTTATTTTTGGTAAAGGGGCTAAAAATTGTGTATAGTAAATATTTATTCTATAAGTTTAAAACACAGTAGATGTAAAAATATACTCTCGATATACAGCTGCCCACTAATATCTTCGTACAGCAAGTAGTTTGGTCTTTATGGCCAAAAATGGCATTTAAGCCGAAATTCGAAAATATTTAAATGCAATCTTGTTAAATAGATATTTTTGTAATAATATAACAAAAAAAATTCAATTTTATTGATTCAATTTTAAATTATAGCCTTAGAACTAAAAAAAGTCATGATTCCACTTAAGTCTTCGTACAATCATACATTTTGCCTATGCTATTTTAGTTCTAAATTCATGGGAACGCTCAAATTCCGAGTAAAAGTAATGGTAAAATGTGTCAAATGCGAACAAATGAAACACGTTGCACGTAATTTTTGGAAGGTTCATCCCGAAACTATACGCAGAGATGAGATACGTACTATGAGAAGGTTTTGCACACCTCGCTGTAAGCAGTGTATTTGGGGTTGCATACTTTACTCTGGCGGTGCTTTTTTTGGGTATTGATAAATGAACTCAAAACGCTTTTTCCTGTTTGCTAAATTAACAAGGTGCTTACAGCGAGGTGTGCAAAACCTACTCATAGTACGTATCTCATCTCTGCGTATAGTTTCGGGATGAACCTTCCAAAAATTACATCCGTGTTTCATTTGTTCGCATTTGACACATGTTACCGTTACTTTTTCTCGGAATTTGAGCGTTCCCATTAATTTGGAACTAAAATAGCATAGGCAAAATGTATGATTGTACGAAGACTTAAGTGGAGCGAAAATCATGACTTTTTTAGTTCTAAGGCTATAATTTAAAATTGAATCAATAAAATTGAATTTTTTTTCGTTATATTATTACAAAAATATCTATTTAACAAGATTGCATTTAAATATTTTCGAATTTCAGCTTAAATGCTACTCATTTTTGGCCATAAAGACCAAACTACTTGCTGTACGAAGACATTTGTGGGTAACTGTATATTCTTGATCAGGACGACAAGACGAGTCGATCTAGCCATCTCCGTCTGTCCGTCCGTATGAACGCCGGTTTCTCAGAGACTGTAAAAGCTAGAGCAACC
Source organism: Zygothrica quintamaculata (assembly GCA_037044455.1). Lineage (NCBI taxonomy): Eukaryota > Metazoa > Arthropoda > Insecta > Diptera > Drosophilidae > Zygothrica > Zygothrica quintamaculata. Next base: position 46,266 of record JBAMBS010001393.1, read on the forward strand.
AAATTTGAAATGTAAATTCATTGTTTTCGTACGCTAGATCAGTCTGTTTTAGATTTTTCAATTTCCTCACCTGACCCCCGTCAAAAAAACTATTATTAAGCTAAATTTTCAACCGATTGAATTTCTTTTTGGCACACATCATAATTAGACCATTCTTGATCTAAAACTCCGAAGTTATACATCTTTAAATGTGGTGTTATGGTGCCCGGTGGGATAAGGTAGTGCGCGTGAAATAAGAGCTAAACCAACGAAATTTGTAATCTAGATTCGTTATGTCCGTACGCTATACTAGTTTGTTTTAGATTTTTGAATTTCCTTCCCTGACCCCCGCAATTTGAAAAAATCGATTTTCAGATACAATTTTTAACCGATCAAATTTCTTTTACGCACACATATTAAGTAGACCATTTTTTATCTACGTTGTGAATTTCGTTAAAATTGAACAATAAACTCGGAAGTTATACAACATTAAGTACCGCGCTATTGAGCGTGGGGGGCTAAAAGGTGCGCGCAATGGCTAAGTACGTGCAGAACTGTGTGTATGTATGAGTATGTGTGTTTATGGCTGTATATGTAGGCAAAGGGGCTCTCGTAGTCGGATACACTCGAACACATATTTCTTACTTGTTTTTTATCATGATTCAATCTATAACAAAACATTTGTATTTCTATAAATGGGGAAGTGAATATAGCTGAAATAATTTCATTTGATCACATTTGTATATACTTACGCATGCTATTGATGTATATAAACAAAAACGTAGCCAGAAGGGGCAATCCATTAACAAATGGTCAATGACTGCATTTCTTTGTAAATATTAATTAAATTAAATACAGTTTATATTACTTAAACGGAATAATGTGTTCTGTCTTTCACTGAAACCGGAAAGTTAACTGTACGGCCAGATAAGCTTATTTATCAGTTAAACAAAATAAGCAAAATTCTTATAATAATATATTTGTAAAACAGAATTGCCCAACTAGATATTCAGTATAATTGTCTGTTACTCATGATGAAATATATCCGACTATGAAAAATGCCTTATTCAGTTAAAACATGTCTAAATTCATGTAATCTTGATGTATTATGTTCCTGGGAACAAGAAATATTAGCATTAATGTATTCCCACTACTGACCTTTCTCAGGAAGCTTAATGTTGGCATAAGAATAATAAATAATATTTATAATTTTATTAGTATAACAAGTAAGGAACCTCTAGTCGGGTGTACCCGACTACGAGAGCCCTTTTGCCTACATATACAGTCATACGCACACATACACACAGTTGTACACGTACTTAGCCAATGCGCGCGCCTTTTAGCCCCCGCACTCTATAGCGCGGTACTTAATGTTGTATAACTTCCGTGTTTTTTGTTCAATTCTAACAAAATTCACAACGTAGATCAAGAATGGTCCAATTATAACGTGTAGCAAAAAGATCGGACAAACATTGTGCTTAATAATAGATTTTTTCAAATTGCAGGGGTCAGGGGAGGAAATTCGTACGAAAATAAAAAAACTAGGTTTAAAATTTGGTTGCTCTACCTCGTTTCTGAGAAACAAGCATTTATACGGACGGATAGACAGACGGACAGGGCTAGATCGATTCAGCTAGTTGTTCTAATCAAGAATATGGGATCTCCGATGATTATTTCTATCTGTTACATACTCTGGGATTTTGTACATTTCCATTAGCTCCGCTTTGCTCTTTTTATGGCAAAGGGGCTAATAAAGTGTATTTATACACTTTAATATACATTTATATGTATATTAAATAATATGTCAATTCAAATATTAAATATATTTATAAATAATTTGATACATATCATAATAAAGTAAATTCACTTAAATTAATGGCAAAAATGTTAAAAACTGAATTCTAAATGTGTTTTATAATGATTTTCTGTGTAATATAATCAAGCAAAACGGCATAACAGCTGTATTTAAGTTTTAATATTCACTATAAGTAGGTGTAACAACTGAAATATTAAATTTACGATCAGTACAAAAGGCTTTAAAAAGAAAAATAATAACAATAAAGACTATGCGTTTTAACGGGCTGAGAATAAATGTTGTGTCTGTTATAAAAAATATATATAAACAGTTGCATTGAGAGCACTTTATCAATAATTAAAGCTGATGTTGATGATCAGTTCAGAACTTTAACCGGTTCGGGGCAGAAGTCACAGTGCCAGTGACATTGTCTTATCAATTAAAACGTTGTTGTTGTTATCGCCGTAGGCTCCGCGTACTCATCTCCTTTCGTTGATTGTTGTTTAAAATGTGTTATTGACAGCGAATAAATATTTGCATAATAATAATATTTTGCATATATCCCAAGATATATTGTATTGTATTTTTATCTTTTTGTCTCTTTTTGGGTCTTTTTGTGTACACTGTACAATGCTACTATAAGAGGTGTTGACTTTAAGAGCAGCGACGCTTGCGTTGGTAGATATCGAAAAGTTCTGCTTAGTTCAGAAATCTGCATTAGTCGATAGTGTAGGTGAATATGTTATTGAATTTAGTTGCTATACCGATTTTCAGTGTATATATACATTTATTTATTGAGAACAAGTAAGAAATCTGTAGTCGAGTGTACCCTACTACGAGAGACCCTTTGCTTACGTACACAGCCATACATACACATACTCACACATACACACAGTTGTACACGTACTTAGCCATTGCGCGCGCCTTTTAGCCCCCCGCGCTCTATAACGCGTTACTAAATTTTGTATAAATTTCGTGTGTATTCGTCAATCTTAACGAAATTCACAACGTAGTTCCGGTATGCTCTAATTAATATGTGTGCCAAAAAGAAATTTTAACGGTGGAAAATTGTGCTAAATAATCGTTTTTTTCGTATTGCGGGGTAAAGGGGAGGAAATTCAAAAATCTCAAACAACCTCGTGTAGCGTACAAACATAATGAATTCCAAATAAGACCAACTCTTATTTTGCGCGTACCCGTTAACCCCCCGCGTTCCGTAACATCACTTTTAATGATAATAACCCACGAGTTTTTGATAAATTTTAACGAGATTCACAATGTAGATCAAGAATGGTCTAACTATGATGAGTGCCAAAACAAAATTCAATCAATTGAAAATTGTGTGTCAGGGGAAGAATTTCAAAAATCTAATACAAACTTGTAAAGTGTACAAAAATAATAAATCTACGTATAAAATTGGTTGCTCTAGCTCTTAAAGTCTCTGAGAAATTGGCGTTCATACGGACGGACGGACGGACAGACAGACAGACAGACGGACATGGCTAGATCAACTTGTACTGCCGTCCTGATTAAGAATATACAGGGTGGCCCATCTAGCGTTTGATTTTTGAACTATCGATAATTTTGACTTTGACATTTCGAATGTCATTGTCAATGTGTCAGATATTTAGTAGAAGGTTTGTGGTTTACGAAATGGCTAAAAAAAAATTTTTTAAAAATATATACTCGTTTTTTTATAGCGATTTTAAAACACAAATCTTTCGTGGGCCATCCTACTTATATAGCGTTTGCTTTTTGAACTATCGTTAATTTTGACTTTAACATTTCGGATGTCATTATCAATGTGTCAGATATTTAGTAGAAGGTTTGCGGCTTACAAAATGGTTAAAAAAAATTTTTTTAAAAATATATACTCGTTGTTTTTTTATAGCGATTTGAAAACACAAATCTTTTGTGGGCCACCCTACTTATATAGCGTTTGCTTTTTAGCCCCTTTGCCTTTTTGTAAAAAAGAAGCAAAGCGGAGCTATTGGAAATGTGCAAAATCCAAAAGTATGTAACACATAGAAATAATCATCGGAAACCCCATAAAGTATATATATTCTGAATCAGGACGACAAAACGAGTCGATCTAGCCCTGTCCGCCTGTCTGTTTGCCCGTCTGACCGTCTGTCCGTCTGTATGAACGCCTGTTTCTCAGAGACTATAAGAGCTAGAGCAACCAAACTTGAAATCTAGATTCGTTATGTTCGTAGGTTATACGAGTTTGTTTTTGATTTTTGAATTTCCTCCCCTGACCCCCGAAAATCGAAAATAAGATTATTAAGCACAATTTTCAACCGATCAAATTTATTTTTGGCACACATCATAATTAGACCATTCTTGATCGATATTATGAATCTGGGTAAGATTGATCGAAAATCTCAGAAGTTATAGATCATCAAAAGTGACGTTATGGGCCCCGGGGGGGTATAGTAGTGTACGCAAAATCAGAGCTAGAGCAACGAAATTTGGAACGTAGATTTGTTATGTTCGTACGCTATACGAATTTGTTTTAGATTTGCAAATTTCCTTCCCTGACCCCCGCAATTTGAAAAAATCGATTATAAGGTACAATTTTTAACCGATCAAATTTCTTTTTCTTACACATATAAGTAAACCACATAAGTAGACCATTCTTTATCTACGTTGTAAATTTTGTTAAAATTGAACAATAAACACGGAAGTTATACAACATTAAGTACCGCGATATAGAGCGTGGTGGGTTAAAAGGTGCGCGCAATGGCTAAGTACGTGCAGAACTGTGTGCATGTATGAGTATGTGTGTGTATGGCTGTATATGTAGGCAAAGGGGCTCTCGTAGTCGGGTACACTCGACTACATACTTCTTACTTGTTTAACTATCGATAATTTTGGCTTTAACATTTCGAATGTCATTGTCAATGTGTCAGATATTGAGTAGAAGGTTTGCGGCTTACGAAATGGTAAAAAAAATTTGAAAAATATATACTCGTTGTTTTTTATAGCGATTTTAAAACACAAATCTTTCGTGGACCACCCTACTTATATAGCGTTTGCTTTTTTAACTATCGATAATTTTGACTTTAACATTTCGAATGTCATTATCAATGTGTCAGATATTTAGTAGAAGGTTTGCGGTTTACGAAATGGTAAAAAAAATTTGAAAAATATATACTCGTTGTTTTTTATAGCGATTTTAAAACACAAATCTTTCGTGGACCACCCTATATATACTTTATGGGCTCTTCGATGATTATTTCTACCTGTTACATACTTTTGGATTTTGCACATTTTCATTAGCTCCGCGTTGCTCTATTTCTTGGCAAAGGCGCTAATTACAAAGTTGGTAATATTAAAATATTAAAAAAATAATTGATCACACTTTAATCTGTCCCTGAAAATGTTTGACGATTAACGACTAATTAGCCCTTTTGCCATAAAAAGAATCAAAGCGGAGCTAATGGAAATGTGCAAAATCCAAAGGTATGTAACACATAGAAATAATCATCGCAGACCCCATAAAGTATACATAATCTTGATCAGGACAACAACACGAGTTTATCTAGCCATGTCCGTCCGTCTGTCCATCCTTCCATCTGTATGAACGCCTATTTTTCAGAGAATATAAGAGCTAGTGCAATCAAATTTGAAATCTAGATTCGTTTTTTTCATCGCTATACGAGTTTGTTTTACATTTTTGAATTTCCTCCCCTGACCCCCGCAATTCGAAAGAAACGAATGTTAAGCACAATTCCAACCGATTGAATTTCTTTTTGGCACACATCATAATTAGACCATTCTTGATTTATGTTGTAAATCTGGGTAAGATTGATCAAAAAAACTCGGTAGTTATACATCATTAAAAGTGGTGTTATTGTGCCCGGGGGGGTTAAGTGGTGCACGCATAATAAGAGCTAGAGCAACCAAATTTGGAATCTAAATTCGTTATGTTCATACGCTTTACGAATTAGTTTCAGATTTTCAAATATCCTTCCCTGACCCACGCAATTTGAAAAATCTACATTCTTTATCTACGTTGTAAATTTTTTTAAAATTGAACAATAAACACGGAAGTTATACAACATTAAGTACCGCGATATAGAGCGTGGTGGGTTAAAAGGTGCGCGCAATGGCTAAGTACGTGCAGAACTGTGTGCATGTATGAGTATGTGTGTGTATGGCTGTATATGTAGGCAAAGGGGCTCTCGTAGTCGGGTACACTCGACTACATACTTCTTACTTGTTTAACTATCGATAATTTTGACTTTAACATTTCGAATGTCGTTGTCAATGTGTCAGATATTGAGTAGAAGGTTTGCGGCTTACGAAATGGCAAAAAAAATTTTTTTTGAAAAATATATACTCGTTGTTTTTTTATAGCGATTTTAAAACGCCAATCTTTCGTGGGCCACCCTACTTATATAGCGTTTGCTTTTTTAACTATCGATAATTTTGACTTTAACATTTCGAATGTCATTATCAATGTGTCAGATATTTAGTAGAAGGTTTGCGGTTTACGAAATGGTAAAAAAAAAAAAAAATTGAAAAATATATACTCGTTGTTTTTTTATAGCGATTTTAAAACACAAATCTTTCGTGGACCACCCTATATATACTTTATGGGCTCTTCGATGATTATTTCTACCTGTTACATACTTTTGGATTTTGCAGATTTTCATTAGCTCCGCGTTGCTCTATTTCTTGGCAAAGGCGCTAATTACAAAGTTGGTAATATTAAAATATTAAAAAAATAATTGATCACACTTTAATCTGTCCCTGAAAATGTTTGACGATTAACGATTAATTAGCCCTTTTGCCATAAAAAGAATCAAAGCGGAGCTAATGGAAATGTGCAAAATCCAAAGGTATGTAACACATAGAAATAATCATCGCAGACCCCATAAAGTATACATAATCTTGATCAGGACAACAACACGAGTTTATCTAGCCATGTCCGTCCGTCTGTCCATCCTTCCATCTGTATGAACGCCTATTTTTCAGAGAATATAAGAGCTAGTGCAATCAAATTTGAAATCTAGATTCGTTTTTTTCATCGCTATACGAGTTTGTTTTACATTTTTGAATTTCCTCCCCTGACCCCCGCAATTCGAAAGAAACGAATGTTAAGCACAATTCCAACCGATTGAATTTCTTTTTGGCACACATCATAATTAGACCATTCTTGATCTATGTTGTAAATCTGGGTAAGATTGATTAAAAAAACTCGGTAGTTATACATCATTAAAAGTGGTGTTATTGTGCCCGGGGGGGTTAAGTGGTGCACGCATAATAAGAGCTAGAGCAACCAAATTTGGAATCTAAATTCGTTATGTTCATACGCTTTACGAATTAGTTTCAGATTTTCAAATATCCTTCCCTGACCCACGCAATTTGAAAAATCGATTATAAGGTACAATTTTCAACTATTCAAATTTCTTTTTGGCACACATATTATGTAAAGCATTCTTGATCTATGTTGTGAATTTCTTTAAGATTAAAAACTAAACACGGAAGTAACAGAACATGAAGTATCGCGCAATAGAGCGCGGGGGCTTAAAGGCTTAAAGTACGTGTAGAACTGTGTGTATGTGTTTGTGTGGTTGTTTATGTAGGTTGTTTATGTGGTTGTTCTTGTAGTCGGGTACACTCGACTACAGAATTCTTACTAGTTTACAGGTTGCGCATTTAACACTTATAAAACCTCTGCATACCTTTGTAGACAATGTTTATAATAATCATCTGCTTTTACTTTTCTAGAATAAATACCATTTTGATTGTAGTAAAAATTCATTATCTTAAAGTATGAAAATTAATTTTTTTAAGCCGGACATATTACCCATTACAGTTTCATCTAATTTTATAACACTACCGTTTCCCACAGTTTTGTAGTTCATACCAGTTAAAATTGGCCCATATTTAATACTGTTCAGCTCAACAGTTAGCAGTTAAAATCCAGTTAAAATTAGCTTAAAGCCTTGCTTCTAATATGTTATCCACTGTTTAATTAAACTCGAATTCGTTCATGCCTTTTTTTAAGCTAAATGAATAACTTATTTGAAGTCACTTCGATTTCATTTAATTTTTAAGTCATTTGAAAAGACAAAACTTATCGTTTCATACGCTGAGGCATTAAGCTAAGATCACAAGCCAGAAAATAAATGGTACTAATATATATATTTAAATATATATATAGAAGTTTTATTTTGTTTCTCAAAATAATTTCTGTTTTATATATTTACGGCAAATATGGTTATCTGATTTCGTGGTATACGTATTTTATTGGCGTTCTAAAAGTTGAAATTAAAAGCAGCATGTTAAACAAGTAAGAAATCTGTAGTCGAGTGTACCCGACTACGAGAGCCTCTTTGCCTACATACACAGCCATACACACACATACTCACACATACACATAGTTGTACATGTAATTAGCCATTGCGCGCGCTTTATAACCCTCGCGCTATATAACGCTATACTAAAAGTTATATAACTTCCGCGTTTATCGTTGAATCTTAACGAAATTTATAACGTAGATCAAGAATCGTATATTTATTATGTGTGCTTAAAAGAAATTTGGTCAAATGAAAATTGTGCTTAATAATCGCTTTCTTTGTATTGCAGTGGTCAGGGGAGGACATTGAAAAATCTAAAACAAACTCGTTTAGCGTACAAACATAAAAAATCTAGATTCCAAATTTGTTAGCTGTACCTCTTATTTTGCGCGCACCACTTAACCTTCCGCGCTCAATACCGGCACTTTTAATGATGTATATCTTTCGAGTTTTTCGATCAATCTTACCCAGATTGACATTATAGATCAAGAATGGTCTAATTATGATGTGTGCCAAAAATAAATTTAGTCGGTAGAAAACTGTACTTAATAATCGTTTTTTTCGAAGCTCGTATAGCGTATGAAAAACACGAATCTAGATTTCAAATTTAGTTGCTCTAGCTCTTATAGTCTCTGAGAAACAGGCGTTCATACAGGTGGATGGACAGACGGACGGATGGAGAGACGGACGGGCAGATAGACGGACAGATAGGCGGACAGGGCTAGATCGACTCGTCTTGTCGTCCTGATCAAGAAAAATTATTAGTATCTCTTACATACTTTGGATTTTTGATTTTGCACATTTGCATTAGCTCCGATTTGCTCTTTTTTTTATGGTAAAGGGGCTAAAAAAAACATTAGATAAAAGCAGTTGTAAATAAATAAAAATAAAACACACACTAGACTTGACTTACACCTCCACAACCATTAAATTTTTTTTTTATTGCAAGGTATTTTTAGTTGAAGGTATTTTTTGAATTTATGCGTGAAGCTTGTGGTATGCCTAAACGCTAGATAAAGGAACGAAGTGTGTAAAACTCCTGTCGCATTGCGCAAATGAATAAATTATAAAAGAAATTTGATAAATATAATTTTTAGCCCCTTTGCCATAAAAAAGAGCAAAGCGAAGCTATTGGAAATGTGCAAAATCGAAAAGTATGTAACAGGTAGATATAATTATCGGAGACCCCATAAAGCATATATATTCTGAATCCGGACGACAAGACGAGTCGATCTAGCCCTGTCCGTCTGTCTGTCCGTCCATCCGTCTGTCCGTCCGTCTGTCCGTCCGTCTGTCCGTATGTCCGTCCGAATGAACGCCTGTTTCTCAGAGACTATGAGAGCTAGAGCAACCAAATTTTAAACCTAGATTCGTTATTTTCGTACGCTATACGAGTTTGTTTTCGATTTTTCAATTTCCTCCCCTGACCACCGCAATTAAAAAAAAACGATTACTTAGCACAATTTTAATTTCTTTTTTGTCACACATCATAATTAAACCATTCTTGATCTATGTTGTGAATCTGGGTAAGATTGATCAAAAATCTCGGAAGTTATACATCATCAAAAGTGGTATTATTGGCTCGGGGGGGGGGGGGGGGGTATAGTAGTGCGCGCAAAACAAGAGCTAGAGCAACGAAATTTAGAACGTAGATTTGTTATGTTCGTACGCTATACGAGTTTATTTTTGATTTTTCAATTTCCTCCCCTGACCCCCGCAATTTGAAAAAATCGATTATAAGGTACAATTTTTAACCGATCAAATTTTTTTTCGCACTCGGCTAAGTACGTACAGAACAGTGTGTATGTATGAGTATGTGTGTTTATGGCTGTATATGTAGGCAAAGGGGCTCTCGTAGTCGGGTACACTCGACTACAGACTTCTTACTTGTTTTTATGTATATTTATTCATTTATTAGTTACCATAATTCTAATATTTGCATATTACTGTTACATAACTGCAATTTATAATGCAGGAGAGATTATCCTATTAGCAGCAATTGTTTCTTGCATTGTCAAAATAATTTGCGTTAATTGGGCTTCTATTCCCAAGTACGTAGGCTCCTCCTGACTTGTATATACAGGTGGGCGACTACTATTGTTATACCTATGTGTAGTCCGCGCAGTTGACTGAGTTTAATCAATAGCTCGGTTTGGAATTATCCTCTCGCGAACTGTTCGAGACACATATACAAACGAAAGCCCCTGCTTCACGATTGCAGAAGGGATTGCTGGTTGTCTCCTAATTGGACCTTTTCTAGCCAACGGCACAATGTTTATACCTGATGCCCTGTTTTTTAGTTTACGAGCATAAACTGGGCATCTTTTATCCGACGCCATGAGGTTCGTTCCGCAATTAGCGCAGCATAAATCGTCTTCAGAACGATCAAGGCACGACTCAGATCCAGTCCAATGACCCATACCGCACCTTTCACACTTATGTTTTTTGGTGCAATAGTTACGTGTGTGGTCAAACTCAAAACACATGTAGCACTGTCGAACGCGATTTGGGGTTATACATTCTCAGTACATTATGCATCTGATCCTTAAGTACAGAGACAATGTGTGATTTTGATGTTGACGCAGCAAGATTGTGGATAACGGTACGAAAAGGTTTATCGTCCGGAAGGCAAAAACGCGTAAACTCAATATGCTTTTCAGCTAAGCCCCTTGTGATTTTTCTGTGGGTAACCGAGTCTCTAGGAAATATCTTGAGCACACCATTACATGCCGATTTTAATTCGTCGGATTCAAAATCGACTTTCGCGTTAAGAATCTCTTCTATTGGCAGAATATCCGTAATTCCAGGCGCCGTTATAGGTCTCGACTTTGGCGTACGTTTACCGATATTTTGGGTTGATTCGTGTAGCTCTAGATCTATGCTGTGATCATCAAACTCAACATACTGAGCTAGCGCGAAAAATCTATTTTCCATTGGAACCATATTTCTACCCTTTTTATTAATTTTTTTTGGGATGTCAATGGAGCGACGTTTATTGCTGGGTATTTGTTGTTACGGCACCGTGGGAGGAACATACTCCGGCATATTCATCCGTCCGGTATAGGGGGGAAGAGGGCGGCTAGCACGGGAACGTTGAGAATTCACTGGATTGGAGCCCTTTCCACTGGAGAAAGTGGTTGTGCTCGTAGTAGTAGTATTTGTGGCCGTTGCTACCACGTTACTACTGATCAATGGGGCTACATTTGTATAAATTGCAGACGCCGCACCAAGAGTAAAGCTGTTGGACATGATGATGCCTGCAAGAGTGCATCGAACTCCCAGGCCTCAAACCAAACGGATTTTAAACAGCTGTTTACCACAAACCTGTGTTTGTTTCAATTTATAAATATTTTGAAAATATAAAAAAATTTTTTTTTCAAATTTTGACACTACACACTCAGGGAGAGGGAGACACATTGAAAATTAATACATTGTGCAATTTTGAACTAAGACTCACGAAGAATGAAGAAAGAACATAAAAACAAAAGCATTTACCGATAAAAACTCAGCAAAAAAGCGAATACAGTACACACGCGCGGAACCTCAGAGCAAAAGCTATCTTCATCAGATGACGCTTTTTTTCTGCATGATCTGTAACAGAAACCATTTTTTTACCCCCTTTGACCAAAAAAAAAAAGCAAAGCGGAGCTTATGGAAATGTGCAAAATCCAAAAGTATGTAACACACAGAAATAATCATCGGAGACCCCTTAAAGTATATATATTCTTGATCAAGACGAATTGATTTAGCCATATGGGTCTGACCGTCTGTCCGTCCGTCCGTCCGTATGAACGCCTGTTTCTCTGAGACTATAAGATCTAAAGCAACAAAATTTGAAATGTAGATTCGTTATTTTCCTACGCTACACGAGTTTATTTTATATTTTTCAATTTCTTCCTCTGACTCCCACAATTCGAAAAAACGATTATGAAGCACAATTTTCAACCGATCATATTTCTTTTTAGTACACGTCATAATTGGACAATTTTTAATCTATGTTGTGAATTTCATTAAGATTGAACAAAAAACACGGAAGTTATAAAACATTAAGTACCGCGCTATAAAGCGCGCTGGGCTAAAAGGCGCGCGGAATGGCTAGGTACGTGTACAACTGTGTGTATGTATGAGTATGTGTTTTTTTTTTCGGTGTTGCACCCCAGCCGGAAGATCTTCAAAAGATTCAACATCTACAGGGTGTAGATGGATATGTGCGACTCGGGACTTAAGGGGCCGCCTAAGCACTAAAAACCGCCGTATGCTCTTATTTTTCTTTCTTGTGGCCACCGGCACTGTCGGTTAGGGTATTCCATCGGCGAGCAGGATGTGGTGCACAGACAAGTGCACAATTGCTCCTCACATTGTCCTCTCAGCTACCGCGATAGGCTCTTTAGTCGGCTCTTATGCCTCTTGACCCGCCATCACACGGGTCGCCCGCATTTATGCAGTGCTGCTGCTTATGTTGGCTATCTCATCTGATCGCACATGTTGCATAATGATCACCTCATGGCACCGTATCCAAGTGTCCCGGCTATTGATCATGGTGTCCACTAGCCTTTGCGGATCTAGCGGTATTCTGTCACCAGTCGGTCTCTTTCAGCCTTAAACCGAGAGCAGTGGAGCAGCACGTGTTCCGCTGTCTCTTCCTCCATCAAGCAAAAAAGGCAGTAAGGGGTGGATGAGTGTTTAAACCTATATAAATAGGCTCGAAAACATTGATGACCTGTGAGGAGCTGCGTCAAATGGTAGTCCAGCTTTTTGTGCTTTCCATTTCGCCGCGTCCTGGATAAGTCTGTGTGTCCACCGGCCGCTTTTCGACGCCTGCCATCTAGCCTGCCACTCTGCTAGGAATGCGCATCTAAGTGTTTTTTATTGCGTCCATGGCTTAAGGCCTGCAGTGCTCCCATATCCAGCTCATTGGGAGGAGTACATGCTAGCACGTGTGCCGCGTCGTCGGAGATGGTCCTAAAACCTGTGATATGCCTCAGAGCCATCGTCCCCGATACGCCTCTTGCTTCTCGCATGTACAACGGCCTTCTCGTGGCGGCGTACAAAACTGGAGCCGCATACAATGGAGTCGCCCTAACAACAGTCGCCATCAGTTTCCTCGCAGCGAGATTGGGTCCGCCAATATTGGGCATTAGCCTAGACAGAGCTGCTGCTGTTTTGGCACCCTTCATGCTGGCATACTGTGCGTGCTCACGGAAGTTGAACCTCTGGTCTAGCATGACCCCTAGGTACTTAACTGCAGGTGCAAGGTCGATGTGCACGTCACCGACCTGTATCCGCATTGACTCCACCTTTTTCCTGCTGCTTAGTAGGACAACTTCTATTTTATAAGCGGCCAGTATCAGGCCCGCTCCCTCCAGCCAGGTGGTGGCTGACCTGGCAGCTGCGTTGCATTTTTCTTGTAGCACGAGAATTGTTTTTGCCACTGCCGTGATGGCCACGTCATCGGCGAAGCAGTGTAGCTCCACTTCTATAGTCTTTTATTTTTTTTTAGTAGGGGAGGAGGATGGGGCCAAGCACCGATCCTTGCGGAACACCAGCAGTCACTGTATATGTTTTTGGGCCGTCCTCCGTGTCGTACCATAGTATGCGGTCGCTAAAATAGTTGCCGACTGTCGCCCTTATGTAGTTTGGTACACCCATCCTATACATGGCGTGCAGTATGCATGGCCATTTCGCCGTGTTGAACGCATTTTTAACATCCAGGGTAAGGAGTGGGCAGTATTGTTTTGTACCGCTTAGCCATCTACTTCCTCCTAGGGCATTGCATCCGATGTCGCAGACAGCTCTTAGAGTATTCATAGTGCTCTTGCCTTTGCGGAAGTCGTGCTGTTGCTCCGCTAGCCTAGGACCATCTGTGGAGGCTTCCATACGAAAGAAGATAACCCGTTCCAGTAGCTTCCCCGTTATATCCAGCAGACATAGTGGTTGATATGCGCTAGCCCTGGTTAGCTGCCCTTTACCTTTTTGTATTAGAAACTAGCCTCTGTCTTTTCCAACTAGCGGGGAACACCCCTTCTACCAAGCATTGTTGAAACGTCGTTCTAAATAATTGGGGCCTAGCCAGCGCAATGTGTTTAACCACCGTGCCTGGGATCCCATCTTGCCCCGGGGCTTTATTCGGCCCATAAGCGTGCTGGCGCGTTGATGATTTCCTTATCAGAAAATCGGACTTCCGTTCCGTGTCCCCCGGGTATCGGCTGCCAGCGGGTATGTTGTGCCGGAAAAAGCTCCTGTACTATATTTGCGAGGCAAGCCGCTTCCACTGGTGCCTGTACACCTGGATTCTTCAAACGTTTTTGAACCATTTTGTAGGCTGGGCCCCACGGGTTGGTTTCGAGCTCCACCAGGAGGGTTTGGCACACATCCGCTTTGGCTTTGGCGATGCTTTTCTGCAGCGCGTTGCGTTTTTCTCTGATCGCTTCCACCAGTTGTACTTGGGTACCATGACCTCTGGTTCTCTGCGCTCGTCTCCTTGCTCTGAGACAGTCCGCTCTGAGGTCTCTGATGTCATCGTTCCAACAGTAGACTGGTGGTCTCCGTCTGCCTTTTGTTTTAGGCGGCATAGTCGCGTCGCATACGTCAGTCAGCGCTGCCACGAGTTTGGCGGCCATGTCTTCAGCATTACTGGGGGGAGGAGACGCTATCTCATTTGTCATATGCACGTTTCATGGTCAAGTTTGCCGGTGTTCCATGCGCGTCCTAAAATATTGGGCCTTTTCCGATACCCGTTTCGCAAGTTGTAGGTTGAACGTAATCAATGAGTGGTCTCTTAGCGTTACGTCGTCGTTCACCATCTAATGCTTAACTTCAAGGGTAGCACTTATAAATGTTAGGTCGATGAACGACGAGCCTTTGTCGTTGGAAAACATCGGCTTCAAACCGTCGTTAAGGACCAGATCGAGTTGGCAAACTGTGTTCAAGAGAGCACGCCCTCTTCTAGTGGTCCTAGGACTGCCCCAATCGATTGCCCAGGCATTAAAGTCGCCAACCACGAGTACTGGGGACTTGCCACTGGCGCGTTGTTGAGGAGTGCGAGAATTTCTTCAAACTCCTCTAGTGAGTCGCTTGGGGGTGCATAGCAGCTATACATATGTACTCATTTGATTTTGGCGTATGCAAAACAACGTTTCTTTGGGGCGTGTACCTCTTGGGTGCTGTAGCTATTGCAGCACCTTATTGCTGCCTTGCCCGTCGCATCCAGCGGTTCACGTTAAGTTGGAGAATTTTAATTTGCTCCTGCATAGCGGCTTTTCCCTCCTCCTCTATTCTGCACCGCTCGTTTGTAGCTTGGGCACGAAAAACATCCTGTTGGGTGATTGCGGTCTTCGCTGTTAGTGCAGATAAATCATTTTGGCGGCAAGGCACAGCCCTTGGCCTTGTGTCCCCGTTCGCCGTACCTCAGGCATCAATTCGCCCTGTCCTGCCCTTTGCACTAGCCTGATTTGTGCCCATATCCTAGGCATCTGTAGCATCGGATGGGTCTATCGTCTTGCGTGACGCGGCATCTGGACCATCCTACTGTGACGGTTCCGGCTTTCAACACTTTAATGGCATCGTTTACGGTGAGCGAAAGGGATGCCAACATAGTTCCGTCCCGCAGGCTTTGTACGTCCTCTTTGAGAATCGTAAAGTCTTCGACTTGGGACGCCAAACCCAAACAGAGGTCCTTAGGAGTAACAGATTCGTCCACGCCGTTGCAAAGCAACATCATCCGTTTCGCGCCCGTTCTTACTTATGCCTGTTTTTCTAGTGTTTTTTGTATGCCCGCTTAGAAAGAGGCAACACACGCGGTAGCTTGGCTCACTACTTGCAGTAAGAGCTCTCCTTTCTGAGCCCTACGTATTATGCGTACGTTTTTTCCAAATTCTCTCAGGCTGGGATCAGCTTTGAGTTTTCGCAGTTTTTTTGGAGACAATGATTGCCTCCGGCTTGTGGCGCAATTTATTCCTTACTTTGCCCTCCATTCTTGGCTCGCTAGCGACCTTGTAGAAAGTTGTTGATGTGTCCTTCTTCGGGGTGGGGGTTACCTTTGTATCGGCTGTACCGGCAGTGCGGTGCCTCCATTCTTGTGCCTGGGCTTATTAACTCGTGTCTGCCGAGGTTTCTCTTTTAGCTCCGTTTGTGTTCCCATGCTTTTACTGGGGACCGCCTTGCTTTCCGCTCTCTCAATCGCCAGGGCTCTAGCACTAAGTTCAGCTACAGCCCCCTTAGTTTCTCTTGTGACGTGTCGCTGGGTCTCAAAGGCCGTAAGCAGGATGCTAATCCGGTCCCGCATGCTTTCAAGCAGGCTCCGTAGATCCTCGTTTATCGCAACAGTGGAGCCTGGTCTCAGTATCGGTACTATAATCGTATCGACGGTCCTCTGCTTCTGTTGGTGTCTTGTAGTATTTGATGTTGGGGAGGCGAAATTAACCACTTCACCAACACTGCGGTCGCTGGATAGCGACGACTAGAAGCCCGCTTACTCACCCCTATCAGTCGCCGGCACTGGGTTTCCGACTACCTGCACCGTAATTGCATTCCTTCTTGTTTCTTCCATTTTTGGGTAATACCCATGCATTTTTTCCCTACTGCCAGGGGCACACAGAGTGTTACGTCGTTTGAGATAGCCGCCCCGAATGGGGCAGACGCTAACCAGAATGCCGCCCGATACGGGTACAGACGCGTTCTGGGTTTTTTCGCCTTCTCATCTTAGCCAGTCTTCCCGTCGGTTGACAAAGAGACTATTACCAGGGACGCCAAGCGGAGGCGATGAGCTGCTTGGATGTTGCTTGTTATGGATCGTGCTGGGCCTTGCCTGGTTAAGACCTATCAGTCACTTTGCCATAGAAGACCCCATCCCACCCCCAGAGTATGTGTGTGAATGGCTGTATATGTAGGCAAAGAACCTCCCGTAGTTGGGTACACTTGACTACAGATTTCTTACTTGTTTATTATATTTTACACAAAACTTACGACAAAGTGTGCTTTAAACAAGTAAGAAATCTGTTGTCAAGTGTACCTGACTACGAGAACGCCTTTGCCAACATATAGAGCCATACACACGCATACTCACACATACACACAGTACTTCACGTACTTTAAACCATTACGCGCGCCTTTTAGCCACCACGCTCTATTGCGCGATACTTAATGTTGTAAAATTTTCGTGTGTATTGTTCAATCTTAACGAAATTCACAACGTAGATCAAGAATGCTCTCATTAATATGTGTGCCAAAAAGAAATTTGAGCGGTTGAAAATTGTGCATTACAATCGATTTATTCCAATTGCGGTGGTCAGGGGAGACAATTCGAAAATCTAGAACAAAAGACGTATACAGTGCAAACATAACGACACCGTATTTTAAATTTAGTTGTTCTACCTCTTATTTTGCGCGTACCACTTAACCGCCCCGATCTCCAATACATCACTTTTAATGATGTATAACTTTCGAGTTTTTAATCAATCTTACCCATGTTCACAACATAGATCAAAAATTGTCTAATTCGACAGACAGATAAACGGACACACAGACATGGTTAGATCAACTCGTCTTGTCGTCCTGATTCAGAATATATATACTTTATAGGGCTTCGATGATTATTTCTATGTGTTACATAATTTTGGATTTTGCACATTTCCATCTCTGAGAAACAGGCGTTTATACGGAGGGACGGACAGACTGACGGAAAGGGCTAGATCGACTCGTCTTGTCGTCTTGATTAAGAATATATATATTTTATGGGGTCTCCGATGATTATTTTTACCCGTTGCATACTTTTGAATTTTGCACGTGTTCATTAGCTTCGCTTTGCTCATTTTTATGGCAAAGGGGCTAATAATTAAACAAAATTATACGAATAAAATTAGATAAATTAAGTTATAAAAAGTCTGTAATATTCGATTTCTTAATATTTCCTAAAATTATCAGTTTGTCAAGAACATTATCCTCAACATCCACTAAGCTCGGGCTTATATGTTGGTTGAAATTTCATAATCAGAAAAATATTTCAAAGGCTAGCGCTATGGGCGTTACTATTTGTTAAACCGAAATTAAAATTAATTTATTAACTGAATATTTAGTGCAAAATACTGCGAATTGTCCAAATATTCACGATATAGTGTGTTTTAAAGTGTATGGCATAACTAAGGTTATGCTTCGGTGAGTGAACACAGGAAGACAACGCCGGATGTGAAAGCAAAGCCGGTAGACAGAAGAGCCTCAAGGAAGGCACTTTTAGAAGGTGTCAAAACAGAATCTCAATACGAAGAAAATAAACGAAACTCTAAAGCCACACCAATTGCCTCCTCTGCGCGTTTTTAATCTGAGCGTAAGGTTGAACCATATACTGTGCCAATAACCACTAAAAGGAAGTTTACTCCTAGCGAGATAACCAATGATGAGTCTAACAGGTTTTTGCTTTTAGCGGAGCTCCGGAAGATATAGATCTGGAAAGCGACGGTGACTTGATAAGCTGTGACGAGTTTCCTGCCACAAGTGAGCAAGCTGCAACTGCTGCTCACCAGCAAAAAGCTGCTGCCAGTAAAAAGCCAAAACCTTCTCCAATTATAATAGAAGGAGTTGACAATGTTAACTTGTTGCAAGAGTGTCTTGGCAAAGTTGTTAATATTGAGCAATTCATATGCAAAACCTCCCTTGGAGGGGTATTGCGTATCTTTTCAGATAATGCCGACGCTTACCGTAACATTGTGAAATGGCTCGAGGATGAAAAGTATGAATTCTACTGTTATCAACTAAAAGACGAACGGCCCTAAAAAACTTAGATTCGTTATTATCGTACGCTACACGAGTTTGTTTTAGATTTTTTAATTTCCTCCCCTGACTCACACAATTCGAAAAAAAACGATTATTAAGCACAATTATTTGGTGTGCCCAAAATAAGAGCTAGATCAACCAAATTTGGAATCTCGATTCTTTATGTTCGTACGCTTTACGAGTTTATTTTAGATTTTCGAATTTCCTCCCTTGACCACCGCATTTTAAAAAAATCGATTATTTACCACAATTTTCAACTATTCAAATTTATTTTTGGCACACATATTATTTAAAGCATTCTTGATCTACGTTGTAAATTTCGTTAACATTGAAAAATAAACTGTGCAACATGCGAGCTAGAGTGGAAAGGCTTCGCAACAAACTGGCAGTTATACAATGCCATCGCTGCAAGCAATTTTGGCATGCAGCTAAATTTTGTCGGAAAACTTTCGTTTGCGTTAAATGTACTGGTGAATATCCAGCAAGTAGCTGCACTAGACCACGCTGTAAGCCATGTACATGTACAATTGTGGCCAACAGCACCCAAACTACTCTAGTTGCGCCAAGTATATGGCGTTTAGAAAGCGCACACGGCCAAAGCGTGGTATTGATGGCAGGAGATCAATTGTTGAAAAATCTAATTCAAGGATTGAAGCAAGAGTGACAACTCATGGTAGCTCTGGCACGTCGAACATATCCTATGCTGATGTAGCTAGAGGAGCCAAATATCATGGGCTCATAGAGCAACTCCGGACACTCAAGCAAGGACAAAGTCGTAAAGATGATTCCCAGCCACATGCCTTGAGCGGTACTAATTTTGATGGCATCATGAAGGCAATACAGTCACTTCAAAAACATCAAAATAATATGATTAACAGCAAAAACAGCAACAGCAACTGCAGTATCAGCAGTAACAACAACAGGCACAGCAGCATCTGCAAATATTGCAGGCGCTTGCTGCACTCAACCACAAACGCCATAATGATGCCACTACGCATCGCTGTGTGGAACGCCTAAACAGACATCGACCACATAATCTAGCCGGATGCCTAAAAGGCTAATATAAATTTTTCTTTGTTAATATTATTATGTATAAGCTACACCTTAATGGTTAACCGGCGCGCCCAATTGAGCAGAAGTATCTGACATAAGGGACACAAAGAGGTCTTGGAGGACCTCGTATTCCAAAGCAAAATCTATTCACGTTGCAATACGAATTATAAGAGGGTACGAAATATAATTTTAATTTATAAGAAGTTCAATATTTTTCGATATTTAAAATTTCTACGAATTGAATTTATTTTAAGGGGACAATATTTTTATTCGAATTAAATTGAAGGTTTGGGAGTTAGCAGGGGACGAAGTATGGAAACTCGTTTTTACTATAAAAGTAAAAAATGCACTTACTGTGTAACTAATTATTATTAATGTTAATTTGCTGAATTTGGCAATAATCTTATACCTGTAATAATAATAATTAATATTAAATTATGCTAATAAATCAAGGAAATATAAAAATTAAAATAATATTATTTGTGATACTGGATACAACGATCTTTTGGCTAAAACAAATTGCCATAATTACAATTAATCAAATATCAAAAAATAAAAACAAATATATATTAATTAAAAGTGGACTTTAGCTTCTTTATTATACTATTATTATGTAACAAACTACAATTAATCCTGATCAACATCAAAAATAATATAAACTATATATATATATATATATATATATATATATATATATATATATGTATTTACTATAATTTCGTATTTGGGTTCGTATTTTGGCTTAGAAGCAGAAGATGGGAGTAGTTGGGAAACTCGGATTATAGCATTATAAGAAAATGCAACAATATTAATTTATGTGGAATTATTCTTTATTGCAGTATGGTACTACAAAACCACAACATTATTGTGGCTCGTTCCACATTAACACCAAACAGTAGCAGCCATAATTTTGGTTCCCATTTGCATCATGGTGGTCAGCCATTTGGCGTGCTACGTTCACAACTTAATGCCGGAACAAACAATCAGAGACCAATTGTAGATCTACTGGTTGCCATGGTAGCAGTGCCAGTTTTGATTTTGTGCGCTTTACAGCTGGAGAAAAATCTTCATGAGATGCAAGAAAGTCCAGAATCACGATGGGTGGTCTTTGCTCTGGGCATCGGCTTGCTTGTTGTCAGCATCATTATCTGCGGCTATGTGACTCATCGTATGGGTGTATGTATTTGGGCTGGACCCATTGATGAAACTGGAAATCGTGCAGGTAACGGTGGCCTGCTTCATGTAAGTATTCCCCAATTTAATAGGGCGTTATCATTGATAACCATATAATTAATAACATATTACAGATTAACTCTCAAAATGATGTACTGCGAGTTGTTGATTCAATGCCACCTAGCTACAACAGCGTTGTTAAATTTGAGCTACCACCACCACCCTATGAGTGCATTGTAATCGATGTGGAACAACCCAAAGAGATGCAGCCTCAGACATTCGGCAAGTTTGCGACTTTAATGCCTGAACCCAGTTCAGGTGCTACGATTCACATTTGAAATACAAAAAAAATTACGACAATGAGAGGAGAGAGAAAGAGATTTTTTAACTATCGGCATTTCATTTTGAATAAAAAAAGGATTCTTTCCTTCATCTACTACGTTAGCGCCATCCATTTGGTGGCTATTGGCTATTGGCTATTGGCTCTATGGCATTGTATTTACTATGATGTTAGATTTTAAGACTATTTTATGTAGAGTGTACAAAGTTGCACATGCCTCCAATTTTTTTTCTTTTTTTTATATTTCTTTACATTGCTTCTACTTATTGGTAGATCCAACGTAAATAATGTAAATATTTTTGAACATCTAGTCCAAAGTTGTACATATACTAAAAAAAAAAGCATAAAAGAACAAGATGAGAAATACTATACTTGATGATCAGGGGCTGGTTAGGTGTATTGCAGCAATAAACAATTACCGCAAAGTCAATTACTTTGTATTTATGTACTTACCTTTGTATGATATAAACAAACAAAATTTTAAACTTTAAAACTTTATCATGTAACTAATACGACAATAGTTTTGCGGTACTTAACGATTGAGTTAAGATTTCGTTGATTTCCAAAATAAATAATTCCTATTATTGTTGTATACACGATATTATATGAGTTTAAATTAAATTAAGAAAATATATAAATAAGTTACTTTGTTTTTCTTTTAGCCCCTTTGCCATAAAAAAGAAGCAAAGCGGGGCTAATGGAAATGTGCAAAATCCAAAAGTATGTAACACATATAAATAATCATCAGACAACTAAAAAAAGAATATATATTCTTGATCAGGACGGCAAGACGAGTTGATGTAGCCATGTCCGTCTGTATGAACACCTGTTTCTCAAAAACTATAAGAGCTAGAGCAACCAAATTTTAAACTTCGATTGTTTATTTTTGTACCGTATACGAGTTTGTTTTAGATTTTTTAATTTCCACCCCTAACTCACACAATTCGAAAAAAAACGATCATTAAGCACAACTTTCAACCGACTTTATTTTTTTTGGCACACATCATACTTAGACCATTCTTGATCTATGTTGTAAATCTGGGTAAGACTGATTAAAAAACTCGGAAGTTATACATCATCAAGAGTGGTGTTATAGAGCCCGGGGGGGTTAAGTGGTGCGCGCAAAATAAGAGCTAGATCAACCAAATTTGGAATCAAGATTCGTTATGTTCGTACGGTGTAATAATTTGTTTTAGATTTTCAAATTTCCTCCCCTGCAGAGAACTTCAAGAGTGCACCGGCACTTAAGGTGTACCGGGTAAGTGTAGGGTGATTTTGACACCCAGGCGTTTTTTCCTACCGGACAATTGAGTATAAGTGACAGCCTCACAATAGTACATAAGTGTGTGCCGTACTAAGCATCAATATAGATTAGGTATTTTTTTGAAGTGTGTGTGCGTATGTTGACGTGTTAACGTCAAAAAAAAGAATGAATAAAAGTAGATACACAAAAATAGTCAAAAATTGTATTGAGTGTGTTGAGTATAAGGTTTCTCTTTTGCAAGCCTTCGCTTGATTTGTTGATTTACTATGTGCCGCTCCAAATGCGTCGCTAAAAGAAACAAATTATTTCTTATTAATCTTAAATTTTATTTAACATATTCATTGCATACTTCTTAATTTTTAATTATGTATAAATTAACATAATTTTTTATGCTTTATCTCGCTTTATTAAAATTAATTTTATATTTTATTTAAATTTATTATGATAGGAATGGAGAAAAAGTAAATTATCAACAGATTTAGGTCCTTATCAATTTCTTTTCTCCGTTATTATATTGCCCGCTAACGAAAAAACCCTCTCGGCCGCTGCACTGCTCGATGGTATACTAAGAAGTTGTAATGCTAACTTAGATAAGAGAGGATAACTCTTTTCCTTGCTTTTCCACCATTCAATGGGTTCGAAATCCTCGGTTAAAAATAATCTCTGTGCAATAACTTTTTATTTCTTCCAAAGGCGTTTCATAAGTATTTTTTGAAAAAGACACCAGGTGGGAAAAGAAAAATTGGGTTTTTGGCACAAACGTATCTACATTTATTAATAACATTAATATTATTCTCAAGGTGCAAATATTAACGCTTATAAGTTTTTGACCTCCCTCAGTCTCACCTAATATTTGATTAACTGTTGTCCAGTTATCTTTTATAGAATAAATATTGTATAATTTGAGTTCCAACGAGTTGGGCAAGAGTTTTTTAATGTTGTGTTGAGCCTATGTTGCAAATTTGGTTTTTTAAAAAATATAACATTTTTTTACACGTGTTTAATATGTCTTGAATTTCATACGATTCTGCAAATGATTTTTCTCAAAGTCCATGGATTTTTCTCGAGGCCCAGAATAATGTCATACATTTTTAAGTTTTTGAAATAATGCAAGATGATACCCAAAAAGTTTTTGTTGATGTATTTATCCGTCCACATGTCAATCGTTGCCGATACTCCTCCATTATCCACTGCTTCTTTGATTTTCTTTGAGATCGTTGTCCGTTTTTCCTCTGCATCTTTTTCCGCATTTCGGCTCAATGTCGTTGCGTCCGGAAATAGGTCATCAATATCGACGTTAGCCCCATAAGCAGCACCAATTTTTATAAAGAATTTCACTAGATTGCGAAATCCATTACCGTTCACTGCGGAAAACGACAATCCTGAGCAACCCATACGCTGCATATTTCTATAGCGGTTTTCTTGTCCAAGCTAGATACTTTTTTTGCTTCTATGGGTTGTCTTAAAGCCAGACAGCATTTGTGTCTTGATAAATTCGAAGTTTGGTTGACAATATATTTCAAGACTTTTCTGCATGCACTGCAAAAAATCCATTCTTGACAACGGTTTCTTCTTTTAATATTTCGCGTAGTATGTTCCAAATTACAATTTTACCCTTGTGAGTTAGAGCTACGGTGTAATCGCCACGTTCTATTTTATTTTTAATAAATTCGGAATTCATTTTTAAGAATTCTAAAACACAAAGATGCACTGAGCTTGAAATTGAACAGAATAATTCGGCAAACACCTAGGTGTTTAAAAAACACTCGAGTGATTCTTGTGTGTTTTGCCTACTTCAATTAATTTGTCATTGTCATTTTTGTTACTTGTGCTTTTTGCTTCATTCGTTTTGAGTGCCACCGGCACACGTTGCTCAAAAATTAATAACTGCAAATACAAAAAAATAACGGGACCTAGTAAAACCAAGAGCTTGAAAATACGGCCACCCATAGCACACACCCTTGCAGTTCTCTGCTCCACTGAACCACGCAATTCGAAAAAATCACAATTTTCAACCGTTCAAAATTCTTTTGAATATACAAAATAAATAGACCATTCTCGATCTACGCTGTAAATTTCGTTAAGATTGAACAAAAAACACAGAAGTTATACAACATTAAATATGGCACTATAGAGCGCGGGGGCTAGGTACGTGTACTGTGTGTGTGTGTATGGCTGTATATATAGGCAAAGGGGCTCTCGTAGTCGGGTACACTCGACTACAGATTTCTTACTTGTTTTTTTTTTAGGAATTATCTCTTATTTTTCACTCGCAATCGAATTTAGTTTTTCTTTTCTTTTTTTTTGTTGACGTTAAAATACAGTAATCAACGCTATTGTTAAAGAATACATTAAAATATATACACATACAAAAATACTTGTGCGTGTTTGAATATGTGTTTGAATTTGTGTGTTTAAATGTTCGTATGTGCATTGAGTGAGTTTATGTTTATACATGACTATATGTATATGTGTTTAAATGTGTATACATATAGATATATTTATACGTTTATATATACAGTATATATCGGTTATAGGGTGTACAGTTTATAAGCAAATATTGGTTAAAAGCAAAATTATGTTATTTTTAAACATTATAAAACTATTTAACACTTAATTTAGCCCCATATAAGCAAAAAAAACTGATTGTATATAAGAAAATATTGTGTATAATCAAATAAAAAATCGTTGATTTGGAATCAGTTCATATAAATTTTATCGGTGTCAAACAAATTATAAGCTGTAGGACAGCAATATTAAAATTTTTGATCTCATTTTAAATTTAATATTAATATTATTATAGCTGACGAACAGCATAAAATATAAATTGAAATAAATTTCTAAACGTGTGGCTTATTTTATAATAATCATTTAAATACAACGTATTGGCATATTACTCATGATTGCTTAAAAGGAAATATCGATAAGCAAAAAAAAATTTCTGCATTATAGGATTTCCTTCGTGATAACTGCTTTGGACTTATATATCTAGCTCTTAAATATATATGTGAGAGCATGTGGTACATAATCATGAGAGTGCAAAGAATGAGTCGATATTGAAAGCATCAGATAAGTTTGGAGGCTGCAGATTGCATATACATATATCATATACACATACATATATACTTATAAATATAGTCCAATCGGAGCTCTACACAAATCATTTAAAAACAAATAAAAAATTTATAATCGAGTGTACCCGACTACGAGAACCCGTTCACATACACAGACACACACATACTTTATGGAGTCTCAGATGATTATTTCTACCTGTTACATACCTTTCGATTTTGCACATTTCCATTAGCTCCCTTTTAGCCTTTTCCCAAAAGGCAAAGGGGCTAAAAAATAAACTCAGCAAAACTGTCAAAACCACAGCAGCATGCTATTAAATTATCTTTATGTTAATTATTAATATCATTTCTTTATCGTTTTCATTTTCAATATTATTATTACCATTATCATTTTAGTTAATATTATCATTATCCATATCGTAATTATTATAATTATCAATATCATTGAGAGTTATCTAACCGAAAACTATATGAAGATTATTGAAAAATACCAGTTGAGTGCTATATACAAGAATCAAGAATCCGTAGGCGCAAAACAAACGCAATGAACAATGAGTAAACGAAGAAGCACAACCTGCGTTTAAATGGCGGTCTTAAATAATTTCTCGGGACGGTGGATGATGCCAGGCTACGACTTCGTTATTATAATAAGATAATAACTAGCAATTGAACTATAAGCTTATCCTGCTTATTAAACCGTTAACAAGTATTACAACACCAAAAAAAATATATAAATATATAATTTTTTTCATATGTATGTATACATGTATATGTATACATCATATACGTGTATATATATATATATATATATATATATATATATATATATATATATATATATATATATATATATATAAAAGATAACAACTAAGGCAACAAATTAGAGTGTTATCGGGAAAGAGGCTTTTCATATTGCATTGTTTGTGAACGGGAAGATTTGGGAGTATATCATGTCCTTCTTGCTATTATTATAATTGTTATTGTAGGTGAGACGCAGACAAGACAAATAAGTAGAAGTAGAAGTAGCAGTAGTAATAGTAATAGTAGTAGTAGTAGTTGTAATAGTAGGAGTAATAATAGTAGTAATAGTAGTAGTAATACAACTAGTAGTAATAGTACTAATAGTAGTAGTTATACAACTAGTAGTAATAGTACTAATAGTAGCAGAAATTTTAGTACTAGTAGTAGTATTACTACTTGTAGTAACAATATTAGACGTAGCATTAGTACTAGTTGTAGTAGTACTAGTATTAGTAATATTAGTAATAATACTAACATTTTAAGTAGTACCACTAGTAGTAAAATGCTTACGTATTTAAAATATGCTTGCCTAATTTTAGTATATAATAATCACATTGACTGCCGCCGCACTGTATTATCAACGATATTCTCATGACTATCGTTATAGCAATCGAAACAGCAATCGATTTTGTTATTGCCGTGTGCATTATATTCATTTATGTTGTATGCAAGCATACTACATGTGATGCCACTGTGTAACGGCAACATTTGCATTTTCATTAAGACGAGCAATCTCTTCATGAAGATTGTGACCTAGCCATTGTAAAAATATGCGATCATAGGCGGCCTTGCACAGTGTGAGTGGATTTCCGCGCCTCAGTCCCTGATCCGTTTCGCCATACTCATCCAGATATGGTGGCTGCACAAAACAGCCCTTGCCACGACCAAGGTATACCACTTGACAGTCACGTATACGCAAAAAGATTCCAACCTCAGCGCCGCAATCATGAGCATGATGTGTACAGGCGCCCACCTGCATTTTTCCTAGTTCTGGTTGACAACAGTACGATTGCCCACAAAGAATGTTACCGCATATTAAACACATTGTCGGTGTTTTCATCTCTTCGCGTTCATTGTTAGGACAGAAAATGTCCGAAACACTGTTAATGAGATCACTGTAGTCATCGTAGAGTTTAACCAGATGTGGCAACGGTCGCTGGCAAGGCATAATCGTTATTGAGTGTGATAACGATGATGATGTTGATGCCGAAGTTGAAAGTGGTTTCTTAGTGCAGCGTTCGTAAAGTTCACGGGCGATGTGCGGATGAGAGGCAAAACCCTGCATCATGGTGGCATATACCGATTCCATGTCGAAATAAACACCCAACTGGGAATTCAGACCAAGGTACTGGCACATTAGATTAAAACGATCCGGTTGATCAGTGGGAAAAGTGTCCGGAAAATCAACATCCGTCATGCACCGATAGAAGAGACAAGCGCAACGCAAAAATGAGCTCATTTGACGTTTTATATATCCGAAAAGCATTGCCATGTGTTGTACAGTGCACTCCAAAACTGCTTCCCCTTCTTCGGCCAGGCCCATATCCACTTCTTCATATGCCACGGACTGGCATCCATTACGCTTGAACTGACGATCTCGTGATGCCAGATTGTATTTTACATAGAATATTGCAATGTTGTGTCTTATCTTTGATGGTAGCTGTTCCGCATACTGCAACATAGATATTGTCTGCTGATCTTCATCCACCCCCCCGTGCCGAGCCATTTCCCTTTCATAATCAAAACAAATGATAGCTTTGGTCATATTAGCCAGGAAACATGTCTGTAGTACATAAAAGTCAAACATGCTGCCACAGGGTAAAATCGTCTTGTTTACTATAAATAAACAATCATTTGCACATTGTTAGAATGAATATCTAATAGTAAAAGTTAAATTATAAATAAAATAAAACTTACCATCGACAGAAGCCAAAAGGCTGGGCACAGTAAAGTTAAGTCGGACCAGCATGCGGAAACAGTCCCATTCTAGAACGCTTGGTCCCTTCTGATTAAATATTGTGTCAATTAGTTTGGCATCCCGTTTAGCCGGGACCTCTGTTAATCTACAAGAGAATAGTGCACAGGCACGAACCAAATTGCTAGCACAGCTTTGATGTCGCATTGGTAGTTCGGCCTTTAGAGGCTTTTGTGTGGCATACAAGTAGACTTCGAGGGATTGTAGCGTGTAGCTGCACGTGTCCCATAGCAGTAAATTGGTGTCCAAGCCAATGTCTGCCAAGACTAGAGTTTCACTAGTTTGCTGACCCTGCAATTGGCTCTGTACGGAATTCACCAATGCCTTGTTAAATGACGTCATCACCTCTGTCCAGTTGCCATCCAATGTAGGCTTTTTAATCACCTGTGCGCTACGTTCAAACTGGGCTATGTCACTTATTGTAATTATTTTCTTTTTCGACATTGATGTCGTTTCGGTGGCCGTGCGCATAAGTTCAACAAAACAATCCAATGGCATAAAATTATCAATAGCACAACCGGCGGATGCTGGAGGTGGCGAAAACTTTGGTAGTGCGTCGCTAACCGGTAAAACCGTATTACTCAAGGTGCGACAATACGGGCAGTGAAATTCAACATTCTGTGCTTGATTGAGCGACACTCGGTTACGTTGTGGCCGTCGCAATTCCTTTGATTCCTCGCTGCAGAAGTATTCCTTCCAACAGTCGTAGTGCATAACATGGCCGCAACAGCTTACATGTAAAGCCGATTTTGTCCCATCTGGACTGGGTGTTGTGTAAATTACACGTGACGTTTGCAAAAATGCGGAGCTAACTAACGGCGGTCCACTGCAGCTAATGCTACAATCTTCAAAGCACAGTATGCATTTAAAACTATTATCGCCCGCTTCATAGTTGCTACGTCCTATGCCTAAGCAAGCAACAGTTTTTACTGATTGTGGTATTAAAGCAGTAGCACCTTCCTCGTCTTGAGGATCGGGTGTATCCTCCCAATCCATTAGAGATTCGCTTTGTTTCTGGGATATGGAAATTTCTTCGTTTATGATGATGGGAAACATTTCTGCATTTAATTTAATAAACGATGCCTGGGCATTTTGCATTTGAGCCATAATCTTGGCACGCCGCTCAGCGGCCAAACGTGATCGGACCTCTTTTTCAAGCCTTGCCTGCTCCTCGGAGGTAATTGGTTGATCCGCATCGTGCTTCAATAACTTTGCACCGTTTGTCGAGCCACTGGCTAACGATGACGGATCTACATTGGGAGCTTGCTTAGCCTGCAGCTCCTTGTAGCGCTTTATAGTCCACAAAACAAAATCGCGATGTGCCTCCAGCTAAAATTGAAGCAATTCAAATGAATACATGATTTTAATGATTTGCAGATAACTTCAATATCGAAGAGTACTTACACGTGGGCAACGTGCCAACTCCTCTAGCTTCTCCAGCACTTTAAAATTTTGTGATCGTTCATAGAAACTGAGAAACGGATACCTTTCGCTGAGTTCCTCCTGAATTGCAAAGCCCAGCAAATGCAGTACCTAAAAAAAATTAAAATTAAAATAAACAGATTTAAAAACAATTAAAATGCAGTTAGTTTTCAATCCCTTGCCTTTTGCAGATGGCTTTCAGTGAAGAACCGACTGTCTTTGGCGAGCGCACGATCAATGACCGTAGTAGTTATGCTTAGGAAGACATTGCATTGCAAAATGTTGGCCATGGACCTGCATAGAAATTTATATATATATAATTTATATATAATTTATCTTTATAAAAGCATACGTAAAAGATTTTGAGAGTCTTGGCAACATTGGGGGAGGGCAGCAGACCAGTTGTTTTTTAGCTTTACGACGCTCACGCTGCAACTCTTCTGCCTTTGATTTATCTTCCTTTGTATAGTGATAAAAGTAAACGTTGAACTCTTCGTACATTTCTTCTTTTAACTCATAAACGCCTTTACTGTCAGCACCAGTGGGCTTCTTAAATACAGCTACTGTGTTGATGACATCTTCAATTATGCTATCATTGTTGCCAATGCTGTTATCAGGCAGAGCACGCGAGAGCTCTGAATGAGAGTAGGATTTTGTGCACAGTAGCTGTATTATCTCTTTCCGTAAACGGTCCTCATCATCAACGACTGAAACGCCTGGCATCCAGCGTTCACCAATAATAACAATCAAAAGCTCAAGGAATTCGTCGGTCATAGACAGCTGACGATTTAAGTCATCATCTGCCGGAGACTGGCAAAGGTCCGACTCAAAATTGGGCTGTGCCCAATTGATCATATTAAATTTGTTTAACATATGTATTAGAAATTCGTTGCTCTCCATAAGTGATGCGCCAATCTGTAGACAAACGATATCCCTATCCAGCATCTCTACACGACAACGAACATTTCGATAGAAATAAAGCTGATGCAATAGTGAGTAGCCGTTACGACGCCACATTCCAGCAGCGACTTGTGCAATCATAGCCTGTGTGCACAACACCGGTTCAATTATCTCGCGTGGAGTTAGCTTCACGTTAAAAAGTGCTTCCGTTTCAGCCGTTAGATTATCATAGGTCAAATCCAGGGCGCCCAGATGCAAATAGATACCCGCATAGAAACGCGACAGTGGCAAATGTATTGACACTGGACGCAAGGACACGTCGTACATCAAACAGTCAGCAACGTAGCCAGCAACGGATTTTGGCTCAATCTTTTCACTGCCTACAATAAAACTATTGTTGACCAATGCCCGTACTGTCATTTTGTAAAGCTTTCGCAGCAACTCTTCATCACCGGAAGCCCACTCAATAACTTGTGATATGGTTGAGGCCAGTTTAATATGTAAATTGAAAGCACATTCCCATTCCGGCTCGTAATCCATATGCTGACCCATTTGGCGCGTAATCGATTCCATGCCCTGCATCACATTAAGTACACGCATAAGAGCCTTACATCCTGCATAGAAATAATAATGTTTATATGCACATAACAAAATGCAAATAATATTTTTAATATTTAGCACATAAATTATCGACATAATAAGCTAGACATTTTCGTTTTATATAATATTTTTATGTACGTAGATCAGAAATGCTCTAATTATGACGTAAACCAAAAAAATTTAATCGGTTAGAAATTGTGCTTAATAATCGTTTTTTTTTCGAATTACGGGGGTCAGAAGAGGAAATTACAAAATCTACAACAAACTCGTATAGCGTACGAAAGCAACGAATCTAGGTTGCGCTAGCTCTTGTAACAAACACGCTGCTTAGCCTCCCTCGCTTTATATCACGATACTTAATGATATATAACTTACGTGTTTTTTGTTCAATCCTAACGAAATTCACAATGCAGATTAGGAATGGTCAAAATAAGGAGGTGTACCAAAAAGAAATTTGATCGATTAAAAAATGTGCTTAATGATCTTTTTTTTTTTTAATTGCGGTGGTCAGGGGAGGAAATTTAAATTATAAAATAAACTCACGTAGCGAATCTAGATTTTAAATTTAGTTGCTCTAGCTCTTATTGTCTCTGAGAAACAGGCGTTCATACAGACGGACAGACGGATATGGCTAGATCGACTTGTCTTGTCGTCCTGATCAAGAATATACTTTATGGGGTCTGCGATGATTATTTATATCTGTTACATACTTTTGGATTTTGCACATTTCCGTTAGCTCCGCTTTGCTCTTTTTTATGACAAAGGGGCTAAAAAATAAAGAAAAGTGACAAACCTTCAAGGAAACCGCTGCGTAGCTCTTTGCTAAGATATTCCGGCTTAAGGCTGAGAAGATAACGTAGATCGTAGAGTATATAGTTAGCTCGCTTAAAGAACGCCATGCTAGCTATGTTTTTACTGAAGTGTAAAGTACGATTATGTATAAACTTCTCAATAGCCACGTGATAAAATGTATTTAGCAGCTTATGAAAGATACCTTCTTGGGCAATCAGATGATGGGCAATACTTGGTACTGTAAATAGTTGCACGCTGAGCGATACAATCGAAAATGAGTGATCGTGATCATCGCTTATAAAATCTTCCACAATGGTGGCATAGCGTCGGGAAAACTCCTGAGCAAGAACCATTTTATTCTCATACTCCATAAGCATACCAGAGATTAGTAAACGATGCCAGCATGTACGTGCTGTCTTCCACAGCCTAACATCGTATTCCAATATGTGACGTATGCAAAACAATTCGTTTTTCTGCTGAACTAGCGTAGCAAAGGTTTTACGGAACAAATAATGTCGCACTAGGAACTCCTGGAACCAACTAAGCAGCTGCAAAGCAAACTGCTGACATGCCACAGAGTTAATATTAAGAACAGATGTGCGTAAAGATTGACTATGACGGGAATTGTTAAGCAGACCACTAGGTGGTATACATTGCTTTTCGATGGCCGTTTTTAGATCGTTACATTCCTTAAAGGTGTCACACTTGACAACAGCACGACCCTCACGATCAATCGCTGCTACAATTTCCATGGCATCCTTGTGGCGGCATTTGGCGATCTTAGTTAGTGTTTGTATGACCTGATCGAAAGTGTGTGACTCATCATTGTATAGCACTGTACAAAAATGTGCTCCATTCATTTCACCATCCAGACACTGCAGACTAGCATTAGGTTCAATTTCCAAAAAATTTACACAAAATGCTAATATTGCGCTGAAGCTTATTTTACAACGCTCTAGTACGGCACTAGTTATGATTTTGCTCTCAAGAGGATTTTTGCGATTTGCCTGCAAGAAAAATATATATATTATTAGAGGGAGAAAACGGAAAGATAGAGAAAGATGTTACTCACCAAGTGCTGCTCACAATATTGATCACGCTTCCAGGCCTCGTTATCACCACAATCACAACAACCCCCACCACCAGAGCTAGACATTTTATACTTATGAAATCTATGAGCCGAACGCTTAAAGCAGTTGACACATAATACACAAGTTGGATCTACGCCACATTCACGGCAGCTATAGGTGGGTTCCCCATTTTTAAAAACTTTGCCGCATACAGTTGCTGTATTGCCTTCAAGGCGAAGTTTTTCAAGTGCTGTCACTGGATTATCGCCAAGTATAAACTCAACAAGTTTATCAATGATCTCCTCCTTGGCAAGGGATTCTTTGAACATGCATTTTACTGTAAATAAGTAAAATTCACTTAATAACAATTGATTAATAGACAATGACAATAACCGGAGCATTAATATTTAACATTAACAACTAAAAAGCGTTTAGCACTACGACGACTGACTGCTCAACTCTTAATAGACAACAGACAACAACTGTCTAACTGTCCAGTCCACTGTATGTGTCAACTTACACGACCCGCAGGTCACGGCATGCTTTAACTCCTGCAAGCGTTTAATTTCTTGCAGTAGTCTTGTAGTCTTCACACTCATTTCAGCTGGCACATCGGGAGGCATAAAATCAGAATATATGGTGCTATCTTCGTCTGAGTTATTAATACTATCGTCTGGTTAACCAGCAAAGACATAAGTACGGGAAATAAGTTGATGGTTTAGTAAATGAACTCACATAAGGATATGATGAGTATACAATAAATTTAGGATTGATAGGGTAAAGTTTAAAGATTAAGTAAAAGTTAAAAAGGTAAAGTGTGAAAATTTTCTTCTTTTTTTTTTTGTTGACCTAAATAGTTTTAATTTATTTCCTATATATCCCATAATTCCATTAATGCTCATTCGGGTTCTATGGAAAGAAAAGCCACAAATTTTTGTACTCACAAGTTGGTGCATTTGCATCTGAAAAAAAATAATAAATAACCAATAAGACAAAAAAATATAAATAAAATAATATATATATAAATTTTTCATTTATTTTACGAAGACTTAAGTGAAAGAATGCAAAGCATGTTGAGCGTTTATAACTATTATTCACAGGAAATGGAGGCTTCAAACAATTTAATTTTATGCAACTATAAAATCTATTTTCACCCATTTAATGTTAATAGTTTAATATATACATCATTTTATATTTATAATTGTTTATAATTTTGATTATTTTAAGATGCTTTCAGCATGAACAGCAAAAAAATTTTCAGCATAAACACATTACTCCTTTTTGATACTAACCAAACAATTGATTTGCTTACAAGGAGTAGAAGAACTTTTGCAATCAATAAATTATTTCTTCAATTATAATGTATTTAATTATAATTATTAAATTATTCATTTATATATTATTGTTGAATTTAATTTTTTTAGAAGAATAATCATAATGGGGTTAAACATTTTTAAAATACAGTTGGAAATTTCCATGTGAGTCATTCAGGTTACGTGATTATGACCCTTTACTCATCTTTTTGCCTTTATATCAATTTTATAGTTTACGTTTCAGTATATAACCAGATCAAGCCTGATTATTAGCCTTTTAAAAAAAGAGCAAAATGGAACTAATGGATTTTTGCAAAATCGAAAAGTATGTAACAGGTAGAAATAATCATCGTAGACCGCATAAAGTATATATATTCTGAATCAGGACGACAAGACGAGCCGATCTTGCCATGTCCGTCTATCTGTCCGTATTTCCGCCCGTTTGTCTGTCCGTATGAACGATTCTTTGTTAGAGACTTTAAGAGCTAGATGATCTCCATAAAGTCAAATTTAATATAGCTTTTATAGTCTCTGAGAAACAGGCGTTCATACGGAAGGACGGAAGGACAGGGCTTGTCTTGTCGTCCTGATCAATAATATATATGCTTTATGGGGTCTCCGATGATTATTTTTATGTGTTACATACTTTTGGATTTTGCACATTTCCATTTGCTTCTTTTTTATGGCAAAGGGGCTATAAATGTAGAAATCTGTACTCGAGTGTACCCGACTACGTGAACCCCTTTGCCTACATACACAGCCATACACACACATACTCACACATACACACATTTGTACATATCTATCATAACTAGGTTATTCTTGATCTACGTTGTGAATCTCGTTAAGATTGATCAAAAAACTTGAAAGTTATAGATCAATAAATGTGGCGTTATGGACCGCGGAGAGGTTAAGTGGTGCGCGGAAAATAAGAGCTAGAGCAACCAAAATTTAAAATCTGGATTCGTTATGTTCGTACGCTAAACAAGTTTGTTTTAGATTTTTCAATTTTCTCCCCTGACCACCGTAATTTGAAAAAATCGATTATAAGGCACAATTTTCAACCGATCAAATTTTCTTTTTGGCACACGTATTATTTAAAGCATTCCTAATTAAAGTTGTAAATTGCGATAAGATTGAACAATAAACACGGAAGTTATACAACATTAAGTACCACGCTATAGAGCGCGGGGGGCTTAAAGGCACGCGGAATGGCTAAGTACTTGTACAACTGTGTGTATGTGTGTATATGGCTGTGTATGTAGGCAAAGGGGCTCTAGAAGTCGGGTACACTTGACTACAGATATGTTACTTGTTTTTTATTGTTTCTATTGTTATTGTTGTCGTTAGGTATCAAAATGTATTTAGATGACTTCTACATAATAAGTAAGAAAGCAGTACAGATTGAATCGTGGAATCAACTTAGAAAGAAATTGAAAGTATTTGCTTGAATATAGAAGCAACGAACTGCTAAATGTGCATCCAATGACAGTTTAATATATACACGCGTATAAATATATATATATATAGATTTATCGACTCACCTGTGTCCGTTTCATTTTGAAAATCGAAATACTTTGGAGATTCGCTCTTGAAATAGTCGATTAAATCATTTCGAGTCAATGTGCCAGCCTGAAGCTTGAGACGCCATTCCTTTAATGTCGAGTTACTATCCTGTTCGGGCCGCATTACAACAACGTCCTCCATGTCGTAACGATCCATATTAATTGTGGTTGCTTATGATTTTGTCGCTTTGTTATATTCTTAAATGTTTTTTTTCCTTTTTTGTTTTTTATACTTAACACTTACTAAGTGACTCTTGAAGCAGAAAGCTAACAATTAGACGTTTTTACCTTAGCCCGCTTTCCCAATATCCGTCGCTTGTTTTCTTCTTTCTTTGCTACTGTTTCTCTATGTATGGAAATTTATGTATGCCTGATGGGGTGTATATAGGTGGGCGGCTTGTCCTTGTCTTTTTCAATAGCCGTTATTTGTTGTAATTGATATTACTGTGAATCTTGATATTCGGCCTTTTCTTGTTTCTTTTATTATTTGTTGCTGGTTGCATTCGTTTTGTCTTCAATTTAGCTACTAAACGAAAATAATTAACGCAATTTATGTGTTGGTTTTTAGTTGAATTGTTCTTGTTTGATTTATCTATATCCAAATTTATTAACATACATACAATTGATTTGATCTTAAGTGTGAATTGCTTGTCATTTTTACAAATTTTTAAAATAACAATTAATTCAAATGCTGCTTATGGCGTTTACAGCAACTTAAAATTATTATTATTTTCTTTTACAACTGTTGCGTGGCTATTTTGCAATATCTTTGGCTGTTTCTCAACTGATGCATTTGTTGCTACTGATTTTCTTAGAGGCGAGTTTAGCAGCAAAAGAAAAACAAAACATGCAGCGACCTGCTCGTTGACATTTAAATGACAGTAATGCATAAGAAAGAGCGAGAGCGCGCATGACAACAGCAGGCCACAAAACGACATTCGATTAACACGAAAAAAAAAAACACAGAAATTAAAAATCGACTTGGAACGTAATACATGAACTTTTCCAATATGTTTTAACCACAAAAAAAAAAAGAAAAAAAAAAAAGTATATATAAATTACTATTACCATCCACAAAAAAATGTATGCATACTTGGCAGACAGTTGCAGTCAGCACGATTTTATATTTAAAGGTACACGTTTCTATCCACTTTCTTTATATATATACATATATAGAAATAAAAAAAATATATTTATATAAATATATATATAATAGATATGAATGTATATATGGTATAAATATAAATATATAAATATATATATATATATAATAGATATGAATGTATATATGGTATAAATATATATATATATTTATATAATATCAACAACGAACATGAATTATTTATTAGGGGCAAATGACATTATAACCAATTTTGTATTTTATAAACATGTTTGCATATTTTTTATTTTTTTAGCAAGCTATATATTTTCTATACGATATAAATAGGTAATCAACGACCGCGAATGGCAGCTGATGAAAATCAAGCAAAAGGGAATTAAAAAAATACACAGCTGCACAGACCCACGCACACATATACACACTCACCCTTACTCTACTCATACACACACTTATACACAACATACATACACTATTTCTATATATGCACATATTGTATTTTCTTTTAATTTTGATGTAATTTTTTCTTTAAAACCGCAGTCAGGTAAGCTACTTTACTTGTAGCCACAATTTCGTAATATAAAATCCACGTTTTGGCTTAGCTTTTCTATTTCGCTTTCAATTAATCGCGTACTACGCACCACGATTATGAGACAGATTTGGATATTATTCACATATTTTACATCTGATACTATCGATACCTATCATTCTTGTCAATATACTTAGTACTTGTTTAGAAAATTATTGATTGCAATAATAACTTGCTTAGAAAAATATATATCGTGAAATTTAAATTTAATTTTAAATGTTATTAGTTAATACAGAATACCACTTTCAAATCTTATTCTATCCTACATAAATTTTAGCACTATTCGATTCAAAGAACTCGACTATCGGCTAAATTTTAATCGCTGTTTTATTTTAAATGTAAAATAAAATGTTTTATTTATCCTCGTAAAATACAAAAGAAAATCTATTTTTACAGTCACAGTAACTAATAGTAGTTAATTTATTGCAAAATGGATTTATGTAAACCTGATTGGCGCACATTCATTATAATTGTAGAAAAAAATTCAGTCGCTAGATGTCGCTTATTCTTGGTATGAGCAGATTAGGTTTGAATCGTTCCGTGTATTTGCGCGCATTTTTGGCGCTTCGTATTGGGTTGAATTAAGTACTTAGTCCCTTTGCGATTAAAAAAGTCCAAAAGGGTTTAATGGAAATTGCAAAATGGAAAAGTATGTATAAATAAATTATAGCCGAGTCGATCTAGCCCTGTCCGTCTGCTAACTGTTCGTCTGTATGAACCAGTGCTGCCATTTTAGCATATAAAATGCTAGATCTGGCATATTTCAAATTGGAAAAGCTTATATATTTAGGCTCTAGCTTGAAGCATATTTTCTAGCATATTTCAGTTTTCATATAGCTTACTTTAATTTTTTATCAGTTTAATGTAAAAGACGTACAGAAAATAACGATATTTGTTAATTTTCGACTATCGTTACGTGTTTTATTTCGCAAGGATTATTTTCTTTTTGTTTTTTTTTTTTGTTTATTAAGGAAGCCGAGGTCCTCAAAGTCCTTTTATAGCTTATTTTTAGCATATTTTTACTGCAAATCCATCATATTTTCGTGCTTCTAACCTGGTAACACTGGTATAAACATGTGTTTTTCAGAGACGGTAAGACCAGGGCTGCCAGAACTTCATGAGCAAAAGTGGCAGAAGTGGCAAAAAAAAGTGGTTGAAAATGGCCAAATTGGAAATAAAGATAGCAGAAAAAGTGGCTGATAGGACTTTCTGAAGAAAAGTTGCATTTTTCAAGAAATTCTTTAGGAGTTGAGTAAAAAAAAAGGTCAGCGGTTCGAAATGTCAGCGTGCTCAGCCCATTTATAGTCTGTTTACTAAAAAAAAAAAAAAAAAAAAAAAGGTCCCCGCATTGAAACAACACTAGTTTTTTCAGCCACTTTCCTCAAGAAAATGGCATTTACAAATTTCAAAATAGCTAGAAATGTGGCTAATAGCATTTCTCAAATTTTAATAGCAAATACATTTACAAAATAGCTAGAAATGCCACTAAATGGCTGAAATGGCAGCCCTGGGTAAGACCTAGAGCAATCGAATTTATGTTCGTTATGTTTGTACGCTTTACGAGTTTGGTTTAGATTTTTCAATTTCCTCAACTTACCCCCGCAATTCGAAAAAAACGATTATTAAGCACAATTTTTAACCGATCGAATTTCTTTAACACACGTAATAATTAGACCATTCTGATCTACTTTGTACATCTTGTAAAGATTGATCAAAAAAACACGGAAATTATACAACATTAAGTAACTTGTTATATAGCAAGGTGGGCTAAGCTGTGTATTCGTTGTAAGAACTAGCACAACCAAATTTGAAATTCAGATTCGATATTTTCGTACGCTATAAGAATTTGTTTTAGATTTTTGAGTTTTCTCCTCTGACCACCGTAATACGATTATTAAGCACAATTTTCAACCGATCCATTTTCTTTTTGGCACACAATAATTATACCATTATTTTAGTCTACATTATATACTTCGTTAAGATTAAACAAAAAAACAGGGAATTTATACAACACTTAGTATCGCGTGTAGAACCTGGCCTTTGCCACATTCTCAGCCTACCACCAGTTACAAATATACAAAATTTGGATAAGTCGGAAAAATTACTTTTTCCCATAACTCGGGCGGTGCGTTTTGGTATTGATAAACGAACTCAAAACGCTTTTTCCTGTTTGCTAAATTGACAAGGTGCTTACAGCGAGGTGTGCAAAACCTACTCATAGTACGTATCTCATCTCTGCGTATAGTTTCGGGATGAACCTTCCAAAAATTACATCCGTGTTTCATTTGTTCGCATTTGACACATGTTACCGTTACTTTTTCTCGGAATTTGAGCGTTCCCATGAATTTGGAACAAAAATAGTATAGGCAAAATGTATGATTGTACGAAGACTTAAGTGGAGCGAAAATCATGACTTTTTTAGTTCTAAGGCTATAAATTTTAAAATAATTTAAAATTGAATCAATAAAATTGAATTTTTTTTCGTTATATTATTACAAAAATATCTATTTAACAAGATTGCATTTAAATATTTTCGAATTTCGGCTTAAATGCTACTCATTTTTGGCCATAAAGACCAAACTACTTGCTGTACGAAGACATTAGTGGGCAGCTGTACATAATTTATGAAGAGTCAATGGCAACCGACGTGTGGGACATTCGACTTTCGAATCCGATGGTAAAATCGTTAAATAAAAATAAGTATTTAAAATTTTTAAAATATTTTATAATATAAAATTTAAACCTTAACCTTTACAATTATATATTTATTGTGGATACCTAAATACCTCTTCTTACTGGTTTTGGTGCAAAGAGTACTTTTGCCGGTTTGCACAGCTCCAGCTCACTTCCAGGCCGAACAGCCAGACAGAGTTGTATCTCAACCAGAGATGCTTCTGTCCAGACACTATGTGAGAGCAGGATTGTTGTACGCAATCGCACATTTGATTCGTGCTCGCCTTGTTCTGTCATGATAGGCTTAAAATCAGTCATTTTTGGAACAACCGTATGCATGTGCTGGTCTGGATACTTAATTTTGATACGCATGTCTGCTTTCTGCGATTTTAAAAGATTGTCAATCTCTGCCACAAATGGCACTGCAGCTATCAATCCAGCTGTAACCTTAATTACGTTGTCTTGTGACTGCATTGGACAAGGCTCTAATATATTAGCCACGCAGCGTCGAATTTTGTCATTTGCTGGAGGCAACGCAAGTGGGGGGGCATGCTGCACCAGTGGCAGAATCTCACGAAATATTCTGCCCGGTTTCGGATCTGTAATTGCGTCCAACTTGGACAGCAATGTACGTGTAAAGCTGTCTGGTTCGGGTTGTCCGAATTGCAAACTATTTTGTTTTAATTTGGGTTTTAGCTCTTTTTCCACTTCTTTTTGTTCGCCAAAGGAGCTGTTGTTGGTGCGATTGCGCATATAAGTGCTTATGTCACCGGCTGTCTGCAAGAGCATTTGGCAGGGACCCAGAGCGCTCTGAGATCGGTCGCGAACCACAAGCACTAAATGTAACGCACTAGCCCGCAAACGAAGCTGTTTTACCTGCAAGACATCGCCGTAGCTAAGTCCGGAGAAGGTGTGTTGAAGCTTAAGACAATTCCGTATCAGTTCGGCTAACGACTCTTTGGGGGGTATGCGACTGCGATGTGTGCTAGCACAATGCTGCATTTGTTCAATTTGTATTTGGGCTGAGAGAAAGGTCTCCAAGAAATTGGACGTACCATACATATCTGAGTCAATAGCGCCCAGACGCTGAAAGTTCAAATTTGGTCAGATTAAGAGTTACATAAATTAATATAAATTTTAATTAACCACTTACCTGAAGATTGGATTGTGCTGTTTTTAGAAGTTCAACTCGTTCGTCAGACATTGTGAATATTTCGCCAATGTGAGTAAGAATCATTTGTAAATATTCAGCTGAGCTTCCAGCCGATTGAAGCACATCATATATTCTTTTTGTTGTTGACGCGGAGGATGCACCTTCGATGGGTAATTGAGGTACCAACCTTGGCATTGAGTCGCGAAGGTACGCATAGTGTCGATGAGTGGCTGTAGGCAAAAGACTGATTATTGGAACCAGATGTTCAGCGGCATTAAAAACTAATATAAGAACGCAAAGATATGCAGGATCTTCAACATCACGTTCTGGTGTCTCAAAAAACGGGTGCACATAAAGTAAGTGCCCCGTGACGGCCATAACTAAATTTGGATGCTTCTGGCCAATTTTACGCATGCACGCATAAGTTGAATGTCGATCTTGGGGATACTTAGCCAGAACATCTAGTAGTTTTTGTACAACCATCATTAAGCAAGGTTGAGTAGAAACGCGACAAGCACCGAGCATAAGATGCAGACCCTCTCGGACATCAACGGAGTAATCTTCCAATGAGCCGAGCATAATTTCTAGCTGATCTTCTCGCAGTACTATGTGACGTGCAATGGCAGTCAGACTATATATAGCTTTTAAACGTACATCTTCGATCTCATCGTTAAACATGTCCACAAGAAAATCTAAGCTCGTAACAGCAAAGTCCGGTCGGGACAAAGCTAACTTACACATAGAACCGACAGCAGCAGTGCGCACTTCCAGGAACTCATCCTCGAGGCCATGTATAAGAGCCCCACAAGCGCCGCTAGCTATAATAGAAATAGTCCGCGCATCCAAATGCTCCTGGGGTGCATCATCTGCCCAGCGTTTGCCTGATGACCATTCCCCGCTAGTGACTAGACGTGCCCCACGCTCGTGTGCGTTGCGTTTACGTCTCAGATTACTCATCAACTTCTTATCAAGCGTTTGATGAAGAAACTCGCTGCTCACGTGTGTCATGCTCCCAAGCAATTCAGCAGCTAGAACGCGGATTTGTAGTGATAAATCGCAAAGAGCCTCGCATACTTTGGTAAACGCAGCATCGATCATGCGTACATCCTCATGCTGGCGCTCTAGGTTAATAATGTAGTCTGGATGCCGATTTCCAAGCATGTGCACTAGACGAAGCGCCTCTTTACGCACGCTCTCGTAGTCATCCTTCATTGCTTCGACAGCGCGCTTATACAATACTGGAGGTAAATGGGCATCTCGTTCGCCTAGAGTCAGAAGCGCATGTAGTGCCTGAGCACGTACACCTGAGTCTTGTGAGTCAATATAAAAAGCCAGTTTCCAAACGTACTGGCGTTCACTTTCGTGACAATTGGCAAAACGTCCTATCACCAACATTGCATTTTTTTGAGTGTGTGTTGAGCCGCTGCGAAGCTGCTCTTTAGCTAGGTGAGCAACCTGTGTATTATAGGCTAGTGAAACCATTTCACGGCGTTGTTGGCCAATTCGATACAGGCACATCATGCCCTGAGCAATAACCTTTTGTGAGGTTTCTTTACGAAGAAGGTAAATAAAGTAATCAATGATTAAGATTATACATTCTTCACTGCTGCATTCACAGCCAAGGCCAGACAACAGCTCTAACAGCTTCACACGCACTGAGGTATCACTGTCCCGTTCCTGTAGTTGATAAAGCTGAAATATTTTTGCAGCTACCTCTTTCAACTCCGCTATTTGAACATTATCATAGGAAACTTCATCTGTGATCTTTACCAAAACTTCCAGTAATTCCTTCGTTTGACATGTGGTACTACTGTCTTTGCTTGCAACAGGTGTTGAAATTGTGCTTGTAGCTGTGTTAGTGTTACTGTTGTTACTGGGGGGCAGATATACATCTAGAAGTGATAATACTTGAAGTTTTTTTTCGGTTTTTGCTTTTGGCTTTATTGTAGATACTGCCGTTGCATGAAGACGCAATTTCTTAATCGGTGGGACGCCAACAATGGTTTCAATAAAAGACTGTGGTTTTTGAACGGCCAATGCCATTTTCGACTGGTATTTTATTAGTTTATTATTTGCAATAAGGTTCTAGAACTATTTATGTGTCACACAATTAATTATGAATACAGTTCTAGTGCTGTCGCCATAAAGATATTTAGAACACTAAAGATGAGCGATATATCAAAATATCACTAGCAGTTATAATTACTTCAACAATATTTTAGAGGGTATGCCATACATACCAAGAATATTTTCACTAATATTATTTAATAAAAAGATAACATAATTGAGATGGAAAAGGTGTTACTGTTTAAGAAATATTGTTCCATATAAATACGAAATTGTTTATTTGCCAATATATATAGTTTAATATATTGCGATTTACTTTAAATAATAAATAAGCAATTCAAAAATAAAATATTTTATATATATTTATGGGAGTTGACATTTGTTGTCCGTAAAACAATTTTCATATTTTTCAAAATATATATAAATATGTAACAATAAGGTCATTTACAATTAATAATACTTAGTTAGCTGTCATATTTGTGCAGTCAGAAAAAAAATTAAACTTTATATATCTTATTTACACATTATATGTACTACAGAGTTACTCTTAGATATTATTATAGATAAATAAATAATATTATTTGATTTTAAAATTATATAATTTTTATTTGCAAGTATAATTACGTATGGAGTAATCTTTCGGTTTAGATTACAGATGTCACTACTTGTTTAGTAGGCCGGTATTTGATCTGGCCGCACTGGCGTTTCGGAGTGTCATCACTAGGCTTTCTTTCTTTTGAGTAATTCTGTGATTTCCCTGAAAAATAAAGGGAGTTTTACTGGATTAGTACAATATAATGGAAAAAGCTGATGAAAAGCATAGTATATTATCCGAAGTTTATGGTGACCCTGCTCTAGCTGAACGAATATGTCAGAAGGGTTGCACGGTTCAAAAGGGGCATTTTCGATTTAGACGACGAGGAACA
This sequence comes from Zygothrica quintamaculata, assembly GCA_037044455.1. Lineage (NCBI taxonomy): Eukaryota > Metazoa > Arthropoda > Insecta > Diptera > Drosophilidae > Zygothrica > Zygothrica quintamaculata. Next base: position 90,985 of record JBAMBS010001393.1, read on the forward strand.
AGCCGAAACGCCACCAATAATTGGAGACATTGCTCAATGAAGGGTCAATACAAACGCAAAAGGAACTTGCAGAATAGCTTGGAGTGACTCAACCATCCATTTCCCATAGCTGAACAAGTAAGAAGTATGTAGTCGAGAGAACACGACTACGAGAGCCCCTTTGTCTACATACACAGCCATTCACACAAATACAAACAGTTCTACACGTACTTTAAGTCATTGCGCGCGCCTTTTAGCCTCCGCGCTCATTACCGTGATACTTAATTTTGAATAACTTTCGTGTTATTTATCTAATCTTATCGAGATTCTCATTGTACATGAAGAATGGTCTAATTATGATGTGTACCAAAAAAAAAATTCAATCGGTTGAAAATTGTGCCTAATAATCGTTTTTTAGCCCCTTTGCCTTTTTGTAAAAAAAGAGCAAAGCGGAGCTATTGGAAATGTGCAAAATCCAAAAGTATGTAACACATAGAAATAATCATCGGAGACCCCATAAAGTATATATATTCTGAATCAGGACGACAAGACGAGTTCATCTAGCCCTGTCCGTCTGTCTGTCTGTCCGTCTGTCCGTCTGACCGTCTGACCGTCTGTCCGTCTGTCCGTCTGTATGAACGCCTGTTTCTCAGAGACTATAAGAGCTAGAGCAACCAAACTTGAAATCTAGATTTGTTATGTTCGTAGGTTATACGAGTTTGTTTTTGATTTTTGAATTTCCTCCCCTGACCCCCGCAAATCGAAAAAAACGATTATTAAGCACAATTTTCAACCGATCAAATTTATTTTTGGCACACATCATAATTAGACCTTTCTTGATCGATGTTGTAAGTCTGGGTAAGATCGATCAAAAATCTCGGAAGTTATAGATCATCAAAAGTGGCGTTATGGGCCCCGGGGGGGTAATGTAGTGCGCGCAAAATAAGAGCTAGAGCAACGAAATTTGGAACGTAGATTTGTTATGTTCGTACGCTATACAAGTTTGTTTTTGATTTTTGAATTTCCTCCCCTGACCCCCGCAAATCGAAAAAAACGATTATAAGGTACAATTTTTAACCGATAAGATTTATTTTTCACACACATATTAAGTAGACCATTTTTCATCTACTTTGTGAGTTTCGTTAAAATCGAACAATAAACACGGAAGTTATACAACATTAAGTACCGCGATATAGAGCGTGGGGGGTTAAAAGGTGCGCGCAATGGATAAGTACGTGCAGAACTGTGTGTATGTATGAGTATGTGTGTGTATGGCTGTATATGTAGGCAAAGGGGCTCTCGTAGTCGGGTACACTCGACTACAACTTCTTACTTGTTTCGTATTGCGGTGGCCAGCGGAGGAATTCAATTATCTAAAACCATAGCGTACGAACATAACGAATCTAAATTCCAAGTTTGGTTACTCTAGCTATTATAGTTTCTGAGAAATAGGCGTTCATACAGACGAACAGAGAGATAGATGGACAGGGCTAGATCGACTCGTCTTGTTGTCCTGAACAAGATGATTATTTCTACCTGTTACATACTTTTCGATATTGCACAAATCCATTAGTTTCGCTTTGCGCTTTTTTCAAAAGGCAAACGGGCTAAAAACAATGGGAATGATCCGAAAGGTAGGAAATTTGGTGCCATATCAACTAAAGATATCGAACGCCGTTTTTTTCTAGGCTTTTTGCATAGGATTGTGAGTAGCGTTGAAAAGTGGGTCCATTACTATAATCCCAAACCATTTGATGCCTCATCCATGGCTCGAAGCTTATGCTGTGTATATGATGGGACCATCTGGGTTTAGTGTATTATGCTAAAACCGAACGAAACTATTAAAGGTGAGATTTATAAACGAAAACTGATGCGTTTGAAGCGAGCATTACAAGAAGAACGGCCCCAATTTTCCAATAGACCTAACTAAGTAATTTTGAAGCACGACAACACTTGACCACATGTCAGTCGGCTCGTTAAAACGTACTTGGAAACACTATCCCACCCGCCGTATAGCCCAGATATTGCTCCTTCCGATTACCATCTGTTCCAATCGATCATGACTCATGGCCTGGGAGAACAGCACTTCAACTATGGTAAAATCAAAGAATGTATGGACTCTTGTATAGCAGAAAAAAGCCCAGACTTTGTAATTTTTCAGAAAGATGGCAAAATGTAGTGGCTAATAATAATAGTAATATGTGCTTTATTTTCCAAAACGAGGTTTTAGCTTTTTATCTTAGCTGATTATTTTTACCTGTTATATACATTCGCATTTTGCACATTTCCATAAGCTCCTATTCTCTTTTTTTCAAAAGGTGCTAACAACATGTATTTGACCTTTACTGTTCACTAAATGCTAATCACAGTTTGGGCCAGAAAAAAATATTTATATTCTCTCTTAGGCAATTTTATCGTTCATTGCTTTTTAGACCCTTGCCATAAAAAAGAAGCAAAGCGGAGCTAATGGAAATGTGCAAAATCCAAAAGTATGTAACACATAGAAATAATCATCGGAGACCCCATAAAGTATATATATTCTTAATCAGGACGATAAGACGAGTCGATCTACCCCGGTCTGTCTGTCCGTCCGTCCATATGTCCGTCCGTATAAACGTCTGTTTCTCAGAGACTATAAGAGCTACAGCAACCAAATTTTAAACCTAGGTTTGTTATTTTCATACGCTATATGAGTTTATTTTAGATTTTTGAATTTCATCCCCTGACCCCCGCAACACGAAAAAAACGGTTAATAAGCACAAATTTCAACTGATTGAATTTCTTTTTGGCGCACATCATAATTAGACCATTCTTGATCTATGTTGTGAATCTGGGTAAGATTGATCAAAAAACTTGAAAGTTAAACATCATCAAGAATGGCATTATGGAGTGCGGGGGGTTAATAGGAGCTAGAGCAACCAAATTTTGAATCTAAATTTGTTATGTTCGTGTGCCATACGAGTATTTTTTGGATTTTTGAATTTCCTCCCCTGACCGTTGCAATTTAAAATGATCGATTATAAGGCACAATTTTCAACTATTCAATTTTCTTTTTGCCACACATATTATTTAAAGCATTCTTGATCTACGTTGTGAATTTTGTTAAGATTTAAAAATAAACACGGAAGTTACAGAACATTAAGTATCGCGCAATAGAGCGCGGGTGGCTAAAAGGCGAGCGAAATGGGCTTAAGTGCGTGTAGAACTGTGTGTAAGTGTGCGTATATGTGTGTATAGCTGTGTCTATAGTCAAAGGGGCTCTCGAAGTCGGGTACACTTTACTAAAGATTTCTTATATATTATATTATATGGCCTTAACACCCCCACGGGGGTACAGCCTGATGCACAAGCTCCCTCCACGCATTCCTATCCTGTGCGCGCGTCCTCCAGTCGCCGATACCAAGCGTCGCCAGGGCTTCAGTTACTCAAGCCACAGTAGCCGGGGTCTTCCCTTTTTTGCGTTTTCCAACAACTACCGCATCAAACACCCTACGAGCTGGAGTTTGTTCTTCCACACGGGCGACATGACCTAGCCAGCGAGGTCTCATAATGTGAATTCGCTTGACTACAAATGTTCCCGTAGAGCTCATACTGCTCGTCATTCCATCTGATGTTAACGTCTTCCGGAGGATTTTTCTCTCAAACACTCCAAGAGCAGCTGCATCGATTTGTGTAACTGTTCACGCTTCTGCTCTATACAGAAGCACTGGAAGGATGAGTGTTGTAGAGTGTTGTTTTTGTCCGACTAGAAAAGGCTCTGCTGTTGAATTGCCTACTGAGCCCATAGTAGCACCTGTTGGCAGTTGTAATCCTCCTATTGATCTCAAGCGTAACATTATTATCGCCCATCATGGTGGAGCCGAGGTAAGCAAATTCATTTACCTCAAAGCTATAGCTTCATCATCATCCATCAGTAGATTAAAAAGCACACAAGACACCCTGTCTGAGACCACACTTGGTATTAAAGACAGTTTTGCTCTTAGTTTTGCTCAATGTCATTAGCTTCGCAGGCATACCAAACTCCGACATGGCAGCACACAAGTGATCCCGCCGTGGCCTATCAAAAGCGGTCTTGTAGTCGACTTCTCCAGGATCTGGCGCAGTGTGAATAGCTGGTCAATGGTGGACCTGCCAGGTCCAATCAGTGCTTCAGCAAATGATTTTAGTCTTTCACACAATTCGCTCGTCAGAACCTAATATGCTACTGGCAGTAGGCTGATACCACGGTAATTTGCCCGTAGCGTGGTATCACCGTTCTTCAGGACAGGACAGATCAAGGCAAGGTTCCAATCATCGGCTATGCTTTCCACAAGTCATACATTGCGTAGGAGTTGGTGTATACACCTTACCAACTCTTCGCCTCCTGCCTTGAACAATTCAGCTGACAAGCCATTAGCACCTGCTGCTTTATTGTTCTTCAGCCGCTGTATTGCGGCCTTGAATTAATCTAGGCTAAGGGTTGGTATATCAACATCTTTGTTAATTGGGGCTTGTGGATCACTTTCTCTTTACTGTCATCACCCTCCAAAAGACCTGAGAAATGATCCCTCCATAACCTTAGCGTGACCGTTGCATCTGTGATCAGGATTCCGTCATCATCTCTGCAGATCAGCCGTCCAGCTTTATATCCTTAGGTAAATTGCTTCACCCTCTGGTAAAAGTCTCTGGCATCATTTCTGCTCTACTACACTCCATTCTCTCACATTCCAGCCGTTCTAACTCTCTTTTCTTGCGTTTAAAAAGGCGGTTCTCCTTTCTCTTAGCCCTGTACGCCTCTATTAATGTCCGGGTAGCTACAGATGGAAGTGTTCGCCTATACGAAACGTTTTTCGTTCTAGTTGCTTCCTGGCACTCTTGGTCGTTCCATGAATTCATTGAAGGGGGGCGTTGGAATCCAAGTATTTCCTCCGCCGAAGCTCGTAGAGAGTGCGATATGTGCACCCACATATCACTCGCATTTTTAGGTCTCGAGATTGTCTAAGTAGGTCGGAGAGTCGTGTAGAGAATTCATCCTTAGGCCGTTGTGATTGCAGATTACCGATGTCCAGCTTTCTTGACATACTTGGACGTGCGATTTTAGGACCCCAACATATTCGCACATCAAGTATGTTAGACGCATGCCTTGCATCGATCACAACAAGATCGATCTAATTACGAGTCAGTCAATCAGGGGACGACAGGATGCCTTGTGTATATCAAGGTGGCGAAATCCTGTACTACGCACTTTCATATTATGCGCCGCTGCAAAGCTTATGTAGGCTTTGCTGCCCGATGGTTGCACCAAAGACACCTTCCAGTCCAATCTTGGCATTAAAGTCTCCAAGTACGATTTTAATATCATGAGTTGGACAGCGGTCGTATACACGGTCAAGCTTTGCATAGAAAGCGTCCTTTTTACATTCGTCTTTGTCTTCCGTTGGGGCATGTGCGCAGATTAAGCTGATCAAGTCCTACGCCTAAACCTAATTTAGAGGCTCAGGGAACCCGCCGCGCGCTTTAGTTAACCACCCAATGGGTATTGAGTGGCTATCCAGGAGGAACCACGTGGAGGTATTGCGTCGACTTGAAGAAAGTAAGCACAAGGATCATGCTGGCAATCGCCAAGTTGAAAGCAATCAGACACTTTACCTAGGCTTCTCTCTCTCCCAATCTCCCCTAGAGATTTCTTGTTTTAAATTTACCATTTTGATTATATCGTCAGAGTCATTTCTTCTTATTAGCCCCTTTTCCTTTTTGTAAAAAAGAAAACATTGCGCGCGCCTTTAGACCCCCTCGCTCTATTGCGCGATACTTAATGTTCTATAACTTGCGTGTTTATTGTTTAATCTTAAAGAAATTCACAAAGTAGATTAGGAATGGTCTAATTAATATGAGTGCCAAAAAGAAATTTGATCGGTTGAATATTCTGTCTTATATTCGATTTTTTCGAATTGCGGGGGTCAGGGGAGGAAATTCGAAAAACTTTTTTTTTTTGTTTATTAAGGAAGCCGAGGTCCTCAGACCTCTTTGTGTCCTTTCTATAAATTAAATTAAGCCCAATTGGGCGCACCGGCTAACCACTAAGGTGTAGCTTAACAATTCATATAATAAATATTAAATTTGCCTCCATCTGGGCATCCGGCTAATGAGGTTATGAGGTCGACGTCTTTTTAGGCGTTGTCCTGGTCGAGTTCTAGTCAGCCTTTTGGCTAACCTATTGCTGTGGTTATTAATGCGATTATTGTAGCGACATGAGTGAAAGTTAATTTGCTGGAAAGCTGTGGCAACTTTCAGATCACTGTGTAAAGTTTTGTTTCTGACATACCACTCACATCCAGTGATAAGCCTGAGCACTTTGTTTTGCGCTATTTGAATATGTTTGATTTGGCTATCGCAAGCAAGCCCCCAAATTTGACAGCCATAAATCCAAATTGGTGCAATTATTTGCCTATAAATGGTTAGTTTGTTGCTGACAGATAATTTGCTTGTCGGACCCAGTAGCCAATAATATTTTGTCACAGCGGCCCTGATCCTTGTTTTGAGCACCCTGATATGGGCTGCAAAACAGAGCCTCCTGTCCAGAATAATCCCTAAATACCTTGCATGATTTGCTTGCTCGACAGGTATTTCATCTAGCATTATTGCTGGCGGTCTGTTTCTTTTCAGTGTGAAACAAACGTTCGTACATTTGCCTTTATTAATGGCAATATTTGAGCTTCTTGCCCAATCTTCAAATGATGCTGCATACTCCTGTAGCCCATCTGCAGCCTCATATTCGCATTTCGTCCTGTACGTGACGCACACGTCATCAGCGAACGTAGCCAGCATCATATCGCTTGGTTGAATACCCAGATCAATGCTGGGCTGAGGCATATCAGACGTGAATAAGGAGTAGAGCAATGGCGCCAAAACACTTCCTTGAGATACGCCCGCTTTTGCATCATATCTTGCAGATATTGCTGTGTGAAAACGCACAACAAATTTCCTATTGGCAAGATATGACTTTAAGAGCAAAAAGTAAGGCGCCGGCATGCATTCTTAATTTTTCCCAGAAGTCCCAAGTGCCAAACGCGGTCAAATTATTATTTGACATCTAAGAACAAGGCGTTACAGTATTTCTTGTTCTCATATGCTTGGAGAGTTTGGTCCACTACTCGATGCAGTTGCTCCGTGGTACTATGTCCTGAACGGAAACCAAATTGATGATCAGGGATAATTTGCTTGGTTTCAATAAATGAGGAGATTCGAGCCGCAATGAGTCTTTCGAACACCTTGGATATTGAAGGTAGAAAACTAATCAGTCTGTAGGACGCAGGATCTCTTTCTGACTATCCAGGCTTTGGGATCATGGATATGATACCCAATATCCACTGCGCTGGAAAGTATTGCAACCTCACTATTGCATTGAAGACAATAGTAAGGAATTTTATTGCATAATCTGGAAGAGCCTTTAAAGTTGCATTACAGATCTTATTATGGCCTGGTGCTTTGCCGGAATGCTGACGTCCAATGACCAAAGCTAGGTCACTTGGCTCAAAAGGCAGAATTGGTAGATCCATTTGGAGCGGATAGTCAAGCGTATCCATTACATTGTCAATATCCTGCTGGCAAGTGAGGTCATTGGGCACAAATCTACCAGCTAGATGTTTACCAAAAGCCTCTGCCTGTTCGATATCTGACCGACACCATGACCCATTTGCATCCATCAGAGGCGCCTTCCTGGGACATCTTCTCTTAATAGCCCGTGTGGTCTTCCACAATGAATAAATTGCCTCACTATCCGTGCTAGTGTTAGCTAGCCTTTGTTCGAACCACTCAGATCTAAAAATAGCCAAAGACCGTCGAAGAACAGACTGAGCTCTATTCCAATCGGCCTTATCAAATGGATGACGGGATCTCATCCACCTGATGCGCAGTCGTCTAAAACAAACTTGTGTAGCGTATAACCAGCAAATCTAGATTCCAAATTTCGTTGCTTTGGCTCTTATTTTGCGCGCACTACTATACCCCCCGGGCCAAAAAGACCACATTTGATGATGTATAACTTCCGAGTCTTTTGGTCAATCTTACCAAGATTCACAACACTGATCAAGAATGGTCTTATTATGATGTATGCCAAAAAGAAAATTGATCGGTTGAAAATTGTGCTTCATAATCGTTTTTTATCGAATTGCGGTGGTCAGGGGAGGACAGACGGACAGACGGTCAAACAGACAGACAGACAGACGGACAGGGAAAGATCAACTCGTCTTGACTTAGAATATATATACTTTATGGGGTCTCCGATGAATATTTCTATGTGTTACATACTTTTCGATTTTGCACATTTCCAATAGCTCCGCTTTGGTTCTTTTTTACAAAAAGGCAAAGGGGCTAATATTGCGAGACAACAAAAAAATTCAGCATGTATAGCGACATAAAGGCGGCATAACTGTTTACAAATCCCAACGGCGCATTACGAACTATAAGAGGTAACGAAATTAAATTACGTTTTATAGGAGGTTTAATATTCTTCGCATTGCAAAAAATATTACAAATTAACGAAGGGAACAAAAAGTACGAAATTCATACGAATTATCGAGTTTTTGTCAAGGGACAGAAATTTTTAAGAATTATTAAGAATTGCGAATTAGCGGGGTACGATATATCGAGAGTTGACTGTAGATGGGTTGGAATAAGACAAATGCAAATCGAAATACGATCGTTCTCCGTATTTCAATATTCATTGTTTTTACCAACGCAACTGCATTTTGCATAGTTAAAATAAATGCATATTGTATGGAGAACCACTAGACAAAGAGTTAAGTTATATATTGCTTCACAGTAGGATTTTTTAACAGCGTATTAAATATACAGTATGTCAACTAATTCTTTTGACTCTGAAGAAAATCGCATAATTAAAGTTTCAATTGACAAAATATTATATATTTTATGAATTTAAACAATTTTTTTTTACAGTATGAATTCTTATGTTTTTAACTATGATTTTAACAAAAACAAAATTAAAAATTATTATAAATACATAACAAAAACAACAAAAGAACGCCTCTTCATGTGAATTTCTTTGTCAACTAATTGTTTTGACGCGTTGTTTTGCTCCATACTTTGCTTCGCGAAATTCATCGAATGGTCGCTCTTTCGTTGTTACAAAGCGATTAAGAAGAATTTTTGTATATAATCCAAAAGAACTTAAGATTTGAGGCAGCCTTTTGACCTGGTGTAAGTTAGAACTACCAATAGCTGAATTATTAGGCATGAGAAGATGAAAGAGTTCAAGCTAACAGATAGTTTGGAAAATCTAAAGGATATTAAAAAATTTTGTGTGTTTGTGTATTTGTTAATACATTGAAAGTGTGGAATAATTGTCCAACTTGTGGTTCAGCAAGGCAGAAAGTAGAAGACTCCATTATTGTTTTGAATTGTTTATTAGTTTATTATTTAAGCGATGTATTACAGTTATATAGCTTACATTTTTAATTGTGTTATTTTTGTTTCATTTTTTAATTTTTTTACTCTGTGCCTAGACACAAGCCTTTAAATTTAAATTTTTTCGCAAATCTATTTATGCTTTTGTGGTAAAATTTATGTGCTAAAAATTCAGTTTCAAACAACTAAGAAACCTGTAGTCGAATGTACCCGACTACGAGAGCCCTTTTGCCCACATATACAGTCATACACACACATACTCACACATACACACAGTTGTACACGTACTTTAAGCCATTGCGCGTGTCTTTTAGCCCCCGCATTCTATAGCTCTGTACTTAATGTTGTATGACTTCCGTGTTTTTTTTTTCAATTTTAATGAAATTCAAAACGTATATCAAAACTGGTCCAATTATAACGTGTATGTCGGACAAAAATTGTGCTTAATAATCGATTTTTTCGAATTGCGGGGATCCGGGGAGGAAATTGAAATATCCAAAACAAACTCGTATAGCGTACGAAAACAAGAAATCTAGGTTTAAAATTTGGTTGCTCTAGTTCTTATAGTCTCTGAGAAACAGGCGTTCATACGGACGGGCGGACGGACAGGGCTAGATCGATTAAGCTAGTCGTTCTGATCAAGAATATATGTACTTTATGGAGCTTCCGATGATTATTTCTATCTGTTACATACTTTGGGCCTTTGCACATTTCGATTAGCTCCGCTTTGCTCTTTTTTTATGGCAAATGGGCTAAAAACGTATTCCTTTATTTTTCGCATCTTTTTGAAAGTTTATTTTATCGGGTTTACATGGTAGATAGGCACATTTTATATATTTTTACATACATAAGTATTTATAATTCCCAATTGTAAATATTTTTTTCACAAATTATTCAAATATGTAATATATAATATTGGGGCATGTTTATGTATGCTTTATGCATATTTATGTATACATTAATTTTGGTTTATTAACATTTGCATTAAAGTTTGAGAATCACATCAAATCGATCTGCGATTGAAAATATATTAAATAACTATCAGTATATATGTAAATATAAGTATTTTTGTGTAAGTATTTAGAACAAGATCAGGCAGTGCAGTTTTATTTATATTTTAAACTATTTGGTTTTTTTTTGAGTTCCATAATTTTGTTCGTTTATGTGTTGGCTTATGGATAATAAATACATTTTTTCAATCATAAAAGAATGGATTGGTAAATTTAACGCACGGACGGACTTAGACCAATCAAAATGATTTAGAGAACTAACAGCACACGTAATAGTGAATGGTCTAGCAAATAATATTAGATAATTGTCGTATAAAAGTTTAACAAGTAAGAAATCTGTAGTCGAGTGTACCCGACTACGAGAGCCCCTTTGCCTACATATACAGCCCTACATACACATACTCATACATACACACAGTTCTGCACGTATTTAGCCATTGCGCGCGCCTTTTAGCTCTACACGCTCTATAGCGCGGTACTTAATGTTTTATAAGTTCCGAGTTTTTGGTTCAATCTTAACGAAATTCACAACGCAGATCAAAAAATAATTAATCTAATTATGACGTGTGCCAAAAATCGGATTTAATCGGTTGAAAATTGAGCTTAATAAGCTATTTTTTCGAATTGCGTGGGTCAGGGGAGCAAATTCTAAAATCTAAAACAAACTCGTTTAGCGTACAAACATAACTAATCTAGATTCGAAATTTGGTTTCTCTAGGTCTTATTTTGCGCGCTCCACTTAGCCGCCCAGGCTCCATAACGGCACTTTTAATGATGTATAACCTCCGTGTTTTTTGGTCAATCTTACCCAGACTTACAACATAGATCAAAAACGGTCTAATTATAATGTGTGCCAAAAAAAAATACGGTGGTCAGGGGAGGAAATTAAAAAATCTAAACAAACTCGTATAGCGTACGAAAATAACCAATCTAAGTTTAAAATTTGGTTGCTCTAGCTCTGAGAAATAGGCGTTCATACGGACGGACAGGGCTAGATCGGCTCGTCTTGTCGTCCTGATTAAGAATATATATACATTATGGGGTCTCCAATGATTATTACTATGTGTTACATACTTTTGGATTTTGCACATTTCCATTAGCTCCGCTTTTCAAAAGATGAAATGAATATTGTATTCAAATATAATAATAATATTTAGATCGTTGTTTTATACATGTAAATATGTTCGATTATATATTGTATTATGTTATAAATACAAAGGAAAATTTATGTAAATTATGTCAACTTTATGTACTTTATAATTTTCGTATAATTCAATTTTTTTTCTATTTCTCAACGCAAGTCATATTTCTTAATCGTTGGGATATGCGTGGAGTGTTGCAGGTCTTATAATTTTTCTTTTTATAAATTTTGTTCTGTTGGTTTGGTTTGAGTGTTTTTCTTTGTTTTTGTTATTTCTTGTTTTTTACTTTATACGTAAAAATGGTCTCTTTGTAAATGCAAATAAGTTAACAATTGTAGCATGTTTGGATGGGCGTTAACTTGTATTTTTTGGTAAACTTTAAGCTATAATTTGTATTTAATACACAATTGGACTAAGCAACTCTATATGATTTTTTTACCCAAATATTTATAAGATTATATATATTTATTCTATTTAATGTGTATTATAGATATACATTATGATTTATAGAAGATTAAGAAACTATTTTTGGGAAATATGATATTATAATTTAAGTTGATCATAGAGATAGTTCCGCAAGATGAAGCTTATAATTTTTAGTAATGCACTTTGATTTATTTTCCATTTAAAACATGTATTTAATTTTAAATAAAAAAAAAATTTAAAAAACTTGTTTTGTGTTTCAAGAGATGTATTTTTTAGTTTTGCATATTGTATTATCTTTTTTTTTGAAAAATGTATCAAAATAGTTACTCATTTAATATCCTGTTTAGTTTTATTTTATTAATAAATGTATTAAATCGAATTTGTATTATATTTAATTACAAATGGGATAGTTGTTTATAGCAGATAAAAATAATTTGAGGACTATTACTTAAGAAAAACTTCTTAGCCCCAACAATTATCTATAAGATTGTTTACAAAATTTTAGCGATTTATAAATAAAACAGTAGTTATAAGAGTTTTAATTTTTTTTTAAGAATTGTTTAAATTTATTTTACGATCCCTTTAATAATTTTCAAATACCACTCAAAAAACTATAATTGTCTTCAAAGCCCACACTAAACGAAACAAATCATCTACGTTAAGATTTGTATAGTAGAAATTTAAGCTTGCGTAAAGTCTTAATAGTTGAACGGAAACGATTTTAGACTTCTGGCACTTGGTACTCCCAATATATATACTTTTTATGATGTAGAAATGTAAATTCATAAATGACCTATTTTTAAATGCTGAATTTATACTTATCTTATTTATTTTTTAAATGAAGAATATAATTGAACTGGTCAAGGTGAATTTTTTGACACAGTTATAAATGAATTACTTTGCATCGATAAAGTATTTTCTCATTTTGCTAAAAAAAATATATTTTTAATATTTTATAAAATAACCTATAGTGTGTAGGTCGGATTTAAGTTATATATTTATATAAAACAAAAATCAGTCGCTTAAAGAATTTAATTAACTAATTGTTTTATTTGAATAATTGACGGATAAATGAGTTTATTCATCATTTATATGGTTTCTTCATAGAGTAACAAAAAGATCTTGTATTATAATATGCAAAAAATATTTTGATTAAATGATTTTGCTATAACTACTGAATATATATTTTTAAATTATATTTATAAAATGGTGGTCCACAATTGTTTATGAAGTTTTTTTTTTGATTGCGTTTATTTTTATAAAAGTATTGCATTTTTAAATGGGGGTTTCATGTTTTCTAATGCATTTTAGATATAAATTTTAATATTAAGTGTTTTATTGTACTCAATATCTTTAATGTTTTTCTATTTTAATTTTGGTTGGTTGTTTAGTTGACATGTAATGCGAACACATGTCTTCTTATTATTGTTAAAAATTAATTAAAGTATTAGTTCGATACGTGTACATCTTGCAGTCCCTACTAGTTACATAAAAAATTACGATTTTTAAATTATTTTAACAAAATATACAAATGAAATTAATTTAAGTAAGTTGAAAATGGGTAGACTGAGATTTACGTTATGCTTATTTATAATTGCTTAGTAGTATAAAAATTTGTTGTTTTGTTTTGTAAGAAATTTTATAGTATTCGATTGGTTTTTGGTACAAACTTTTGGGAGCATGAATGAAACAGAAAAGTTTATTGTTAGAAGCTTCATTAAAGGAAATCATTTTACAATTATTTAAATAAATTAAAATTCTCTCATATTTACAATATACGGTTCGCTATCTGTTCATATTAAGTTAGCTGCTATGTTGTTTAAACGCAGTCAATTCGGCTTTTCGATGTAAATAAGTATAGGTAAGCCAAAACAATAACTTATATTAACAAGTAGGAAGTCTGTAGTCGAGTGTACCCGACTACGAGAGCCCCTTTGCGTACATACCCATACACACAGTTGTACACGTACTTAGCCACTGCGCGCGCCTTTTAGCTCTACACGCTTTCTAGCGCGGTACTTAATGTTGTATAACTTCCGTGTTTATTGTTCAATCTCATTAAAATTCACAACGTAGATCAGGAATAGTTTAATTGTGCAAAAAAGAAATTTGATCAGTTAAAAATTGTGCCTTATAATCGATAGCGTACGGACATAACGAATCCAGATTCCACATTTTGTTGCTCTAGCTCTTATTTTGGGCGCACTACTTAACCCCCCGGGCTCCATAACACTACTTTTAAAGATGTATAACTTCCGAGTTTTTTGATCAATCCTAACGAGTTTCACAACATAGATCAAGAATGGTCTAACTATGATGTGTACCAAAAAAAATTCTATCGCTTAAAAGTTGTTTTTAATAATCGTTTTTTTTCGAATTGCGTGGGTCAGGGGAAAAAACTTAAAAATGTAAAATAAACTGGTCTAAACAGGCGTTCATACGGACGCACAGACGAACATGGCTAGATCCACTCGTCTGTCGTCTTGTTCAAGAATATATATACTGTATGGGGTCTCCGATGATTATTTCTATGTGTTACATACTTTTGGATTTTGCACATTTCCATTATTTCCGCTTTGTTTCTTTTTTTTTGGCAAAGGGACTGAAAATATGTGGTAATTTTTGAATTTTTTTACGGACACTAAAAGCAGTTTTCTAATTCGTTAACACACGCAAATACATAGACATACATACATAAGCACTGATACCTACACACGCACATACATAAACACAGATAAACACAAATAAATTCAAAATTGTATAAGTTAATAAATTTGGGCGTAGTTGAATGCACGAACAAATTAAACATCGGCACCGGGAGCAGCAGCTCCAGAAAGATGCTCTTTAGACGTAGGTAGCAACGGCGGCTGCATTTGTCGCACCAGCACTACCGCTACTACTGCTGCCAACCGCACCAGCTCCAACTCCTGCAGCCATCTGTACCGGTTGTGACTGTTGTTGTTGATGCGTAGATGCTGAGTTACTAAGCGGTTGTGGACTAACCGGTGGTTGCAATTTACCAGGCACATACTGCCCAATGAAGGACCCATCCTCAGTGAATTGACCTGTTGATAAATATAAATGAGTATAAATATTTTTAAGTAAAACGCATTGTCAAACAAGTAAGAAATCTGTAGTCGAGTGTACCCGACTACGAGAACATTTTTGCCTATATATACATCCATACACACACATACACACAGTTGTACACGTACGTAGCCATTGCGCCTTTTAGCCCCCCGCGCTCTATTGCACGTTACTCAATGTCGTATAACTTACGTGTATTGTTCAATCTTAACGATATTCACAACGTAGATCAAAGATTGTCTAGTTATTATGTGTGTAAAAAATAAATTCAATCGGTTAAAAATTGTGCTTAATAATCGTTTTTTTTTTCATATCGAGGTAGTTAGGGAAGGAAATTCAAAAATCTGAAACAAGATCCAGATTTCATATTTGGTTGCTTTAGCTTTTATTATGCGCGGGGGCTAAAAATAAGATTTTAATGAATGCTTTCAGGCCAATTTAAATTTAAATTTCAATGTCTATAACTCCATCTCGAACTAGACTAAAAAATTAATTTATTTCTTTGAATAACTTCAGGTCAAAAATTAGAAATCTAAAAGAATTATTTTATATCTGAATAAATACATATACATTTTATGGTTTCATGCAATTTGGAAATAAATAATTTGATTTTTCTTGCAAATGCTATGCTATTATTATTATTATTACTTTTATATTTTTATGCTAAAATTCAAATAAATGCATATTAAACCAGTGTTTTACACAGTTAACTAGTACATTACAGAGCTCATTAAATAAATAAAAGTAATCATTCAATAAATATATATATATATATATATATATTGAATTGTATATATATATATATATTGAATTGTATATATATATATATATATATATATAGTTAAAAATCTGTAGTCGCGTGTACCCGACTACGAGAGCCCCTTTGCCTACATACAAAAGCATACACTCACATACTCACACATACAAACAGTTCTGCACGTACTTTAAGCCAGTGTGCGCGCTTTTTAGCCCCCGCGCTCCATTGCACGATACTTAATGTTCTGTAACTTCCGTGTTTATTTTTCAATCTTAACGAAATTAACAACGTAGATGAAGAATGCAATAAATATTATGTGTGCCAAAAAGAAATTTGAATAGTTGAAAATTGTGCTTTATAATCGATTTTTTTCAAACTGCGGCGGTCAGGGTAGGAAATTTAAAAATCTAAAACAAACATAAAGAATCTAGATTCCAAATTTGGTTTCTCTAGGTCTTATTTAGCGCGCACCACTTAGCCGCACGGGCTCCATAACGGCACATTTAATGATGTATAACTTCCGAGTTTTTTGATCAATATTACCCAGATTTACAACAAAGGACAAAAATGGTCTAATTATGATGTGTGCCAAAAAGAAATTCAATCGGTTGAAAATTGTGCTTAATAATCGTTTTTTTCGAATTGCGGGGGTCATGGGGGGAAATTGAAAATTCAAAAACAGACTCGTATAGCGTACGAAAATAACAAATCTGGTTGCTCTAGCTCTTATAGTCTCTGAGAAACAGGCGTTCATACGGATGAACAGACGGACAGGGCTAGACCGACTCGTCTTGTCCTTTTGGATTTACTTTTACCTTTGGATTTTGCACATTTCCATTAGCTCCGCTTTGCTCTTTTTTATGACAAAGGGACTAAAAATGGGTTTTGCAGAAAATTTGACTAAATTTCGAATTTTAGTTTATTTTTGCTTTTTTATTGTTTCTTTATTTACTTAATAAAATATTTATTATATAGGTATTTGAAATTATTTCGTATTTATATTATTTCTATTATATTAAATAGCTGAAACAACAAACAACTACAATATTCGCTTTGTATGTTGTCGTTTTTTAAATATATATATATATTTTTTTGTCGGAAAAGACAAGCTTAGTAAAAATAAGTTTACAAAATTTTAGGTTTCAATCATACATGCAACTCGTCGAATAAGTTGATAAAAACAATATTAAAGGAAATATTAAAAAGGGATATAATCAAATAAAACATATTTCATTTAAATACAATTACAATTAAAATGAGTGAAAAACAAAACTAAAAGCTTAATTCAACTTACACGTGTTCAATTTATTTAATAAGGGAGATTCTAAAAAGTCGATTAAGCATAACATTTTTAAAACTTTTTAATTTATATATATATATATCTTATCTTATGTAAATAAATATAAGATAAAATTAGAGAGCAAAAATTGACAAAACAAAAAACGGACTTATGCGTTTATAAGTTTGAATGATTTGGGGGATTTTTGGGGATTGTGGAAATTTTTGGAAATGGAAGAAAATGACCTAATGGGTTTCGTTTCGTTTTGTTTCCAATTTATCTTCTTTCGCTGCTGCTGATGTCTTTTTATTATTAACTTTTTTTATTTTATTATAAATATCAATATTTTTATGTAGCCTTGTTGCTGTTCTTTGCTCATTACTGTTCTTTCTTTATCTTCATATACACCACTGTGCTTGGCAGTTTTTTGTTTTTGTTTGTTATTAGCTTTAGTTATTTTGAAAACAATTAATTGGTTTCATTAAAAAAAATGAACTTGTATTAAAATGTAACAAAATAGACATTAATTTTCACTTAGAATTTTTGGGCGCTGTTTTGTTGTTTCTCTTCACCTTGTTGTTGTTCAATTGAATTTTGTTTTGTTCATTGCATATATTGAGTAATGGGAAGTAAAGTTTATTTCATATCGGGGGATTTTTTTGTTGCTACAATAAAAATCAGCGCTGCTTACAATAGTTAAATCAAAGTCCTTTGCGTCCATATTGGCCAATAAAGGAACCGTCTTCGTTCATACCTGTTAATTTTTTTTATTTATTTATTTATTTATATTAATTTTTATATATTAATAATTTTATTTATTTATATTTTTTTGTAGTAATTGTTGAGTTTAAAGATATAAAAAGGAAAAAAAGAAAAGAACAAAATAAATAAATAAATAAAATGTGCATGATTGAATTTAAAAAAAAAAATAAACAAAACCGATAAATATGTAACAAAACAACAAACATAAAAAACAAGAAAGAAATCTGTAGTCGAGTGTATCCGACTACGAGAACCCCTTTGCCTACATATACAGCTATACGCATACATACACACAATTCTGGCCCTTTTCGCCCCTGCGCTGTATTGCGCGACACTTAATATTGTATAATTTCCGTGTTTATTGTTCAATCTTAACGAAATGCACCACGTAGATCAAGAATGTTCTAAACAATATGTGTGCCAAAAAGAAATTTGAACGTTTGAAAATTATGCCTAATAATCGATTATTTCGAATTGCGGGGGTCAGGGGAGGAAATTCAAAAATCAAAAATAACCTCGTATAACTTACGAACATACCGCATCTAGATTCCAAGTTTGGTTGCTCTACCTCTTATAATTTCTGAAAAACAGGCGTTAATACAGACGTACAGGGCTAGATCGCCTCGTCTTGCCATCCTGATTAAGAATATATATACTTTGTGGGATCTCCAATGTTTATTTCTACCTGTTACATAGTTTTCGATTTTGCACAAATCCATTACTTCCGCTTTGCTCTTTTTATAAAAGACAAAGGGACTGTTAACAAACTTTTTGTAGTGTTTGCATCTTACAAAATATGAACATTAATGTGGTATATATTAGGTTGTTTGGTAATGACATACCGGTTTTTGCATTCAAATTTCGCGCTTCGCTTGTGAAATCACATGGAATCGCATCTAGCAACGCTGCATATCGTTGGATAGGTCATGGCAACACCTTTCCGCGCTTAAAAATTACAATCGATCGAAATGGAGTTCACAAACGCTGAAATTCGCGCAATTTTGAAGTTTTATTTCACACAAGGAAAAACTGCTGCGGAATCTCGCAGACAGATTATTTCTGTCTTAGGAGACAACAAACTATCGGTTCAAACTGCAGAACAGTGGTTCAGGCGATTCCGAAGTGGTAATTTTGTCACCGAAACACCCAAGCTCGCCGGACGACCAGTGACCGTTGATACGGATAAAATCATGGAAATAGTGGATCGACATCGTCATGTGACTATTAGAGCATCGCAGAGGAGCTCCAACTAAGCACGGAAACCGTCCATAGGCATTTGAAGTCGAAAAAGTTGTCAAAAAAGCTCGATGTATGGGTGCCTCATGAGTTATCTCAAAAGAACCTTTTGGACCGTGTCTCAATCTGCGAATATTTAATGCACCGTAATAAACTCGACTCATTTCTGGATCGGTTGGTCACTGGCGATGAAATATGGATCACATATAACAACACCAAGCGTAAAAGATCCTGGTCGAAGCACGGTGAGTCGGCTCAAACGGTGGCAAAGCCAGGATTGACGACTCGGAAGATTTTGCTGAGTGTATGGTGGGATATCAGAGGAATTATCCATTAGAAGTGCTGCCTTATGGGCAAACCATCAATTCTGACCTCTACTGTCAACAACTGGAGCGATTGAAGATTGCACTTGAACAGAAGCGGCCAGCCATGGTGAATCGTAAGGGCATTGTGTTCTAGCATGACAACGCCAGGCCCCATACATTTTTGGTGACTCGTCACAAGCTACGGGAGCTTGGTTGGGAAGTTTTAATGCATCCACCTTATAGTCCGGACATTGCCCCAAGCGATTACCATCTGTTTTTGGCCATGTAAAATTTTTACAATGGGCAGAAATTGAGTTCAAAGGCGGCTTGTGAAAATCAAATTACCGAGTTTATTTTACCAATAGAGACAAAGACTTCTTCAGAAGAGGCATATACAAATTACCATCAAAATGGCAGCAAATAATCGAAGACAACGGTACATATAGCACTTAAATCGGACAATGGTAACTATGTTAAAATAATCGTCAAAAATCAATCAAGAAACCGGTATGTCATTACCAAACAACCTTTGTTTATATAAATATAAATATATATATATCATACATAATCAATTTTTAAAATATAGTATACTTTTCATTTTGTTATTTTTAATTATTTACTTGGAGTTAGTTTTGGGTTACAACTAAATTCCACTGAAGGTAATGGATTCATTATTCATTATTACTTCATATTAGCTATGCATATGTACAAGTTTAACTATTGGCAATAACGATGCCAGGAAGTTTTTAAACTGAGGCTTTTTCAGTAGTAAAACTCTGTTAAAGGCAATTATAAAAGTTAATGACAAACACACACTTAAAAAAAGCTGCCAAAAATGTAAATATGTTTATGCCATATAAAACTATTCAATTTAGTAGCAAAAACTTAAGTTGTTTCTTAAAAGAGCCAGCCAATTGGGCTACCTGGGATAAGTTGTTGGTTGATAACGCCACTACCACAGCCGCCGCCGCTGCCACAAGAAGCTAAACTATATGTATATATATATTTGTATATGCGTGTATTCGAGTTAATATGTGTGTGTCTATATCAGTCTGAACGAGTGGGACGGTAGGCAGCGCTTATTGCAACTGGGTCTGAAAAAGCAACTGCCTGTTGGCAGACTTTCGCGCTGCGGTGGCTGCATGGCCGGCAGCTGCGGCCACAGCTGCAACAGTATCAACATCAGTGTAAAGATTATCAGTATATTCATCACGAGTTAAATCGTAAAAATGATGAGTCAGCATTGCCGACAATAGAAAGTCAAAATTTGAAATACAAAACAAAAGAGAAAACATAAATTTATATAGACATGGACTTGGAGCTACTTGGTTAATATTAGTAAAGAGGATATTTCTAATACCTGTATCGCCATCGCCGTATTCCGCCATAGAATCAGTATCGCTCTCCACGCCGGGCTTGTTGGTTGAACTAACTGATTGGCGACCAGCGCTCTTGTTGTCCAAACTAAATTTCAAATTGAGAATACATATATTTTGATAAGATTGAATATTATTGTATATTTTTAATGATTATATTCTTACGGTTGCGAGTACTCGTGGAATCCACCTTCATCTGGATAATCGCGTCTACCGTTAGCTAGCTCACGATCATGCACGTCATATTTGCCACCGCGATTGCGCCGAATAATGCAAATGATTATAAATAATAGAATAATAAAGGCCAAAGCCAACATCATGCCAATAAACCAGCCAGCATTCGCTAAACTGGTATTTGCAACTATTAAGGGACCCTCCGTAGTACTCGTATCAATTGTGTTGATGTCACTCTCCGTGTAATAATGTCCATCAACGGATACTACGCGAAATTCGTAAACAGTGTCAGGTTGTAGACGACGCACCTCTTGATAGTCTTTGTTTTTTTCATCCTTCAAGGTCGTCCACTCTACTTCATTCTTGACTCTGTTAGTATTATACAATAATATTTAAAAAATGACATCGTTACAGATAAAAATTGTTATATTCGCTTTACCTGTACTTGGTAAAGAAGTGTGATCCAGAGTGGCCATCTGTGCTAGGCACCCAATTGATACGATAGCGCGGAAATCCCTTCTCGGGTGGTAGCTGCTCCCAGTGCAAACTGGGCTTACCCGGCATTGCACTTTCTTCGCTCAATGTACTTTTTTCAATATAGTGCCTGATGCCATAAAATAAAAATTTCGTTTGGAAACAAAATTAAATACATAAAAAACAGACTTTTATCTTACTCAGTGCCTTCACCCATTTTTGTGGTCGCAGTAATGGAAATACGATATTTGGTGTTGGGTCTAAGACTGGCCATTTTCATACGTGTAACACGTGGATCAGTAATATGAGGATCATATTCGCGTCGTTCACCCACATAGCTTCCTTTGACCTCCTCATAGTAAATTTTGTAGCCGGTAAGTTTGCCATTAGGATTAAGGGGCTTTTTCCATGTAAGCCAGAATGCGGACGAGCCAAGCGGATATGCTTCTAGAGATTGTACTGACGATGGCACACCCTCAGGGGTATCAAAATCAATAACAGCGCTGGGTGGGCCGTTAAAACGACCATTGTAGGCCAAGACGCGTGCAAAGTTTTTGGAATCGGGTTTAAATTGCGTAACAAGCGCTTTATTGTGTATAGTGTGTATCTCGCGTAGTCCTTCTTCCCCCTCTTTGTCTGTCCATGTTTGGATTTTATACCCTTTGAAATGACCACGCACCGACTCAAGAGGAACTGGATTCCACGATACATAGGCACTGGTTGCACTAGTCACTTGCAACATGCTAAAATTCGTTGGTGCCTCAAGAGGACGAGCCTCACCGGAATAACCAATTATCTCCTCGGCAGCGACATTTGCTTCTCCACGCTCGTTAATAGCCACTACCTTTATGCGATATTTAACGAATGTCGGCTGACCTGTAATTAATAAATTGCTTTGGCGCCAGTCGAATATATCCTTGTTTTCCCATGAAGCGGCAGCTATGTCATTTTTCCAGCTTACGCGATACTGAAAGTTTGGGGCATTGTGCTCAATTTCTGGCATTGGAGTCCACGAGATCAGTAAGTTATCGGGCTCATTTCCCTGGCCGACAACATTATCTGGGTTTTTATGGGGCCTATCTGGTTGTGTTGTGCAGGACTCACTATGTTGGGATGGCTCTGATGGACCAATCTTATTGAATGCAATCACTCTAAATGTATAATTGGCCCATGGTGACATTTGTAGCACGAATGAAAAATCAGTGCTAGGAACCTTTTCATAAGCAATATCCCACGAGGCAGGCGTGAATGATGTGTTAAATTGGATTGTGTAATGTAAAATTGGTGAACGATTATCGCCCTGCGGTTCCCAAGAGACCTCCGCCTTGTCGGCCTGACAAGAAATTCCCGTTAGTTTGGGTGCGTTGGGTACATCTTGAACAATGAGATTTGCCTTGGCAGTGGCTTCGTCTAGCTGAGTCCTTGCCACGCATGTATACTCGCCCGAGTCAAGCTCCATGGTTTTGGCAATAGTAAGCGAATTATCATTGGTCTTGACAAAACGTGCTTCCGAATCAAAGTCAATGGCTTGCCCATCCTTTAACCATTCAATTTCCAAGTCTAGTGTACTGTCATGGGCTTCGTTGCAACGAAATGTTGCTGATTGTCCGGCAGCAACTTCATAATTTTGCGGAGGTTGTGTTATTGTGGTGCGTTCCTTCACCACGAGTGAGCCCATGGCAGTCGCGTTACCAAATTTATTTACCGCCAAGCAAGTGTAATTGCCAGCCTCACCGAATTTAACCTCCTGTATGTGTAGATCGCCAGATGGAAGAACCGTGTATCGTCCACCAGTTAACCAATTATTATTGTGACGCCACTTAACCTGCGGCTTAGGTGCGCCAAATACACGACAGCGTAAGGTGACGTTACGTCCGTTAACGGTAGCCTCAGCGATAGGTTGCTGTTGGATTTCTGGTGCCATTGCGAGTACATTAAGATACACATCCTTATACACATAACCAAGAGAATTGGTGGCGTTGCAGCCATAGTTTCCGGTATCCTTTTTGAGAAGATTAGTAATCTTAATATAGCTATTAGTTACAGTTCTCCGTGGATTTGGTTCACTTTGTGCTATTGGTTTTCCATTGTGTATCCATTGTATGGTAGGCTCAGGATGTCCAGCAGCCTTACAATTAAATACAACTTCCTCATCCTCGGCAGCATTCTGTATTTCTGGCTCCTCAGTAAAATACGGTATGGAATGAATTACAAGGTTAATTGAATAGGATTGCGCTTGGCCCACACCGTTGGACACATCACAGCTGTAGGTGCCTTCATCGTTAAATGACACCTGCCTGATGATTAATGATTTACCATAGTTCCCTTGTGTAATCCGATCATTCCACTCTATACGCCTGCCATTCTTGCTCCATACGGTTTGTGGCAACGGAGTTCCACCATATATACAATAAATCTCAATTCGTTTGCCACGCAATGCTACCTCGTTTTTACGTGTCACATACTGGCGTTTTGGTGGAAAGCGGTTCAGTGATGCACTCGGGCCCATCTGCTTGACATCCAGCATAACTTTGTTACCTATCTTGTATTCGCTGCGGAACACAGAGGTTGCCGAACATGCATAATAAAAGTCACCGCTCGCATCTTCACGTGTCACATTTGAGAACCAAAGTGTGCCCTCTGGATCAAGGGTCATACGTGAATTGTTTATCGATTTAATTCCCGCATCGATCTGCTGTATCATCCAGTTAACTGTTGGCTTTGGCCATCCATCAGGCGCTTCGCATTGCAGTGAGAAAGGTTCACCCTCAACAGCCTCAAGGCTTCTTGGTGCTTCATCTTTGAACGCATTCAGCTCGGCTTTTCTTACAAATACTGAGTTCGAAGTAGCACGCCCAAACTCATTTGTTGCAAAGCACTGATATTGTCCCAAATCTTCGTCCTTTGGTGATGTTATCACCAATGTACCGCGTCCTGGTTGACGTAACATACGATTATCATATGCCTGCCAATCGAATTTTTTACCGTTTTTAATCCATGTATACCTATAAAACAGAAAAACAAATACAGACACCACATAAACTATGAATGTAATACAACACTGACTTTTATGTATATATATATATATAATACATATATAATACATATAACAAGTAAGAATTCTGTAGTCGAGTGTACCCGACTACGAGAGCCCCTTTGCCTACATATACAGCCATACACACACATACTCATACATACGCACGTACTTGGCCATTGCGCGCGCCTTTTAGCCCCCCACGCTCTATAGCGCGGTACTTATTGTTGTATAACTTCCGTGTTTTTCGTTCAATTTTAACGAAACTCACAAAGTAGATGAAGAATGGTCTACTTAATATGTGTGTGAAAAAGAAATCTTATCGGTTGAAAATTGTGCTTAATAATCGTTTTTTTCGATTTGCGGGGGTCAGGGGAGGAAATTTAAAAATCAAAAACAAACTCGTATAGCGTACAAACATAACAAATCTACGTTCCAAATTTCGTTGCTCTAGCTCTTATTTTGCGCGCACTACATTACCCCCCCGGGGCCCAAAACGCCACTTTTGATGATCTATAACTTCCGAGATTTTTGATCAATCTTACCCAGACTTACATCATCGATCAAGAATGGTCTAATTATGATGTG
This sequence comes from Zygothrica quintamaculata, assembly GCA_037044455.1. Lineage (NCBI taxonomy): Eukaryota > Metazoa > Arthropoda > Insecta > Diptera > Drosophilidae > Zygothrica > Zygothrica quintamaculata. The sequence continues at coordinate 116,019 of JBAMBS010001393.1, forward strand.
TGCCGAAAATAAATTTGATCGGTTGAAAATTATGCTTAATAATCGTTTTTTTCGATTTGCGGGGGTCAGGGGAGGAAATTCAAAAATCAAAAACAAACTCGTATAACCTACGAACATAACGAATCTAGATTTCAAGTTTGGTTGCTCTAGCTCTTATAGTCTCTGAGAAACAGGCGTTCATACAGACGGACAGACGGACAGACGGACAGACGGACAGACGGTCAGACGGACAGACGGACAGACGGACAGACAGACAGACGGACAGGGCTAGATGAACTCGTCTTGTCGTCCTGATTCAGAATATATATACTTTATGGGGTCTCCGATGATTATTTCTATGTGTTACATACTTTTGGATTTTGCACATTTCCAATAGCTCCGCTTTGCTCTTTTTTTACAAAAAGGCAAAGGGGCTAATAATAGAAGCGACATATGCATATAGCAAATAATCGCTAATTTTAATTGTTTTAGTAGGATTAATGCTGTAAAAACCTTTCATTTTAGTTTTTCAGATTCCTCATAGTTATTCGATTTGTTTTTGGTCCAGAGACTATGCCAACCACTCTAACACATACACTTTATGATCCTGCAAATTTTTCTTTGCCAATGTTGCATTAGGTTTAAAATTATTATCCAGCTTAAATTCCCACTTAAGTGGCATATAATCATCATTCTTGACCAACACCCGATAAAGTAAAAAAGTTGTTTAGTATTGTGTAGCAACTGCCAAGCTTTGCAGTATATTTTGGGCGAAACGAATATATTAGGTTGTTTGGTAATGACATACCGGTTTTTGCATTCAAATTTCGCGCTTCGCTTGTGAAGTCACATGGAATCGTATGCTGCGGAATCTCGCAGACAGATTATTTCTGTCTTAGGAGACAACAAACTATCGGTTCAAACTGCAGAACAGTGGTTCAGGCGATTCCGAAGTGGTAATTTTGTCACCGAAACACCCAAGCCCGCCGGACGACCAGTGACCGTTGATACGGATAAAATCATGGAAATAGTGGATCGAGATCGTCATGTGACTATTAGAAGCATCGCAGAGGAGCTCCAACTAAGCACGGAAACCGTCCATAGGCATTTGAAGTCGAAAAAGTTGTCAAAAAAGCTCGATGTATGGGTGCCTCATGAGTTATCTCAAAAGAACCTTTTGGACCGTGTCTCAATCTGCGAATATCTAATGCACCGTAATAAACTCGACTCATTTCTGGATCGGTTGGTCACTGGCGATGAAATATGGATCACATATAACAACACCAAGCGTAAAAGATCCTGGTCGAAGCACGGTGAGTCGGCTCAAACGGTGGCAATCCAGGATTGACGACTCGGAAGATTTTGCTGAGTGTATGGTGGGATATCAGAGGAATTATCCATTAGAAGTGCTGCCTTATGGGCAAACCATCAATTCTGACCTCTACTGTCAACAACTGGAGCGATTGAAGATTGCATTTGAACAGAAGCGGCCAGCCATGGTGAATCGTAAGGGCATTGTGTTCCAGCATGACAACGCCAGGCACCACACATTTTTGGTGACTCGTCACAAGCTACGGGAGCTTGGTTGGGAAGTTTTAATGCATCCACCTTATAGTCTGGACATTGCCCCAAGCGATTACCATCTGTTTTTGCCCATGCAAAATTTTTTCGATGGGCAGAAATTGAGTTCAAAGGCGGCTTGTGAAAATCGAATTGCCGAGTTTATTTTACCAATAGAGACAAAGACTTCTTCATAAGAGGCATATACAAATTACAAATTAAATTACCATCAAAATGGCAGCAAATAATCGAAGACAACGGTACATATAGCACTTAAATCGGACAATGGTAACTATGTTAAAATAATCGTAAAAAATCAATAAAGAAACCGGTATGCCATCACCAAACAGCCTAATATATAAATATATATACTTATACCTTTTCTTTATCGCATCAATATACCTTTCTCCAATTTAAGCGCCGTGAATGAAGCCTTCCAAAATACAGTGTTTTCTATAATAACTTTTCAAAGTAGTGGTACCTTTATAGCCATATGCGTTTTTTAATCGTTGCCAATAATTTTTTTCTCTATTGTACGACTTATGGTCTTTACAGTCAAAATTTTTACTTTTTAACCCCTTTGCCATAAAAAAGAAGCAAAGCGGAGCTATTAGAAATGTGCAAAAGCGAAAAGTATGTAACACATAGAAATAATCATCGGAGACTCCATAAAGTATATATATTCTAAATCAGGACGACAAGACGAGTTGATCTAGCCCTGTCCGTCCGTATCAACGCCTGTTTCTCAGAGACTATAAGAGCTAGATCAACCAAATTTTAAACCTAGATTCGTTATTTTCGTACGCTATACGAGTTTGTTTTAGGTTTTTGAATTTCCTCCCCTGACCACAGCATATCGAAAAAAACGATTATTAAGCACAATTTTCAACCCATTAAATTTCTTTTTGGCACACATCATAATTAGACAATTCTTGATCAATGTTGTGAATCTGGGTAAGATTGATAAAAACAACTCGGAAGTTATACATCATTGAGAGTGTCGTTATGGGGCGCGAAGGGTTGCGCACATAATAAGACCTAGAGCTCTAGTTTTAACCGATCAATTTTCTTTATAGTTAATTTAATTTAACTATATTAATTTCTTATTTATTTCTAATTTAATTATACAACATTGCGCTATAGAGCGCGCACAATGGCTTAAAGTACGTGTACAACAGTGTGTATGTGTGAGTATGTGTGTGTATGGCTGTATATGTAGGCAAAGGAGCAGATTTCTTACTTGTTTGAAGTTGGGATCGGTTTTATTTTTTATTTTTGTACCAAGACACTGATAAAATTACAGTATATATTGCACTTTCTGTAACGGTCTTCTGGTATTTCTGTGTTATTGACTGCAGAATTTACTTTCATTATTAAAACAATTCATCAATTTAGCAATTTGAGTCAAAGATTATACATTCTCTCTGAGACTTTAAAAAATATATCTCTCAGTAAAGGTACAGAACTTTTTCGACCAATAATCAAATAAATGTTATGATTTAACAAAAAAAATGTTTTTTTTATTCATTGATATTCCTTAATAATTATTATATTTACCATAAAATTTATTACAAACCATCTTAGAACCAAGAATATGACAAAAAATCACTGCGTTTCTATTATTATTTCCAATACAAAATAGGAGTCGTGTTATAAATGCATTTAACATGACGCAATCGCCGCCGAAATATACCCAAAGATTCCAGTAAAATAATGAAAATATCAAACATTAGTATAAAGTGTGGTTTAGCCTCTTAATTTGGCTAAAACAATGAAAATTTGCGATTATTTGTTATATGCATGTCGTTTCTATTATTTTTTCCGACCCTGTATATACAGGGTGTCCCATCTAAATCTTAAACGTTTAATTCTATCTAATAATAATAATTAATTTATAGCAGGCCAAGTACTAAAAAACAAACAGGCCAAAAACTAAGAAACTAAGATAAAACTGAGATGATTAATAAATCAGTTAGATTATATAAAACCTTAAAGAGTTAAATAATTTGTTACTTTTTTAGTGCTTAACTACTTCAAGTCATTTCCCCCATCCCCCATAGACACCCATCTCCACCCACATGAATTTTTAAGCTCGACATCAACTTTACTGCAGTTAGGAACAATTCAACTGATTGACCTCTGCCACGACCTCAAAATGTGTAGACAGGCAAGGAATAGAGGGTATAGAGGTAAAGCAACATGCTGATGTCTCCACGAATATAAATATATATATATATAAATATAAATATATATATATATATATATATATATTAGGTTGTTTGGTAATGACATACCGGTTTGAGACACGGTCCAAAAGGTTCTTTTGAGATAACTCATGAGGCATCGAGCTTTTTTGACAACTTTTTCGACTTCAAATGCGTATGGACGGTTTCCGTGCTTAGTTGGAGCTCCTCTGCGATGCTCTAATAGTCACATGACGATCTCGATCCACTATTTCCATGATTTTATCCGTATCAACGGTCACTGGTCGTCCGGCGGACTTGGGTGTTTCGGTGACAAAATTACCACTTCGGAATCGCCTGAAGCACTGTTCTGCAGTTTGAACGGATAGTTTGTTGTCTCCTAAGACAGAAATGATCTGTCTGCGAGATTCCGCAGCAGTTTTTCCTTGTGCGAAATAAAATTTCAAAATTGCGCGAATTTCAGCGTTTGTGAACTCCATTTCGATCGATTGTAATTTTTAAGTGCGGAAACTGATGTAAACAAACTTCCACGTACTTAGCCATTGCGCGCGCCCCACCCCCCTCTATTACAAGGTACTTAATGTTGTATAACTTCCGTGTTTATTGTTAATCTTAACGAAAAATCAGATGTGTGCGAAAACGAAGTTTGATCGGATAAAAATTGTGCCTTATAATCGATGTTTTTGAATTGCGGGGCTCAGGGGAGGAAATTCAAAAATCAAAAACAAACTTGTACAGCGTACGAACATAACGAATCTACATTTTAAGTTTGGTTGCCCTAGCTCTTATAGTCTCTGAGAAACAGGCGTTCATACGGACGGACGGACGGACGGATGGACAGACAGACGGACAGGGCTAGATCAAATCGTCTTGTCGTCCTGATTAAGAATATATATACTTTATGGGGTCTCCGATGATTATTCTTATGTGTTAGATACTTTTCGCTTTTGCACATTTCCAATAGTTAATATGAAACAGTTCTGTAGATAGAGAGAGAGAGAGAGAGAGAGAGAGAGAGAGAGAGAGAGTGAAAGAAAGAAAGAGAGAGTGACAGAAAGAGAGAGAGTGACAGAAAGAGAGAGAGAGAGAAAGAGAGATAGAGTGCAAAAACAATATAATATACTAAGGGTTTGTCTGGAAAACTTCAAAAATAAATGCAAAACATAATTAAACATTTGATTTGATCTTTCTTTATATCATACCAGTAAATATTAATTTAACAATTTAAACTAATTTATTTGACCAGCATTTCTCTCCACACCAGTTTCATACCATGCGGGTTTTATCAAATGCTGAAAGCTACTCAGATGACTCACATCAGTGTCAAATGTCATTGTACGTATGTATCTATGTATGCAAGTATATAGTAGGTGTGCTTTGAAAATTAAATTACAATTACATGTATGGTTTTGTTTGAATCAGTTAAACCAATGAAAGCAGTTACATTACGGTTACTCTCCGTTATTGTGTGTGTGTGCTAATTTGTATCCGTTTGTTGTGTTGTAAAACATAAGCAAATGATAAAAAGAGAAGAAACTTTTGAAAGTGCAACAAATAAACAAATTTATATATAGCTGCTGCACGTGGCACATCGTTCTACGGATGATGATGACTCATCAATGTTAATATTCATTTGCCTGTTTAAAGATTGCACCACAATATATATATATATTATATATACGAAATTAAGGCGTACTATACAAATGGCAGTTGATCCATATAAGCACTGGCTGACACTTCACATTCTATATAAAAGCCCGCCCAGACCGAAACTGAGATAGAGACATATGCCACAGTTCTCTGCAACAAAACAGAGCAAGTGGGATTTGCGTGTTTTGGATTGAATGGATTTTTTTTGTTAGCTCTCTGGAATACTAAAAGGATTCTAAATGCTCTGCTAGAGCATCTTTGCATAGCACAACACTTCAAGTGCTCTGTATGCCATACCATACCATAGCATACTATACTATACAGGAACTAAAAGAAAGGAGAATGCCCGACCAATCTCCCTTCATGTTACCATTCTCTACATAATGCTACCAAGACAGAGCTTGAGAGACATCGCAGACATGAGAGACTTAACAGAAATGACAAACATGAGAGGCATGAGACGTAAGCGCCAGCAAAACGACGTCGAAATATTATCTATACTATACCTCGTATACGTACGGAAAAAAAACAAGTAATTCTGTAGTTGACTGTACCCGACTACAAGAGCCCCTTTGCCTACATACACAACCATACACACACATACATACAGTTCTGCACGTACTTTAAGTCATTTCCTACCCTGACCGCCGCAGTTTGAAAAAATCGATTATAAGGCACAATTTTCAACTATTTCATTTCTTTTTGGCACACATACTATTTAATGCATTCTTGATCTACGTTGTTAATTTCGTTAAGATTGAAAAATAAACACGGAAGTTACAGAGCATTAAGTATCGCGGGGCTAAAAGCCGCGCACAGTGGCTTAAAGTACGTGCAGAGCTGTGTGTATGTGTGAGTATATGAGTGTATGTAATATATAGGCAAAGGGGCTCTCGTAGTCGGATACACTCGACTACAGATTTCTTACTTGTTTTTATTTTAATTGTAAAAAAATATTTTTATATTTATTCCCATCTCATACTACCCCCACAACAACAATAAAAGGTAGCAAAGATAGCATCTATCTTCCAGGTTAACAAAGGTCACCTGTTGGTTTCGACGTTGCATTGTAGCTGTCATCATACAAATAATCATTATTATCAATGGCAACACTTAACCATCTAACATAAAAGGTTTAAATCAAGGGTGATAAGAGTGTAGTCGCTGCATGGTACGTTGGTAACACAATTTTCTATAGATTCGTACTATTACGGTAGAAGCAATGAAGTCGGCCATAACATACAGAACTCAACTAAGAGTCTACAACTATAAATACTAAAGAGGTTTAAGACCTTGCACCTCCCTTTTAGATTTCGACTAAAGCAAGCCTAGCTCTTATTTTGCGCGCACTACTATACCCCCTGGGCCACATAATACCACTTTTAATTATGTATAAGCTCCAAGTTTTTTGATCAATCTTACCAGATTTACAACACAGATCAAGAATCGCCTAAATATGATGTATGCCAAAAAGAAATTCAATCGGTTGAAAATTGTACTAAATAATCTTTTTTTTTTTCAAATTACGAGGTCAGGAGAGGAAATTCAAAAATCAAATACAAACTTGTATAGCGTACGAAAATAACAAATCTAGGTTTAATATTTGGTTGCTCTAGCTCTTATAGTAATTTGAGGATTATAATACATATATATTTACAGAGCTGGAAGTATATATATAACATAACAAAACATTTTTATTAATAAATGGAATATTGCATAAAAGCAATTGATTTTCATTAATTAATTAAATGAAAAGTGCAATTTATTAAATGTTAACTCTATATAAATGAAGTAGTCAGTTATCAAAAGTGTAACACTTAATAATGAATCGAAAGTTATTTAAAAATATAATAATCAATGTATATTAATAAGCCCCCTATTTACTTTTTCTTTACTCATTTACTCTAAATCATTTTGTATGTAATTAATATTAATTAACATATGTTAAATGAATGGTTTAATATTATATATAATTAAATTATTAAAAATGTGTCTATAAATTTAGATACGGTTACAGTTATTTCCTTAATTAATTGAAGTTATCCTCCAAACTGACATAATACAATACCCCAATGCATAATGCTCTATGTATGTAAAGATATTGCACAGGGAACATAGTGACATAATTTCCATGTTCCCAATCTTATGGTTAAGCTTACTTTATTGTGAACTGAGTGTGAGTAGAATAGAAATAGTAAACATATTTGGACAAAATAAAAATTTTGACGGACCATCTGGTCAAACCGGTTACTGCTACTACCTGTATATCCACCTGCCGTCATTACCATAGTTACCGACACTGTTAAACGTTAGAAACGTCATCATAGCGTCATAGCCCATAAGAGAATAAAAACGTGCGCACATTTCCAACTATTAACCCATTTGACGAAACAATGTTGAAATAAATAAAACTCTATTCTCTGTAAATTTGTTACATATTGCAAACAACCGAAAAGGCTATGAACTGTATCCAAGTAGAGAGCTCACTCGATGTTGTTTGATATCTGTTGATGAAAACAAAAAGTTGCCACATTTTTATACTGAGGTATTTTAACGGTGCGTCACGTAATTTATGAAAAAAAAAACATTATTTTTTATTTTCTCACTCTTTAAATTATATATATATATATTTTTTTTTTTTTGAATCACGAATGAGGTCATCATCACCAGAGTAGTTTCAACGAAAAAAAAAAATAAAACAAAAATTATTTTCCCCAGTAAAAATGCTCATTTTGAAATGGGTAAACAAATTGAAATGCATAGCTAATAGTACCAACAGCACATAAAAAGTAACGAAACGTGTTTAAAATATAAAAACCTTCTAATTTTTCATATATTCTATAATAATACACAATGAAAGCTAAATAAAACCAAAACAAAAACCGACACATTGAATAGCTGCAATTTTTCTACTTTAAGCTACTATAATTTAAAATTTATATTTTTATATAAATAAATATATATTTTTAATTTTATTTAAAATTTTAATATTTCTTTTAATAAGTTTATTTAATCGAAAAGCCTGTTTGATTAATATAATACGTTATTTATATGTTATATATATTGATATACAGGGTCGGAAAAAATAATAGTAACGACCGATTTTGGTTCTTTATTTTGAATTTTCTGCTAAGGAAAGGTTTTTTCCTCTAATGTCGTAATTTTTCTTAAATGCTCGTTGGCTAACTTATAAAATAAAAAAACAAAAACAATTGATTTAATGAAATTCATATTAAATTAATTAACTTTAAGTTTTTTGCCTTGGAAATAAAAATAGTAACGATGCACTCAAAGCCATAGTTTTTGTATAGGAGTTGCTATGCTTTGTAGTATATTTTTATTTAGTTTTGAAAGTAGTGGTACCTTTTTAGCTAAATGCGCTTTTTAATCGTTGCAAATCATTTTTTTCTGTGTTGTACGACTTATGGTCTTTACATTAAAACCAAATTTTTACTTATTTGAAGATGGGATCGGTTTTATTTTTGAATTTTTTTACCAATTACTCTGTATCGTAATTCGGGTATTTCTGTGTTTTGGACTGCAGAATTTACTTTCATTATTAAAACAATTCATCAATTTGACAATTTGATTTATAGATTATCCATTCTTTCTGAGACTTTTAATAATATGTCTCTCAATATAATCACGGAACTATTTTGACCAATAATCAAATAAATTTTATAATTTTTACAAAAAAATTTTTTTTTTTATCTATTTTCCATAAATATTCTTGAATAGTTTTTATATTTACCATAAAATTTATTACAAACCATCACAAAAAAGAATATCACAAAAAATCACTGCGATTCCATTATTATTTCCAATCCAAAATAGAGGCCGTGTTATAAATGCATTTAACCTGATGCAACCGCTGCCGAAATATACCCAAAAATTACAAATATCAGATATTAATACACAGTGTGGTTTACCTCCTAAGTTTGGCTAAAACAATTAAGATTTGCGATTATTTGCTATATGCATATGTCGTTTCTATTATTTTTTCCGACCCTGTATATATTATATTCATAGGATAATGAAAGCCAAAGCACATACGAATATCATTTATATTTGTGACATAATTTATATCCTACGGTATACACAAATTTATTTTCCATTAAAACTATTTGTATTTCATCAATATTATAAATTATTTATTGTTGTTACCTTTATATAAATCCTTCTATTTCATTTTTTTTGTTCTTTTATTTCCTTTTAACATGTACTAATCAATAATAATATATAATATATAATGATAATGTTTATATTTATATACATTTTTTGGGAGTTAAAAATTATAATTTCTTTACTGTTTGTTACATGTTAATTTATCGTTATTAAGCATAATTAGTCAAATGTAATTATGAAGGAAACGGATTAAATTTATTATTATTGGTTTAATTTAATTTGAATTATAACTATTTTATTTATTTTCTAGTATTATTATTATATTATTATTTTCCAATATTATTATTTTTTAATTTCCCAATATTATTGTTATTACTTTATTATTTTGCAATATTATTATAATAAAAATCTGAAAAATTTCATACATTTTGGTCCCCTCGTTAATTCGTAATATTTTTCGCAACGGAAAAAAATATTAAACCTCTTATAATTCGTAATTTGGTTTAGTAACCTCTTATAATTCGTAATGCAATGAGAAATTCTGTTCAGTTGAGTCACCGTTAGGATTTGTAGACAGTTATGCCGCCTTTATGTCGCTATACATACTCAAATTTTTTTTTGCTATCTCACATTATATTCTAGTAGTTTGCTGCTTTTGGGCGTACAATCAATGCGTAAATGTCGAAAAAATGTACGAATAATTGACTAATTTAATTTGCATTTAATATATAAAAGTACAAATGAATGTAATTATATTGATTTCTTGAGTCCTACAATTTAGAAATATATAAACATTATCTAAAATATAAAAACAGCGTTATTTCGAAATTTTTTTGTTGAACCTCGATAATTCGAAATCCCGCGCAATTCGTAAAAAATCTGATCCACGTGGCATTACGAATTATCAGTACACGACTGTATTTAAATTTAACACTGGCTAAAATCTAATTTGGGTATATAGGTAATATATGAGCGTTTAATTTAAAGGGCTCTATAAACTTACTCTATTTCCGGTTGTCCATCGGCCTCACACTCAATAATGAATGGCTTGTCGCTCTCCTTGTTTTGTTGCGCCACCTTGAAAAGCAGCTCATCTGTCGGCGGCTGTTTGATAATTCGCGGTGGAGAAGAGTCTAGAAAAAAAAAACACAAAACAGAATAGGAAAACAGTGTAGAATTTAAAATTGTGAATTCCGTTTATATAGCACATTATTAAGAGCAAGCATCATTTAGATTCTAATTCTGGTCATTTCTACTAAAAAAGTTATTTTCACTGTCTATTTTTATCAATTTATGCTGCAATTCATTGTTATTTTTACATAAATTCAGTCGATAAATTGCTCAACGCTCTCTTTTATTTTCTTTCCTATGTAAATAACATAGGAAGGCCGAACCACAAAAAAAAATTATATATATATATACACATAAAATATATATTAGTTAAATCTATTCTATTTAAATTTAAATAAACGTATTTAAATATGACACTATACGACACAATTTACATTTACATGCTTATACAGGGTGGCCCATCTAGCGTTTGCTTTTTAAACTATCGATAATTTTGACTTTGACATTTCGAATGTCATTGTCAATGTGTCAGATATTTAGTAGAAGGTTTGCGGTTTACGAAATGGTTAAAAAAAAATTTTGAAAATATATACTCGTTGTTTTTTATAGCGATTTTAAAAAGCAAATCTTTCGTGGACCACCCTATACATATATAATGATATAAATATATATCATATATGTGGTATTTCGAGGTATAATTATAATTAATAAGATAATACTAACTTTGAATGAAAGTAAATAATTTTATATATACCTTAAATACTTAATCGCTTGTATATGTGAGACTATAAACTGTTTTTGTAGCTTCAGTTTAAATTGTTTTTAACCCGTTTGCCTTTTGAAACAATTAAAAACTCTGTAGTCGACTGAACCCGACTACGAGACCCCTTTGCCTACATACACAGTCATACACACACATATTGACAACTGTGTGAGAAAAAGAAATTTGATCGGTTGAAAATTGTGCTTAATAATCGATTATTTCATTTTGCCGGGGTCAGGGGAAGAAACTCAAAAATCTAAAACAAATTCGTATAATGTACGAACATAACGAATCTAGATTTCAAATTTGGTTGATCTAGCTCTTATTTTGCGCGCACCACTTAACCCCCCGAGCCAGATTCACAACATAGATCAAGAATGCTTTTTAGTCCCTTTGCCTTTTGAAAAAAGAGCTAATGCAAACTAATGGGTTTGTGAAAAACGAAAAGTACGTAACAGGTAGAAATAATCTTCCTTTTGTGCGCACATAATAATTAGACCATTTTTGATCGATGTTGTGAATCTCGTTGAGATTGGATAAAAAACCAAGAAGTTATTCAACATTAAGTATTTAGCTATAGAGCGCTCGCGCAATGGCTTAAAATACGTATAGAACTGTGTGTATGTATAAGTATGTATGTGTATGGCTGTGTATGTAGGCAAAGGGGCTCTCGTAGTCGGGTTCACTCGACTACCTACTTCTTACTTGTTTAAATTGGCTAAGAAATAAAGGTGTGAGGGCTTGGCAATAGGATATTAAGGTCATTGTAGCCAAATGAAATTATTGGCATGTGAAGCTAAATAGAAGCCTATTCATTGTAGGGCAGACTCGAGTAAAGTGATTCCTCACTGTTTTTAAAAGAATGGGAGAATTATTAGTTAAATTTTTTAAAAAGTATACTGTAATTTAACTTAAGTTGTTTTATCTATTGTAAAATTAATATAAAATAAAAAGTATTGATATAATTATCAATCTTAAACTTACTCATTCCTGTGGTGCTGCCAATAATTACTGCAATCAATAATGTGGCCAGCATCGTGGAGTGCTGCCGCATTTTGTTACTGTAGATTGATGTTAGTTGTTGTTTTTCTAATTTTTTTCTTTTCGTTATTCCTATTTAATCAATGGCTCTGTGCCCGATCCTTCCTCTGCCACTCTATCAGTACTAAGAATATACAACTATATGTAAGTTTTATTGTCAATTTCGTGCTGTGATTCAAATGTTTGGAATGTATTTTGTAGTTGAGTTCTTTATAGTATATTTGTTTTGCTTTTGCTTTCCCTATTTGCTTTCACAATTTTCTCACTTATAAAAATTGTATGCATATGTAGGATAATCTTCACATTTCTATTTAGTTACAGTTAATTAAACAAAATACACACAAACATTGAAGATCTTTGCTCTTTGTGCTCTTTTATACTGATATATTGCATTATACAACGTGGAAAAAATTAATCTTTATTTTTACATTTTGGTTTATCTGCAAAGAAAAAAAAACTATAGTTATTACATATATGCCTATATAATGATATATATGTATTATATTATTTACATAAGTAAAGACAAACATTTTGTATTTTTATAAAAACCTTTATATTATTAATTTTCGAAATTTTTTTGAAATTTATTTAAGGCATACACTAGTTGGCATAATTATTTTGACAAAAAAAAAGGTAAAGTTTTTATATAACTTTGCAACGGCTTAACATAACTCAATGAATTTTTTTTCTGTTTGACTTAGTACTAATACAAACTAAAAAATAATTAATTCAACATTTCTTCATATGAACTTGAAAAAATATAAGCTAAAGTAATTTTCATGTGGTGGCATAAGTATTTTGACAGCATCTTTATGGAAATATTTTCACAATTTTAAACACGCGGGAATCAAAGATCGTCTGTGCTTAACTTTGAGCATTATTAAACGTTATTATTAAAATAGAATTTTATAAAAAAATATGAAATAACATGGGTAAAACGGCTTAGCTAAGATTGCTTAGCAGGTCTTCAATGGTAGCAAAGTTTAACGCTGGAATAGCAGCTAAAGACATTGCCAATGAGTTTAATGTGTCGCGTCAAACTGTGTACTACCAAATTAATAAGTTTAAAGAGCATAATGACGTGCGTAATTTAAGAAGATCAGGTGCTAAGCGCAAAACAGATCTCAATGAAGACCGAGTCCTTGTACGGGAATTTAAAAAGAATATTTTTCTTAAGCCCCAATCCGCAGCAGAACAATTTAATTTGACAGCTAAGACGCCAATTAGTGAGCGCACAGTCCGTCGACGATTAAAAGAACATAATTATAAGACTTATAAAGGGAAGGACGTACCATACATTACCAAAGCAAACAAGCTCAAAAGACTGTGTTTCGCAAAAGAACATATCCATAAAACAAAAGAGTTCTGGAGGAGCGTTTCTTGGACAGATGAAAGCTCCTTTGAATATAATTCATCACAAAATAAAATTTTTGTAAAATTACCAATGGCACAAAGGCAGAAAAGGCGGCCCGTTTGCCAAAAAGTAAGCCATGGTGGAGGCTCTGTGATGTTCTGGGTGACTTCGTTCCTGTCACTGGCTCCATGAACCAAGGCCAATATTTACGAATTTTAAATGAAAATGCATTTTCTTCTGGAGACAGGCTTATTGGACAATCGTTCATTCTGCAACAGGATAACGCCCCATGCCACAAAGCAAAGATGATTACAACATTTTTGAAGGATGTTGGAGTTACAACTTTGGACTGGCCACCTCAAAGTCCAGATTTAAATATAATTGAAAACGTCTGGTCTCTTATGAAACGTAAGAGAGCAGTATTGTTAAATAAAACCAGAGAGGAGACAATTTCTGAGGTCACTTCCCTTTGGGAAGAGATATCTCCAGAGATCATCCAAAATTTAATAGATTCAGTACCGGGACGCCTGAAAAAAGTTATTGAAACTAAAGGAAATTATATATTTTACTAATTTCTTCTTTTCCTTAAGTTTTTTTAAGTTTAAACATTGTTATTGGTAATTAAAGGTACTTGTCAAAATACTTATGCCACCACATGAAAATTACTTTAGCTTATATTTTTTCAAGTTCATATGAAGAAATGTTGAATTAATTATTTTTAAGTTTGTATTAGCACTAAGTCAAACAGAAAAAAAATTCATTGAGTTATGTTAAGCCGTTGCAAAGTTATATAAAAACTTTACCTTTTTTTTTTGTCAAAATAATTATGCCAACTAGTGTATTGCTTGCCATTAAAGAAATATACAGTCAAGTTCCAATAATTCGTAATGCCACGGGGATCAGATTTTTTACGAATTGCGCGGGATTTCGAATTATCGAGGTTCAACAAAGAACATTTAGGATTAACATGGTTTTTATATTGTAGATAATGTTTATATATTTCTTAATTGTTGGACTCAAGAAATCAATATAATTACATTCATTTGTACTTTTTATATATTAAATGCAAATTAAATTAGTCAATTATTCGTACATTTTTTCGACATTCACGCATTGATTGTACGCCCAAGAAGAAAGCAGCAAACTAATAGAAAACAAGTAAGAAATCTGTAGTCGAGTGTACCCGACTACGACAGCCCCTTTGCCAACATGTGCAGCCGTACACACTCATACTCATACATACACACAGTTCTGCACATACTTACCAATTGCGCGCGCCTTTTATCCCCACGTGCTCTATAGTCAGTCTGTCAGTCTGTCCGTCCGATCGTCCGTATGAACGCCTGTTTCTCAGAGACCAAACAACCAAATTTATACCTAGATTCATTATTTTTGTACGCTTTACAAGATTGTTTTAGATTTTTAAATTTCCTCTCCTAACCCCCTTTGAAAAAAACGATTATTAATCAAAATTTTCAGCCGATTGAATTTCTTTTTGGCATTATTTTGATTATTTCTACGTGTTACATACTTTTAGATTTTGCAAATTTCCATTACCTCCGCTTTGCTCTTTTTTATGGCAAAGGGGCTAAAAAAAATTCATTGCGTAAAAAAACAAACACTAAAAATAGTTATGGGTGGCAGTGGTATTGGTAGTCGTGTCGATTGTCTTCATAGACCTAATTCCCAAATGGTGTTCGGTGAAAAATGTATCACGCGAGAATATACTACAAGCAAGCGCAAAACGCATACACTTACAAAACTAGAATTAAAGACTGACACATGGTCAATACTGCAGCCAATGCCTGTTAGCATTGGAATGCTACAAACAAGGGTTAAAAAAAGAAAACAAAAGAACAAATACATTACAAAAACAAACGCAAAACGACGCTAATTGAATTAGCTATAATATACAGACGGATCTTCTCTAGCATCGGGCTATGTTCTGCTATCCAGTGGATATTAAAGTGACCAATATGGTGCACTGAAGCGGACGTTTTTTGCGACATTCCTATAGAACAATATAATAGTTATTCCATAAAAGCTACTAGTAATACTATCATTACTCATCCATCAGCAAAGCAAAACTGCAACATTCCCAACTGTAAGATCCAGTTAACAAAACAGACATTGTGGCAACATGGATTTACGTAATCTTTGCCTGCTTCTAAATGTGGATAATTTAAAAGGTGCGTTAACAAATGATTATTGGTGTTGCGGAAACTTCTGCTTTCCCTATATATATTATTCCGAGCACCCGGAATTATCCTTAACGAACTTTCTGTCAACCGGACACAAAGATCTCAGTTATGGACGGACGTGCAGCATTTAATATATAAAAATACAAATTGTGTTTTTCCCAGAATTCATTTCCTATAGGCTTTTGGCGTTATTTTCTGCAAATAGATAATGAGCTTGACAATGATTGTATAAGTTGCTAATCCTTTAAAGTAGTTAAATGTATTTGTAAATAAGTTTTGAGATATTCTAATATAAATCAGGAAACTGCTCTTGAGCTGGCAATATGTTAATAATAATATAAATTTGATATTTATCTTTTTATCTTTTGGTTTTTTATAGCTAAACTGTCATCTCTGCCACAAATAAAACTACCGAAAATAAGCCGCACACGTCGCATGTTTCGAAGTTCCCAAGAGAATGTGAGCAGTAAAAGTAAAGCTACAGGAAAGGGAACGGGAACAGGCACAAGTACAGATTTAGGCAATGAGACAGGTGCATTTAGTGCATTACAATTTATTAATCGTACACCGCAGCGAATATCTACAATAAGCTCATTCATGCATGAACAAACGGGATCCGTATCAGATCATTTGCATCCCAATGCTGGAACCTATTTCAGTGCTGGTAGTCTTGATGATGACTACTATGCACCGAATGTACGTGACGTCTCGCGTCCAATCAGTCCGGTTAAAATGCCAAAAGCTAACACTAGCAATGAGGCATCAGACTCCAGCAGCGTCAATCTAAAGCAGAAGCTTCAGAATGGCTATAAAAGTCTTAGCAAGTTGCGTCTAAAGCATCTGTTTGCAAAGCAAACAATAATTAGACGGGACGGCATCGAAATACAGCATTACGTCGATCAATATGAGGCAGATAGACATATTGAGCAATCCGAACAGATGCATCGTGATCGCGCGATAGCTGAGAACTATGATATACACATTAGTGTGTTGCCCATAACCAGGAAGAATACAATAACGGAGCAGCAGGAGAAGCCAGAGCAACAGCTACAGCAATCAAGGAACTGTCGCAGTAATGCTGTGCAAAGCGGCGATGAGAACGGTATTGAGACAATATTTGCAATGTCATCAGCTTTACGAAAGAAGAAGATAAAGGGTATAGCATCAACCAGATTTTCAAAAGTGCGGCAGCCAACACTTCAAATGACTGTACAGTATCAAGAGGAAGAAAACGAACCGGAACAGAAACATGAACAGGAACAAGAATATGAAAAAGAGAGAGAAGAGCAAAGGGAAAAAAAGCCCGTACGTGAAATGGTACGTCAGAATATAAAACGCTTGCGTAAGTCTATAAGGCGCGTGAATCACTCTAGACAGAGTCGAAAGACGCATAGTTCCTATGATGATATGGATGTCGGAATAAGTACGGGCAGCATATTGCGTGGGCGATTGCGTCGCTTCACATTCAGTGATCAGTTGCAACAACGTGGGAATAAGAGTTTTAAGGAGAAGGTACCGCAATCGATAAAACAAAACACAGAGCAACAACAGTCGAAAGAAAGAACTACTGGAATAGGCGCACACTTTGACCGTCCTATTACAATGTTGAATGAAAAATTACAACAACTCAAGCTTTATTTACTGCCAACGGAAAGACCACAGGTGGCTAAGAATACCGTAGGTCATGAGCCTATCGAGATTGATGATGAAGAGTTACCAGCAACTTATCATTCCAGCGATAGCAGCGAAAGTGATATCGATCAAGATGAAAGTGCCGAAAAAGTATATGGTAAACTTGAATCCTTAAAAAAGGACCAAGAACAACAACAGCCAAAGAAACACCAACATCATCAGCATATGCAATCACCTATTGTGGTAAAGCAACGGCAAACTATACCAATCCTATCGGAGTTGCAAACGCATGCTCAGGAATCGGTAGCTTGGAGCAATGATTCATTTGAGGAGAATGGTACAATGGAGCAACGGCAGTTAGTAAACTCTGGCAATGAATATCCGAGAGTGCTAGTCCATCAACAACATACCGATGCCTATGAATCCACTTTATTTATTGCGGTTACAACAACGCCACCTTCAGCTGCTGACAAACAACGCTCCACAAGTCATCATCCGTGTGTGCCCAGCAGAAATCGAACTGATCCAAACGAGTTTTGGACACCACCGGTGCTATATGAATCCAAAAGCATTGACATTTTTGAAAGCGACGGCGGTGCTGCATTTGCTGGTTTTGATGAGGCGCTCCGCAATGCACCCGTGCTAAGGATTAGCACCGGTAGCAGCTGTGATAGTGGCGATGAAGCCGATGATAGCAGTTCAAATGTGACTAAAATATGTGTACAGACTCCTCAAATAGCCAACAGTAGAGAGAGCCTTATGGAGAAAAAGAAGTTGGAAGAGAGCGTGCCTAGGGTGCATGACGATATTGATAATGATTATAATGATAATGATAATGATGAGGATGTTGATGATATTGATGATGTTGATGATAATGGTGATGATGATGATGATGATGATGATGATGATGATGATGATGATGATGATGATGATGATGATGATGTTGATGAGGATGATAGGGATGAGGGTGATAAGGATGTTCAAGATGATAATAATATCAAAAATAATAATGACGCAGAGCATAATAATGTTAAAAATTATAATCATGATGATCTTGATAATAAGCAAAAGAAAAAGTCATTAAGTCAACAGTCATATGAATGGGAACGGCCACCTTCAATGTCGCCGCCTCCACCACCATTGCAGGGACGACAACCATCTGCTGCATCAACAAATTTGTATGATACGCTGCTGTCGCCAGTGCCCAGCAGCAAACAACGAACATCAATTATAATCACAACAACAGCAACAACAATAGCAGCCGCCACACAACCCCCAACAAGTTTAGTCGAAGCGCCATCGTTAGCTGAAGATGTCAAAATTCCACAACGTACCAGCTATGCCATGTCACGACCAGCTAGACCATTGGTCAAAACTAGCTCTCTGCGTCTGACATATAAGGAGCAAATGCTTCCCAAAGATGTGGGCAAAGTTAATAAGCTAATTTCACGTTTCGAAGGTAAGCCACGACTATATGGGCGTCGGTTACACAGCGAGGAGCTAACCATATGCAGTGATGGTGATGGAGAGCAAATGCATACAGAAACAGATCTGCGGGCTATACCAACACCTGAGAGTGTTAAAGGATCGACTATAGTGAACATCTTAGCTGCAGAGCAACCGCTTATTAATTGTAAAAAAAACAACAATAGCACTAATAATAACAATGATAACAATGATAACAACAGTAATAACTTCAACCAGGAGTTATCTCAATATCAAATACAGCTTTATTTAAGTCGTCAAAATTCAAATTGCAGTCGCAGCGAATATGGCTCACCGCTCTCCTATCCTTATACCATCCATCGATGTCATAGTTCAACACCCATACTGGCAACATCCATTTCACATAATACGACTGTTTCCGGGCAATCACTTGCCCCCCAATCACAAATACTTCAACAACGTGCCCAGACCCGACGTAGTCGACGCTCTATAAACCCGGAAGATGACAACTTCTACAGCTTTGATAGCGATGAAGGTGCGTAATATGTTCATTTAATCCACCACTAATCCCAGATCATTATTTACTATATGATGTTTCCAGAGAACAGCTATTATTCCATAAGTCCATCGAGCAGCAGTCGCTATGTGGTTGAAATTTAATTCTTAAAATCTAATATTTCAACATATTTTTTATTTCCTATTAACTTCTTATAGTTAAAATAAAATATAAATCCAAAAAATTAATGTACTTCCATCCGAAATATATCGATACTTCTTTACATTTAGATTTTGCGAACATAATTCATAAAATTCAAATAAATCTAAAGCCATGATATTATACACAGATTTGTATTTTTATTTTAAGAATAATTTAAGTATGATCACATCTGATCGCCAAATTGGTATGTGCCCCCAATATCAAAGGTAAACACACAGTCCAAAGCCACCATTTAAAAAAAAAATAAATAAACTTGGTTACTGCAAGAAAGCAATCAACAAGCGCTCAATTTAGGTGCATTTAATATGGGGCTAATATACAAGGTGGGTAAGAGAAACTAATTTCCTTTTTCCGGTGTCATGTGTGGAATCCTGTTTCCACGTTAGATATACAAAGTTGCGTTACCAATAACCATAAAAGAAGTTACCAAAATCAACTGGTGCTGATGATAATCCAGTATTGATTTGGGGCTCATGACAAATATTGTTGTAAAAAAGTAAATAGATAAATATATAATGGAAAATATATTCATCTTCTTATCAAAATTCAACAACTGATAAAAATCGTTATTAAAGCTTTAAATCGTAGGCACAATTATATTAAAAAGAAAACAAGTAAGAAATCTGTAGTCAAGTGTACCCGACTACAAGAGACCCTTTGCCTACATATACAGCTATACACACACATACTCACACATACACACAGTTCTGCACGTACTTAATTTAATATAACTTCCGTGTCTATTGTTTAATCTTAACGAAATTCACAACTTGGATCAGGAACGGTCTAATATAGCGTACGAACATAACGAATCTAGATTAAAAATTTCGTTGCTCTAGCTCTTATTATGCGCACATCACTTTACCCCCCGAGCACAATAACACCACTTTAAATAATGTATAACTTCCGAATTTTTTGATCAACCCTGCCCAGATTTACAACATAGATCAAGAATGGTATAATTATGATGTGTGCCGAATAGAAATTCAACCGATTAAAAATTGTGCTTAATATTCGTCTTCTTCGAATTGCGTGGGTCAGGGGAGGAAATTCAAATATCAAAAACAAACTGGTGTAGCGTACGAAAACAACGAATCTAGATTTCAAATTTGGTTGCTCTAGCTCTTATAGTCTCTGAGAAACAAGCGTTCATACGGACAGACGGACATGGCTAGATCGACTCGTCTTGTCGTCCTGACCAAGAATATATATACTTTATGGAGTCTTCGATGATTATTTCTACCTGATACATACTTTTGGATTTCACACATTTCCAATATTTTAGTAGTGCGCGCAATATAAGAGCTAGAGCAACGAAATTTGGAATGTAGATTCGTTGTTTTTACGCTATAAGAGTTTATTTTAGATTTTCAAATTTCCTCCCCTGACCAACGCAATTCGAAAAAATCGATTATAAGGAACAATTTTTAACCGATCAAATTCTTTTTCGCACCCATATTAAGTAGACCATTCCTAATCTACGTTGTGAATTTCGTTAAGATTGAACAATAAACACGGAAGTTATAAAACATTAAGTACCGCGCTATAGAGCGTGAGGGGCTGAAAGGCACGCGCAATGGCTAAACACGTGCAGAGCTGTGTGTATGTATGAGTATGTGTGTGTATGGGTGTATATGTAGGCAAAGGGGCTCTCGTAGTCGGGTACACTCGACTACAGACTTCTTACTTGTTTTGATTTAAAAAAACAAATTTAACATCATATTAAAATAATCTTTATAATTAATTTGTGCCCGCCCTTAAGAAAAACTGTAAAATCCAATAACGTCCTTGGAGTCGTATTATACATAATTGTTATAAATTATAATAATAAAGTTACATAAATTTAATATTACTTAAAACTAGATTAAAAGAGCAAAAAATCCAAAATAAATAAATTATAATAAATAAAAGAAATATATTTTAACATAACAAAAGTCCAAAAAAGGAGAAGTTTATACAAAAATTTTACTGCAGAATAATATATTCTCAAGCCGATTTTTAGGCCCTTTGCCTTTTTGTAAACAAGTAAGAAGTCTGTAGTCGAGAATACCCGACCTTTTTGCACCTTTTAACCGCCCGCGCTCTATAGCGTGGTGCCTAATGTTGTATAACTTCCGTGTTTATTAATCAATCTTAACGAAATTTACAATGTATATCAGGAATGGTCTTATTACAAAAAGGCAAAGGAGCTAAAAAGAAGCAAAGCGGAGCTATTGGAAATGTGCAAAATCGAAAAGTATGTAACACATAGAAATAATCATCGGAGACCCCATAAAGTTTATATATTCTTGATCAGGACGACAAGACGAGTTGATCTAGCCATGTCCGTCTGTCCGTTCGTCCGGCTGTATGAACGCCTGTTTCTCAGAGACTATAAAAGCTTGAACAACCAAATTTTAAACTTAGATTTGTTATTTTCGTACGCTATACAAGCTTGTTTTAGACTTTGATTTCCTCCCCTGACCCCCGAATTTTGAAAAAAACGATTACTAAGCACAATTTTTAACCGATCTAATTTCTTTTTGGCACATGTCATAATTGGACTATTTTTGATCAACATTGTGAATCTGGGTAAGATTGATCAAAAAACTTGGAAGTTATACATCATTAAATGTGCCGTTATGGAGCCCGGGGGGTTAATTTGTGCACGCAAAATAAGAGCTAGAGCAACCAAATTTGGTACCTAGATTCTTAATGTTCGTACGCTTTGCAAGTTTGTTTTAGATTTTCGAATTTTCTTCCCTGACCCCCGCAAATTTGAAAAAATCGATTATAAGGCACAATTATCCACTATTCAAATTTCTTTTATATATAGATATATTATGTAAAGCATTATTGATCTACATTCTGAATTTCGTTAAGATTGAACAATAAACACGGAAGTTACAGAACATTAAGTATCGCGCAATAGAGCGCGGGGGCTAAAAGGCTTTAAATACGTGCAGAACTGTGTGTATGTGTGAGTATGTGTTTGTATGGCTGTATATGTAGACAAAGGGGCTCTCGTAGTCGGGTATACTCGACTACAGATTTCTTACTTGTTCATTATGACTTAGTATTGAATTTAATCTTCCTACCAAGGTTAACCCATTTTACAGTTTTAGTCTTAGCAATGTGTCCCTTTAGTATATAGAATATAAGATATATAAAAGTCAGAGAAATCTTTACTAAACTTCATACAGACCATATGTAGGTATGTAACTGCAATATAAACACATACTTTACCCATTTGAAATGCATTAAGGGCTCACACATATGTTCAACCCTGCAAATTTATTTGACACGTTACCTCCGTAGACCAGTCACCTAATAAAACTGCAATGCCCGTTATACAGACACCACCGGGTGGTCAGTGAATGGTAAGCGGTACTTCGTTTTAGAGCTTAAATTTTGAAATGGAATGTATGATACACGCTCATTTACTTATTGTATATATACATAAATATATGTGTATATATATATATATATATATGTATATATATATATATATATGTGTATATATATAAATGTGTATATATATATATATATATGTGTGTATACAATTATATTTTATATATATGTAAATTTATTATATCAATTTCTGGCACGGGAAATTTGCGGTACATTTAAATAAAATATTTTTATATAGTTATTCGAGTCAAATCTTTTTTATATGTATATACTGCCTTTACATCGATATTATATATATTTTTTGCATTCTGTAACAATAATAAAATAAAATTCGAAAACTCAATTGGACAAATTCTTTTGTAATAACGCTAAACATAAAAAAATTGCATAAGATTTTTGATCATGTAAAGGAAGTATATTGAACTTTTCATAACCCAACTTATTTTATTAATATAAAAAAATTTGCCTTTGTTTTGTAGAATGAGTTGCCTTTCGATAACTTGCTACTGGGTTCCCATACTGCATAAAAAGGGTGAGGACTGCCAGATCAGCAATTTAGTGGCTGTTTCATCCACTTTTGGGAGGCCACAGCCACTAAGAAACCCATTTGAGCCATTTTTGAAAGATAGGTGATGAACAAAAAAAAGTCCACAATTTACTTTTTCTCTAGCAAATACATAAATCGGAAATAGGATTTTTAAAACCTCGCAAACCTGATCATAATGTCAAAAGCATAGGTTTAAGTTGTGTAAGGTATGTTTTAAAAACCCACAAAGGCAGAAGTTTGAGGTTAAAGCGAAAGCCACATAAAAAGGAAAATAAAGCAAAAACATTGTAGCCGTGTGTAGCCGACTACGAAAAGCCTGTTACCCCAGAGTTTATATATAATGTCTTGAGTATTGTTAACTGCTGGTTTTAAATATAGAACATAAAAATTTACCTCTATTAATGTTAAAGAACGAAAAAAGGAGCAATATTCAATTTTCGAAAAAAAGAAAACGATAAATAAAACAAAATAAGAAGAACGTTGATGACGACAATGTTATTATTGTTGATGATATCATTCCACGGCGTGGCATTTGTTATATGGGGCTGTTTGCTTATTTCTTTGTATATGTATATGTGCAGGCATATTTCCTGTGTATGACTCAAGTTTTGTCGACACTTTTATTGATTATTTTCTCCCAATTATATATTAAATATTTTATATTTTTTGCTTTTGACTACAAAAGGATTTTAAATTTGTGATTGTGCATAGGCCAAAGAACTAAGTATGAACCACATTCCAAACAAATAAACAAAATATACCAGAGCAGAGCAAATGACATCATGAACCAAAACACCCGGATCATAAACATTTGTGTTGTTCAAAAAGCTCAAAAGTAAACGTATTTTATATAATGTTACTGTTAGTTATTGTTTTATCGCTTTAAGGTTAAAATGCACATGAATGGAAAACAGAAAAACAAAAACTTGATCAAGAGCTAATGACGCATTTGCCGGGATTGAAACTAAGCTTTTGTCAAATCACAGAGCCTAACAATAAAGAATAATAACAAAAATAACAACAAATTTTATAAATCTACAATATTTCTTATCTCAAATAGCCAAATAATTAAAAATTTCAACCAATAACCTTTATTAAAGATTATTTTTCTTTATATTTATTGCAATTTAAGAAAATAACCTTAATTTAAATAAATGCTATTAAATATTTTATTGACTCAAAAAATTTTTCCATTAGCTCCGCTTTGCTTCTTTTTTATGGCAAAGGAGCTAATTAACAGCGGACGATCACTAGCGAACTGATGTCAAACTCCAGCCCCCCTTAGTGGACCCAGACTGACAAAAGCACTGAAAAAACACAAGTCAATTTACACTAAAAATATTTGAATACATATGCTACATAGAAACAAGCTCAAATATCCAATCATACATTTATACACATATATACGCACACTACAGCAGCTGCTACTAATTGTAGCAAAACCTGATTTGAGCCAACAATAAAATGTGTACCCAAATTTGGGTTCTAGGTGAAAAATTAAATTTAACTGTGGAATGTATGTTTAGAGTAACCTAATAAAAGTTACATGACAAATTTTAAAAATTATTAATAATTTGAATACATCATTACTTTAGAGCATAATATGTTATTTTTTTTTTATTAATTCTTATTAGACATCAATAAAAGTAATACAGGCTATAATAATAATAGTGTCAACCAGCAAGTGAAACTCTTAAAAGCAACAAAAAGAGTAACACAGCCACGCGTCACAGCCAGTGTTGCCAGAACTTCATGAGCAAAAGTGGCAGAAAATAGTAAAATTAAAAATTCATATAGCTGAATAAATTCTTGAGGAATTCACCAAAAAAAAAAGGTCCCCATCTCAAAAAATCAGTAGTTTTTTCCTCCATTTGCCTCAAGCAAAATAGCAATTCTAAAATTGAAAATATCTAGAATTGTGGCTGATAGCAAATCCATTTTCAAAATACCTAGAAATGCCATTAAGTGCTTAAAATGGCAGCCCTGGTCACAGCGAGCAACGGTGACAACAGAGAGAGAGTCTAAATAGAAGAGAAAATGTAACCTACTCAAATTGAGTTTACTTGCTTTGAGTTAAAACTGACGCTTTAGCAAGCGCGCGTTGCGCACGCTTGTATGCATAAAAGTATCTAACACAATATTTATTCAACATAGAAACATATAATACACGCAAATGCAAATATGTATATATATATATTTTTTTTATTTATATTCTGTAATCAATAGTCAATTCTGACTTTGCCATATAATAATTTGTTATTTTTCTCTTTTGGGTTGTTTAATCAACAGAGAAAAAAAAATTGAACAGAAGTAAAGCAATGTATTTAGACCGACGCTTTGAACTCACTGATGATACAGTGGTTGATTTTGCTGCTGTTTTACTGCTATTGGCGTCCTACGTATAACCGTTACTGTAGCTTTTTTTTTTTTTTAATTTGGACTCATTCTGATTTATTTGCTTTAACCACATTTGTAAAAAAAAAAATTTTTGGGTGCGGTAGGCTTTCATAATTATACAGACACGAAAATTGATACACACGTTTGCAATTTCAAAAACAAATTAATAAAAACAATTAAGCATTTCTAAATGCATGAAATTATCATTTTTGTTTATTATATTACGTATTGTATGTGAATTTGTTTATGCCAAGAAATTAATGAACAATCCACACATATACAACGCACAAGAAAAAAATTTTAAGTAAATAAGAAAATTTTCTATTTCAATAACTAACTACATACAGGCGTCAGTGTCTCTCACTCGGACCGGCGCTAACGATGCTGCTTTTACTATACAAATACACGCGACACACAACCGCACACAATAAAAACAAAATGATGACTACCTTTAGCTAGGTTGCAGATATATAAATTATAATATATATTAAGAATTCATATCATTCATGGTCACACTGATTGCACGAATAGTGCTGCCACACTTTAAAATAAAATAACTATTTCTTATCGATTATGGGCAGTGTTGCTTTGAGAACGATTTTTACATATACATGTGCTTGAGTACTCGATGTAAGTTTATTCTAATACTGAATCTAAGAATATTTAAAAAATAAAGATTTTAACGGCCTAAACATTTTTTTCTATTATATCAGATATGTAACAAATGCTATCTATTTTTTATGCTCGTTGCGATTAAATGGAACTAGTTTAATATTAGCAATGGAAAATCGAACTGCTTTAAATGTCAAGGACACGAAAAATCACAACAAACGTTGCAGTAAACACAATAATAATTAAAAGCAACTTAAAAGTTTGGCTAGAAACTTAAATAAAATTAAAATCAATATATGGTAGAACTTGGCAGAAGCAATCATCATGTCTGATAATTCTACGATCACAACACCCATTCAAAAGCCATATAATAACAGTAGCAAGAATCCTGCATTGGTTAAAACAAAGCTTCCGGCTACCGTACAATCACCATCACCACAGCAAATATGGACGGATGAGGTAGAAAGTCCTTTATGGCTCTCCTCATTGCACAGTGTGCTTTTCATCATCTCGTGCGCTTTGGCCGTATTCATAGTGTTTCGTAATGTACTTACTTGGTAAGTGGACTGTACTATATGCTTATAATATGAGTTTGCATATACTTACTAAACTTGCATATTTTAAGGTGTACATTAATGATGTTCGGATAATAGTTTAATATTCTCTTAATATGTTATTGTTCCTGATTTGACTGATTCGTTGATAAATATTTTAGAAGTGCAGTAAAAAGAGCAATCTAACTTGATAGAATAATCAGAGGGCATAGCTTATTTAGTTTAGCTATATGTATATGAAATAATTTTTTAAAGATACATTCGCATAAAAGTACCGTTATTTGGTGAAGGGCAACTTTC
Organism: Zygothrica quintamaculata; assembly: GCA_037044455.1. NCBI lineage: Eukaryota > Metazoa > Arthropoda > Insecta > Diptera > Drosophilidae > Zygothrica > Zygothrica quintamaculata. The sequence goes on from JBAMBS010001393.1 coordinate 143,563, forward strand.
TTTTTAGCCCCTTTGCCATAAAAAAGAGCAAAGCGGAGCTAATGGAAATGTGCAAAATCCAAAAATATGTAACAGATGGATATAATTATCGGAGACTCCATAAAGTATATATATTCTTCATCAGGACGACAAGACGATTCGATCTAGCCATGTCCGTCTGTCTATCTGTCCGTCCGTCCGTCCGTCTGTCCGTCCGTATACTATAAGAGCTAGAGCAACCAAATTTGGAATCTAGATTCTTTATGTTCGTACGTTTTACGAGTTTGTTTTAGATTTTAAAAGTTTTTCCCATGACCCCCGCAATACGAAAAAAAACGATTATTAAGCACAATTTTCATTCTATCAAATTTCTTTTAAGCACACATAATAAACAGAGCACTCTTGATCTTTAATTTCGTTAAGATTGAACAGTAAACATGGAAGTTATTCAACATTAAGTACCGCCTTATAGAGCGCGGGGGGCTAAAACGCGCCCGTAATGGCTAATTACGTTTACAACTGTGTGTATGAGTTACTATGTGTGTGTATGCCTGTATATGTAGGCAAAGTGTTTTCTGTAATCAGGTACACTCGACTACAGATTTCTTACTTGTTGTCTTTTAACAAAGACAATCTAGGGCGAATAAAGAGCAGCTCTCAGGATGCAAATATCATACAAAAATTTGTTTAAAAAGTTTTTAGAAGCATGACTTATGAATTGAAATGAGCCATAATTTTGTGTAATAAAATGCGATGTACACATATATGCAATATAAATACACAATAACACTACCAAAACACTGTTCATTCATTCTTTGTACATCGAACATAATTAATAAAATAAATCAAATATGTGCGGTGGTTAACTGCAGCTGAACTTAAAAATGGCGGTGTCAAAAATTGATTTTAAATTAACTTTATATCTTAATAAGTTAAACACAATTAAAAAAAGTTTTAAATAAAATTGAATTAATATTGCGCTCAGAGCTTAAATAGCCTTTCAGAACTGTACATATATAATCAATACATATACATTTATATCAGTCGCTGTTATTGAGATCAGCTGTTTTTCCTTGTCTCTCTGTATTCGTGCGGACTGAGCTGCGATTCCACTTGTATTCTCCAAATTCAGTTGGTTTGCAGACTCTGACACAGAGACAGCGTATAAAAGCTCTAGCTGTGATTGACTTTCAAACCTTTATTCGTATGGATAAATTTATTGAACTTTTTTACCTGCCCAATAGGCATTTGCAGAGCTTCTGGGGCGCATCCGGTGATTTTTGGCAATCTCAATGGGACAAGTTTATTGATAAATTTGGTAAGTTGGGCAAAACAAAGGAATTAAAGCTAAGATACACTATATTAAATATAAGAATATTCTTTTAATATTATAAGTATCTTTAAATGCGCATGCATTTACGACTTTGGAGTCTGAAAATGTTTAAGTTTCATTGTATGTATGTTGTATGTGTGTGTGTGACTGTTTCGTATCACAAATTGCACTTTTCCTTGCATTTAGTCCACAATAAAGTGCAACTGTTTTGTTTACTTATTTAAGCTAATACACAAATATATATATATATATATACTTTATGGGGTCTCCGATGATATATATATATATATATATATATATATATATATATAAACTATTGTATAGACATAAAATAAAAAAAAATAATGTTTTCGTATTTGTATCTTTGTTGCAATGATAACTGTGTCTGAGAATAAAAAATTGCTTCGTCATTCAATTAAATATTTACATTTAATAAACCCCTTGCCATAAAAAAGAAGGAAAGCGGAGCTAATTGAAATGTGCAAAATCCAAAAGTATGTAACATATAGAAATAATCATCGGAGACCCCATAAAGTATATATATTCTTGATCAGGGCGACAAGACGACTTGATCTAGCCATGTCCGTCTGTCCGTCCGTCCGTCTGAACGCCTTTTTCTCAGAGACTGCAAGAGCTAGAGCAACCCAATTTGAAATCAAGATTCGTTATTTTCGTACGCTATACGATTTTGTTTTAGATTTCTGAATTTCCTCCGCTGACCGCCGCAATTCGAAAAAAAAACTATTATTAAGCACAATTTTCAAACGATTGAATTTTTTTTTTGGCACACATCATAATTAAATCAATTTTAATCGATGTTGTAAATCAAAAAACTCGGAAGTTATACATCATTAAAAGTGGTGTTATGCAGCCCGTGGGGGCTAAGTGGTGCGCGAAAATAAGACCTAGAGCAACCAAATTTGGAATCTAAATTCTTAATGTTTGTACGGTTTACAAGTTTTAGATTTTAGAATTTCTTCTCCTGACCACCGCAATACGAAAAAAACTATTATAAACCACAATTGAAAATTGTGCTTAATAATCGTGTTTTTCAAATTGCGGTGATCATGGGGAAAAAATTTAAAAATCTAAAACAAAACTAATCTAGCTTACGAGCATAGCGAATCTAGATTTTAATTTTGGTTACTCTAACTCTTATAGTCTCTGAGAAACAGGCGTTCATACGGACGGACAGACGGAAGGACGGACATGGCTAGATCAACTCGTCTTGTCGTCCCGATTAGGAATATATCTACTTTATGAGGTCTCCGATGATTATTTCTATCTATTAAATACTTTTGGATTTTGCATATTTCCATTAGGTTCGCTTTGCTTCTTTTTTATAGCAAAGGGGCTAATAAAGGGACTTAAACATAATGGATGCTCGTTTAAAAGATAAGTTAAATTGTACACTTTTCAGATACTTAAGAAATATGTGAAGCTTTGTAATCTCTCTATTTTTCAAAAAAGTTAAGCTTTACGATTACATAAAAATGTTTACCTCATTTTACTCCCTTTAAAAAGAAATAAAACCTAGTAAATATATGTAACACACCGAATAAAGCATCGGTAATCCGATTAAGCATATATACATAGATATATACTTATAATCAATTTGGCTGTCTTATAGGTGATGATCCAATGATGCTCTGGGTGTATGGGACAACCATATTTACAATGGTTTTTTACTGGACTGTGGGTGGTATTTACACATTTATGGATCTGACCAATCGACCAGCATGTATTCGTAAATATAAAATACAACCTGGCACTAATGACCCAGTTGAGGCTAAACGTCTTTTAAAGGTAATAACAATAACAATTAAGAAGTCTGTAGTCGAGTGTACCCGACTACGAGAGCCCCTTTGCCTACATATACAGCCATACACACACATACACATACATTCACACAGTTCTGCACGTACTTTAAGCCCTTTAGCCCCCGCGATCTATTACGTAATACTTAATGTTCTGTACCTTGCGTTTCTATTTTTCAATCTTAACGAAATTTACAATGCAAATCCATAATGCTTTAAATAATATGTGTGCCAATGAAAATTTTAATAGTTAAAAATTGTGCCTTATAACTGATTTTTTAAAATTGCGGGCGTCAGGGGAGAAAATTTGAAAATCTATAAAATACTCGTATAGCGTTCGAACATAACGAATCTAGATTTCAAATTTGATTGCTCTAGCCTTATTTAGCGCGCACTACTATACCCCCCGGGCCCAATAACACCACTTTTAATTATGTATAACTCCCGAGTTTTTTGATCAATCCTACCCAGATTTACAACATTGATGAAGAATTGTCTAATTTGATGTGTGCCAAAAAGAAATTCATCGGTTGAAAATTGTGCCTAAAAATCGTTTTTTGCGAATTGCGGGGGTCTGGGAAGGAAATTTAAAAACTAAAACAAACTTGTACAGCGTACGAAAACAATGAATCTAGATTTCAAATTTGGTTGCTTTAGCTCTTACAGTCTCTGAGAAACAGGCGCTCATGTCGTCTTGATCAAGAATATATATACTTTATGGAGTCTGCGATGATTATTTCTATCTGTTACATACTTTTGGATATTGCAGAGGGCTGCCAGATATTGAGAGTGTGAAATAGCTGATTTATAGATTTACATGAAATAGGTTTATAGATTTACATGAAATAGGGACCTTTTTTTTTTTTTTTAGTCGACGATCAAAATTATATCCAATTTTCGCATTTTTCTTCTCCCAGAAGCAAATTGTCGAATTTTTTTTTTTTTTTGCTCACCACCTCAATTTCAAAAGTGGCTGAAATTATATATTTAGTGGCTGTGGGCCTCCAAAAGTGGTTGAAACAGCCACTAAATGGCTGATCTGCCAGCCCTGATTTCCAATAGTCTGCTTTGGTTCTTTTTTATGGCAAAACGTAGATCAATAATAGTCTATTAGCCCCTTTGCCATAAAAAAGAGCAAAGCGGAGCTAATGGAAATGTGCAAAATCTTAAAGTATGTAACACATAGAAATAATCATCGAAGACACCATAAAGTATATATATTCTTAATCAGGATGACAAGATGAGTCGATGTAGCCCTGTCCGTCTGTCTGTCCGTGCGTCCGTCTTTCCGACAGTCCGTCCGTCTGTCCGTCCGTCTGTCCGTCCGTCCGTATGAACGCCTGTTTCTCAGAGACTATAAGAGCTAGAGCAACCAAAATTGAAATCAAGATGCGTTATTTTCGTACGCTATACGAATTTGTTTTAGATTTTTGAATTTCCTCGCCTGACCCAATTCGAAAAAATGATTATTAAGCGAAATTTTCAACCGACTAAATTTCTTTTTGGCACAAATCATAATTGGACAATTCTCTATATATTTGTGAATCTAGGTAAGATTGATCAAAAAACTCGGAATTTATATATCATTAAAACTGTCATTATGGTGCCCTGTGGGGCTAAGTGGTGCGCGCAAAATAAGAACTAAAGCAACCAAATTTGAAATCTAGATTTGTAATATGCGTACGCTTAACGAGTTTATTTTAGATTTTGGAATTTCCTCCCCTGACCCCCGCGGTACGAAAAAAAACTATTATTTAGCACAATTTTCGATCAAATTTCTTTTTAACATACATAATAAATAAACAATTCTTGATCTACATTGTGATTTTTGCTAAGATTAAACAGTAAACACGGAAGCTATATAACATTAAGTAACGCGCTATTGTGAGCGGTGGGCTAAAAGTCGCGCGCAATGTCTAAGTTTGTACAACTAAGTATATGTGTGAGTGTATGCTTTTGTATGTTGGCAAAGGGCCTGTCGTAGTCAGGTTCACTCGACTACAGACTTCTTACTTGTTTTCCTTGCATTCAGGTTATATGGCGTGTTATTTGCAATCAACTCTTTGTTGGAATACCTTTGGCATATCTCAGCTACAAATTGATGACATTACGAGGCTTAAGCGATATAAGGGAGTTGCCTACATTTCATTGGGTATGCTTTGAGCTGACTGTATGTATATTAATGGAGGAACTTGGATTTTACTACTCCCATCGACTTCTGCATCATAAGCAAATCTATAAGTTTATACATAAGCAACATCATGAATGGACAGCGCCTATATCAGTTACAGCCATATACTGTCATCCCATTGAACATATATTTAGTAATCTGTTGCCACCATTTTTTGGTGTATTTGTAATGGGAAGCCATGTTGCCACCGCTTGGCTATGGTTTACTCTGGCTATACTCTCAACGCTAAATGCGCACTCTGGTTATCATTTACCATTTTTTCCCAGTCCCGAAGCGCATGATTTTCACCATCTTAAGTAAGTGCTGTGTAATATTTATTGTTTATTAAAAAGTTATACTATTTAAAGTTAAATTTAATTTAAAATAATTTGCTTGTAGATTTAATAACTGTTTTGGTGTTTTGGGAGTTCTCGATCGTCTGCATGGAACGGATTCGCTTTTCCGTGCAACAAAATCATATGCACGACACATTATGATGTTAAGTTTTGTACCGCCGCGCTATGCCTTTCCCGACTCCACCACGAAATGAATCAATCAACATTTTTACTTTATCGATGAATGGAATTACTCTATTGTTTATTCATGCTGACCGGGCATAGATAGGTGAGATAATATATATATATCAAAGTCAGTATATATAATTTTTTTTTTTTTTTTTTTTTTTATTTATTAAGGAATACGGAGTATCAGAAAGCACCTTTGTGTCCTTTTCAGCTATTCATTCAGCCCAGCTGGGCGCGCCGGCTAATCTTAGAATAGCGTTTGCAAATAATTAACAAATCAATTAACATATAATAACATAACAACTAATACAGTGAATCAGCTTCTGCTGACTCTCATCCTCGGAGTTCGATGAATGAGATCTTTGGGTGTTCTCCTCTTCAGCCTACTTGGTCGTCGTGCTCTTGTTAGCCCATTTGCCAGGCGATTTCTGTGCCGCATTAGTCTGTCTTGGTATCGACTGGAGTGCCTGTTTATCTGATCAAAGACCGTAGACAGTTTCAGGTCTTTATGCAGAATTCCTTACATACCACTCGCACCCAGTGATGATCCTAGCGACTCTATTTTGGGCAACCTGCATTTTTCGAATCTGGCTATCGCAAGCCAGGCCCCAGATTTGGCACCCGTATTTCCAGATTGGAGCGATTATTTGGTTGTAAATTGTCATCTTGTTAGAGAGTGACAATTTACTGGTCGCACGGAGTAACCAGTAGTGCTTGGTGACTGCAGCACGAACACGGATTTTTATTGCCGCCAGGTGTTTGGCAAATGTCAGCCTGCGATCCAAGGCCACTCCAAGATATTTTGCTGATATCGCCTAAATAACAGGTGCCTCCTCGATGTAAACTGTTGGCGGTGTTTTTCGCCTCAGGGTGTAGCAGACATTGACCGACTTTTCGCTGTTAATTCCAATGTTCCACCGCCTTGCCCATTCCGCGAAAGTTTTTGCATATTCCTGAATGCCGTCAGCAGCATCGTATTCGCAGGAGGATCTGTATGTTACACAGATCATCAGCAAACGTAGCAAGCATTGGAGTGCCGGACAGTCTGCCTATAGGCTTCGGCATGTCATGACTGTAAAGGCAGTAGAGCAAGGGTCCCAGAACACTTCCTTGTGGTACGCCGGCCATCACCTCATGCTCAGTTGTGAGAGCTGAGTGATAGCGGACCACGAAACGCCTTCGCTCTAGGTACGACCGCAGGAGGCCGAAGTATGGCGCAGGCAGCGTGTCCTTTATCTTGGCCAAGAGACCGGTGTGCCACACCCGGTCAAACGCTTCTCTAACATCCAAGTATATGGTGTTGCAATACTCTCTTCTGTCGAAAGCAACCAATATTTGCTCGACGACCCGATGTAGTTGTTCGACAGTGCAATGGCCAGCTCGAAAACCGAACTGATGCTCGGGAATGATTCCCCGAGAATCCACAATCCTAACAATCCTGGCGGCAATCAGTCTCTCAAACACCTTCGAGATCGAAGGGAGGAGACTGATTGGCCGGTAGGACGCAGGGTCCATTTCCGGCTTGCCAGGCTTGTGGATCATGGAGATCACCCCAAGCTTCCATTGTTTGGGAAAGCATTGCAACCTCACCATAGCGTTGAATATCAACGTTATATAGAGAATCGCTTGACCGGGCAGTGCCTTTAAGGTAGCGTTGCATATGGCGTCATACCCTGGTGCTCTCATTTTCTTTTGTCGGCCAATCACTGCTGCTACCTCACTGGAAGCGAATGGCATGATGGGCAGGTCCATTTGGAGCGGTTGAGTCAACATATCGCACGTTTCGCTAATTTGCTGCAGGCTGGCCAGCGCGAACGGTTGGAAGCGGTTATATAAATGGTCAGCAAATACTTCCGCTTGCTCCAGATCGGTCTTACACCATGAGCCATCGCTACGTGCCAATGGCGCCTTCCTGCTGCACCTCCTTTTGATGGCACGAGTAGCCTTCCACAGTGAGTGTGTCGCATCTTTTTCCGTGCCAGTGTTGGCCAGCCTATCATTAAACCAGGCAGTCCTGTGATCCGCCAGTGCACATCGGAGCTCACTCTGCGCTCTATTCCACGCCGCTTTGTCCAGTGGATGTTGAGATCTCATCCACCTGGAGCGTACACGACGTTTTTCGGCGATAAGATGCAGGATTTCAGGCGTAACTGGGATGCCTGCTGCAGTTGTCCTCCGGGTTGGTTTCCGAGTAGCGATAGTTGCTGCTGCCTTTACTTTATCGGTAAACAGGTCAATAGCATCCTCAACATCCGACGCTGAGTTGATCTCAATGTTGAGATGGAGTGTGCGCTCGAGTTGCTTCTGGAACTCCTCGATGTTGGTGCGTCTAGTTATAAGGCGCTCAGACGATGGGTAAGCCATCGCTGCTGCATCCAGAGTGACTATAAGTGGCAGATGGTCGGAGCTGAGCTCAGTAACGGCCCTTATACTTAAATGCATGCCCAGAATGCCACTCGTCAGGGCAAAATCGATGCAGCTTGGCGTGCCTCTGCTGCCGTAAGGAAAACGCGTAGGGCCTCCTGTAGCTAGCGCGTTCATCTCTGTGCCCAGAATGAGATCCGCAAGTGCGCGGCCTCTCTGATTGCACCTTCCTGCTCCCCAGAGCCAGTGAGCCGCGTTCCAGTCCCCAGCAACAATAAATTTCGGCCAATACTGTGCTAATATCCTCTCAAAATCGTCGGTAGTCCACTCAAACCTTGGAGGGCAGTAGATTGCACCAAAATTGATGGCTCCCACCGCCGTTTGTATAACTACAGATGCAACTTGCACCCTTGCAGTGGTTATGGGGGTCATCGGAAAGTGCACAACACTAGATTTAACTAGGATCGCTGCACCTCCCTTAGCATTGCCCGCACTCGGGTTATTTGCAGGGTATGCCTCATACCCATACAGCTTAGGTGCGCCCTCCGCTCGGCAGTGTGTCTCACTCAACAGCAGGACATCAACATCATGTCGCTGCACGAAACATTCCAGTTCCGGCAGCTTAGTGGATACGCCATCGGCGTTCCACACCAAGATGCGCAGCGGCATCATTATGGCTTCGAGTTCGCTTGGAGAGCAGTGAGCAAATTAAGGATTTGCCCCTGCTGATGTGTCTGTTGCTGCTGCTGCTTGAGCATCATCATCATTAATTCCATCTGCTTCTCTTGAAATGTTCGAAGAGAGTTGATGCTGTTGTTAAGAGCATGCAAAATGGATTCTATGTTGTTGGATTCCAAGTCCCGTGTAGCCTCAATGCGTGGTCGACTGCGAATCCCATCACTACTCTGGATATGCTGCTGTTGTTGTTGCTGAGGGTTAGTGGCTTGCTGCCTGCCCCTAGTTGCGTCTGCATAAGACATGCCAGCACTCCTTAATGCCTGTCTGACTCCAGCGGCGCAACTGTCTCGAATGCTCGTTGACTGCGCCTCTAGCTCCCACACCACGCCTGGGCCTGCTACGTTTCAATATTGCCTGATGCTTGGAGCAGCCCGAGAAATTTGCAGGATGCTGTTCACCACAGTTACAGCACGTGCATGGCTCCTCACGAGGCCGAGTACACTCCTTGGCTTGATGTTCCCCGGCACATTTAACACATATGTGTGGTTTGCGGCAGTACTTGGCTGAGTGTCCAAACTGCTGGCAGCGATGGCATTGCGCGATATCCTGACGCTTGCGTTGGAGTTCAACTTTGACTCGCATGTGGCACAGAGTCTTTATGTCCAGCACCTTCTTATTATTTGCCGCAGCGGCTATGTTTAGGAAGAACATGTTGGCAGGCTCAGTGTCTGAGCTGCCAGGCTCGGTGCGCCTCTTGGGCGTGTGGGCATCAATCAGTTTATGGCCCAGTTTGTTCAGTTCCTCCCTTATATGGCTATGGAGGGTACTGAAGTGCAGGCCTTTGACGCATGACCCTGAACGGGCGGTCCTCTTTGAGCTGGTAGCAATGGAATTCGTATTTTTCGCTTTCCAGCCAACTAACAATGCTGCGAAACGTATTTGAATCCGCCGCGTAGAGTCGCATGACTCCGCTCATTGAGGCCCTAGCCTCAACTTTATTAACGTCAATAATTTTGCCGATGTCTTGCATAAGAAGATTAACATCACTTATGTTTTCCATTACTATTGGCGGTGGCTTAGGCAATGCCTTGGTTCTGCCAGTATCAGTTGATGCAGAGGCTGCGGCTCTTATAGCTGCGGCTTGCTTGCTAGTGCTGGGTTGCGTGCATAACTCTACACTGGAGCAGCTTTCCAGGTCAGAGTCTGATTCACATGCCATGTTATCGTCTAGGATGCTAAACCGGTTGGAATCCTGGCGGCTGGGCTGCTGGTTTTCTTTAGCCATATTAACCTTTTTGGTTCTCAAAATAGGGGAGTTACTCTTAGGCAGCTTCCTTTTGGCTTTTTGGAAGCGCAATGGCTGCGCTTGGTTGCCATTTAATTCAATTGTTGCTTCTGCCGAATTTGGCTGTGTCACTTCAGCTATGGAGATATCAGGCAATTCGACCGCAGCTCTGAGTGCATCTCCAAGGGATTGGCGTCTGCCAGTCGCTAGCTCATTTGTTTGGGTTATATTTTGTGGCATAGTTGATATCTATGTACTAAAACCACGGCTGATGATGTAAGTATGCAGTAGATTTTTATCCCAGTGCCCCTGAGATTATGCTATACTTATATACTGGGAACTTACCCAAGACATGCACCACCAGAAAGAGCTTTGTTGTAATAGCTCAGCTGATGGTGAAGAACACGCGGCCGCCGGCACTTGCTGGCCGGAGCCCCACTTTGCGAAAATACTTTGTGTATATATATTCTACACTCGGTTGCTGTTTTCACCAACCAGTGGCCTGAAGAGGGCACTGTGATTGTTGTTTGCCACAATAGTGGTCTTAATATCACAAGCGATTTAATTAAATAGGAACTATTCACTGCGCAATCGCGACGACGTGCGGTCACTATCAAATACCCGAACCGAAAATAGTATATATCATTGTTATAATCAATCAGAAGTGAATTCAAGACCTAAGTTTAACTGACCTTAAGTAATACACATACAACAATTAAGAAAATACATATATATAAAATAAGTAAGAAGTCTGTAGTCGAGTGTACCCGACTACGAGAGGCCCTTTGCCCACATACACAGCCATACACTCACATTATCACACATACACACAATTCTGCACATAATTTAAGCCTTTTAGCCCCTGCGCTCTATTCCGCGATACTTAATGTTCTGTAACTTCCGTGTTTATTTTTCAATCTTAACGAAACTTACAACGTAGATCAAGAATGCTTTAAATAATACGAAATTCGAATAGTTAAAAATTGTGCTTTATAATCGATTTTTTCAATTTGCGGGATTCAGGGGAGGAAATTCGGAAATCTAAAACAAACTCGTAAAACGTACAAACATAAGGAATCTAGATTCCAAATTTGATTGATCTAGCTCTTATTTTGCGCGCACCACTTAACCTCCACTTTAAGTGATGTTTAACTTCCGAGTTTTTGATCAATCTTACCCAGACATAGATCAAGATTGGTCTATTTACAATGTCTGCCAAAAAGAAATTCGATCGGTTGAAAATTGTGTTTAATAATCGTTTTGTCGAATTGCGGGGGTCGAGGGAAGAAATTCAAAAATCTAAAACAAACTCGTATAGTGTACGAAAATAATGAATCTAAGTTTAAAATTTGGTTGCTCTAGCTCTTATAGTCTCTGAGAAACAGACGTTCATACCGATGGACAGTCCGACGGTCGGACAGACGGATGGACGGACGGACGTACGGACAGACGGTCGGACGAACAGATGGACATGATCAACTAGATCAACTCGTTTTGTCGTCCTGATCAAGAATATATATATTTTATGGGGTCTCCGATGATTATTCCTATGTGTTACATACTTATGGATATTGCACATTTCCATTAGCTCCACTTTGCTTCTTTTTTATGGCAAAGGGGCTAAAACTTTATATAAGATTATGTTAGAATGGTTAGTAAAACACAGCACAAGGTACCTATAAATAATCAAAAATCTTTATGTGAATGTTATAATGTATTTGATGTACGCTTACAAAATTCAAAGTAATATATACGTAAAACAAAAAATAAATAATATTAAATAAATAAATAAAGTCATGCACACAGACACAGACAGAAATATTTGTTATAAAATCAAGAGGAAAAATTGGGACTGAGTGAACTTTAGGTGCAAAAACTACTATTTTTAAACATTTATTTTTTTACATATATATGCTTAGCAATAAGTAATCTTTAATAGACTACGACAATATGATAATCAATTTAAGAGAAACACTAATCACGAATCTAACAAGCGATAGGCACAGTCAAAGACAAGAAGGCCATACAAAAATTGCAATGATCTACACATTTAATACGATAAAGAAGAACAGAATAATTTAACACTTAAGTTTAATATATTATTTATTCTTATTTTGTATGTGCATTTTGCCAAACATTTTGGCTTGTTTTATTATTGGTAGCCTAACCTATTGGTAGCTTAAATGCCCATACAATATGAGTGTAGAGCACATTTTAATACGCATATATAAAATTTAAAAGCTTTGGATTAGCTCCAGTTGAGGTTGGACAATGGAGGTTTCAACAATCGTATCCAAATTATTTGAGCATTGGAACAATGCAGGACATATGCTACAAGCACTTTGGGTATTATTGCTCGATGCCATTGGAGATGATCCAATGAAATTGTTACTTTGATGGAAATTACCAACAGTCCAAAAGTTTTACGTAAGTACAAAATACAACAGAACCAAAATGAGCCACTGGATCTTTTGAAGCTGGGGTCTGCTATAAAGGTGGTGCTTTTCAATTTAACAATATTTAATTTGTTGACAATCTGGTTACTCTTTGAGATTGTGCTAAAGGTCTATAACAGCAATGACATACGTGAACTACCCAATTTTCACCGTGATGTACGTGACCTTGTCACGTTTGTTGTGCTTGAAGAGATACTTGTTTATTATATGCACCGCTTGCTGCACAACAAGCGAATGTACAAATACATACATAAGAAGCATCATGAATGGACGGCACCAGTTGCAGCCATTACTTTGTATGCTCACCCTGTCGAACATATCCTGGCCAATTTGCTGCCAATAGGTGTTTTCATTGGTTTTCTACGAACACACGTTACCGTGGCTTGGACTATGATCACGTTGGCAGTTATTAATTCGATGAATGATCATACTGGATACAGTTTTCCCTGGTCACCAAGCTCCATGCGTTTCCATGACTATCATCATGCTAAGTAGGTGCAAGTCTTATTTGTGTGGTACCACATAAATTGTTATCGTTTTTCTTTAATAATTTATAAATAATTCATTATTTTTCACAGATTTAATTACAACTATGGAGTTTTGGGCTGGTTAGATAAATTACACGGCTCCTACAAATCACCACTTGAAAGGATTAAGTTTAATGATTTTAAAATTAAAGCAAATGACAACCATCGAAAAACAAAATAGTTCTGCAAAAATATAATTTTCTACGTCTTATTTAAATTTTAATTAAAATCTTTAGAGATCTTTAATAAAAAAAAACAAGTAGGAACGCACCTGATCCAGTTTTTACCGACTACGGATGCTTTCAAGCCTATTTATATAGGTTGAAGTACACATTGACCGTCCACTGTTTTTTAGCCCCTTTGCCATAAAAAAGAAGCAAAGCGGAGCTAATGGAAATGTGCAATATCCAAAACTACGTAACAAGTAGAAATAATCATCGGAGACCCCATAAAGTATATATATTCTTGATCAGGACGACAAGACGAGTTGATCTAGCCATGTCCGTCTGTCCGTCCGTCTGTATGAACGCCTATTTTTCAGAGACCTTAAAAGCTAGAGCAACCAAATTTTAAACTTACATTCGTTGTTTTCATACGCTATACGAGTTTGTTTTAGATTTTTCCGTTTGATAAGGCCGCTTGGAATAGAGCGCAGTCTGTTCTTCGACGGTCTTTGGCTATTTTTAGATCTGAGTGGTTCGACCAAAGGCTAGCTAACACTGGCACGGATAGTGAGGCAATTCATTCATTGTGGAAGACCACACGGGCTATTAAGAGAAGATGTCCCAGGAAGGCGCCTCTGATGGATGCAAATGGGTCATGGTGTGGGTCAGATATCGAACAGGCAGAGGCTTTTGCTAAACATCTAGCTGGTAGATTTGTGCCCAATGACCTCACTTGCCAGCAGGATATTGACAATGTAATGGATCTACCAATTCTGGCTTTTGAGCCAAGTGACCTAGCTTTGGTCATTGGATGTCAGCATTCCGGCAAAGCACCAGGCCATGATAAGATCTGTAATGCAACTTTAAAGGCTCTTCCAGATTATGCAATAAAATTCCTTACTATTGTCTTCAATGCAATAGTGAGGTTGCAATACTTTCCTGCGCAGTGGAAACTGGGTATCATTTCCATGATCTCAAAGCCTGGAAAGCCAGAAAGTGATCCTGCGTCTTACAGGCCGATTAGTCTTCTACCTTCAATATCCAAGGTGTACGAAAGACTCATTGCGGCTCGAATCTCCTCATTTATTGTAACCAAGCAAATTATCCCTGATCATCAATTTGGTTTCCGTTCAGGACATAGTACCACGGAGCAACTGCATCGAGTAGTGGACTAAATTCTCCTAGCATATGAGAACAAGGAATACTGTAACGCTCTGTTCTTAGACGTCAAAGAAGCATTTGACCGCGTTTGGCACTTGGGACTTCTGGGAAAAATTAAGAATGCACTGCCGGCGCCTTAGTTCTTGCTCCTTAAGTCATTCCTTGGCAATAGGAAATTTGTTGTGCGGTTTCACACAGCAATATCTGCAAGATATGATGCAAAAGCGGGCGTACCTCAAGGAAGTGTTTTGGCGCCATTGCTCTACTCCTTATTCACCTCTGATATGCCTCAGCCCAGCATTGATCTGGGTATTCAACCAAACGATATGATGCTGGCTACGTTCGCTGATGACGTGTGCGTCACGTACAGGGCTAAATGCGAATATGAGGCTGCAGATGGGCTACAGGAGTATGCAGCATCATTTGAAGATTGGGCAAGAAGCTCAAATATTGCCATTAATAACGGCAAATGTAGGAACGTTTGTTTCACACTGAAAAGAAACACACCGCCAGCAATAATGCTAGATGAAGTTCCTGCCGAGCAAGCAAATCATGCAAGGTATTTAGGGATTATTCTGGACAGGAGGCTCTGTTTTGCAGCCCATATCAGGGCGCTAAAAACAAGGATCAGGGCCGCTGTGACAAAATATTATTGGCTACTGGGTCCGACAAGCAAATTATCTGTCAGCAACAAACTAACCATTTATAGGCAAATAATTGCACCAATTTGGATTTAAGGCTGTCAAATTTGGGGGCTTGCTTGCGATAGCCAAATCAAACATATTCAAATAGCGCAAAACAAAGTGCTCAGGCTTATCACTGGATGTAAGTGGTATGTCAAGAACAAAACTTTACACAGTGATCTGAAAGTTGCCACAGCGTTCCAGCAAATTAACTTTCACTCAAGTCGCTACAATAATCGCATTAATAGCCACTGCAATAGGTTAACCAAAAGGCTGACTAGAACTCGCCCAGGACTACGCCTAGAAAGACGTCGACCTCATAACCTCATTAGCCGGATGCCCAGAAGGAGGCAAATTTAATATTTATTATATGAATTGTAAAGCTACACCTTAGTGGTTAGCCGGTGCGCCCAATTGGGCTGTATTTAATTGATAGAAAGGACAGACTTAATAAACAAAAAAAAAAAGATTTTTGAATTTCCTCCCTTGACCCACGCAATTTGAAAAAAAAAAAACGATTATTAAGCACAATTTTCAACCGATTTAATTTCTTTTTGGCACACATCATAATTAGACCATTCTTGATCTATTTTTTATCTGTGTAAGATTGATCAAAAAACTCGCAAGTTATACATCATTAAAAGTGGTGTTATGGAGCCTGGGGGGTTAAGTGGTGCGGTTATAAGAGCTATAGCAACCAAATTTGGAATCTAGATTCAATATAATCGTACGCTATACGAGTTTGTTTTAGATTTTCGAATTTCCTCCCCTGACCGCTGCAATTTGAAAAAATCGATTATAAGGTACAATTTTCAACTATTCAGATTTCTTTTTGGCACATATATTATAAAAAGCATTATTGATTTACGTTGTGAATTTCGTTAGGATTGAACAATAAACACGGAAGTTACAGAACATTAAGTATCGTGTAATAGTGCGCGGGGGCTAAATGGTTTAAAGTACGTGCAGAACTGTGTGTATGTGTGTGTATGGCTGTATATATGAGCAAAGGGGCTCTCGTAGTCGGGTACACTCGACTACAGACTTTTTACTTGTTTATACTATATATACACATGCAGATAAATTAATTAAAATTTATAAAAAATAAATATAACACAAATGACGGAATAAATATTTTATTTAAATTTCAATATAGATTTTGCATTTTGATTTTCAGTCTGTTCTTTAAGAGAGCGGGCAATCCGATATCAGATATGTTTTTATTGGTGTCTATGCTAAAATGTGGTCAGCAAAACAACAAGATTTATAGCAATTGTGTCTTTGATAATATTGCTTTTTGTTACATTCTTTAGTTTTGTACCAATCACCTCTAAGTAATTATTAGACAGTTCGTAGTTAAAGCAACATTTGCAAAGTCTTTGTAAACAGATCTTAATAAAATAGAAATTAGAAATATTCCTCCAGTCACATTAAAAACTTGTTCTTATGGAACGCATGTTGTTGATTTTGGCCAGGTTATTCGAATTTCGTAGATTTCTTTTTATAATGTACACCTGACTAAATACTCTTTTTAATTCCTGCAATCGACCAGGGTAGACATTTTTTGAAGGACGATATTCATTTGTTCTAATAAATTACACACAACTTTACAGGATATAACTGCAATAAACTCTTGTTTTTATCACGGAGTTTGAAATTCAGGGCTTCTTAACCCCTCGTCACGCTACATCTGTCTGTACTCCTTCGGCATTATGTTCATTTGTCTTAATTCTCATTACCAAACATTCTATATAGATTTAATAATGTTATTAAGATTAAAAATGAAAAAATTTAAAAACCATATAAAAACAAGTAAGAAATCTGTAGTCGAGTGTACCCGACTACGAGAGCCCCTTTGCCTACATATACAGCCATACACACACATACTCATACATACACACAGTTCTGCACGTACTTAGCCATTGCGCGCACCTTTTAGCCCCACACGCTCTTAATGTTGTATAACTTCCGTGTTTATTATTCAATTCTAACGAAATTCACAACGTAGATGAAGAATGGTCTACTTAATATGTGTGCGTAAAATAAACTTGATCGGTTGAAAATTGTGCTTAATAATTGTTTTTTTCGAATTGCGGGGGTCAGGGGAGGAAATTCAAAAATCAAAAACAAACTCGTATAACCTACGAACATAACGAATCTAGATTTCAAGTTTGACGGACAGACAGACAGACAGACGGACAGGGCTAGATGAACTCGTCTTGTCGTCCTGATTCAGAATATATATACTTTATGGGGTCTCCGATGATTATTTCTATGTGTTACATACTTTTCGATTTTGCACATTTCCAATAGCTCCGCTTTGCTCTTTTTGTACAAAAAAGGCAAAGGGGCTAAAAATTCAGAGTTCGTAATTTAAAAATTTTTCCCGCCGTCGGCTTTCCAAAAATGTAAATTTGACGGGAAATAAGCGAAAGTGGTAGCCCTGGCTTCATGTAACCCGTAATAACTATCGATATATCGATATAGTGTCATGTTCCATACAAACAGCTGTTGATAGAGAGTTACGCGACTGATCATTTTCCCAATTATTGTGTAGTCATAGTATATCAGGATAATTAAAATAAAAACTAAACCGATATGAATACAATTATTAAACAAATGTCGCATTTTGCGATTCAAAAGCCCTTGTTTGCTTACGCCACTGTGACAAATGTGCCACTACCTATTGCTAACACTCTGCAAGGTGACTGTGGCGGCTTCCACACTGCTGCTACACAAGTCATGTTTGCCAAGTGGAATAAACATACCTATGGGCCGCGCAAATGGCTAGAATATAACAAAACTATTTACCCGCCACAAACAGAGAATGAAGAGCCTCGCAAAGCGGTAAGATGTATTCCTATTCGACTGCCGCAAGAATAATTTTGAATTCTAACAACTGAAAGCAATAAATATTACAGTACATCTGCCACCAGAGTAACAATATTAAATATAGCCCGGATAAGATGTGGTACATAGCTGCATTTGTGCGCGGCATGTCTGTGGACGAAGCTGTCAAACAGCTTAATTTTGTGGTAAAGAAAGGAGCATCAGATGTCAAGAGAACAATACTGGAGGCACAAGAAATGGCTGTTGAGAAGCACAATGTGGAATACAAAAGCAATTTATGGATCGGTAAACTTATTATCAAGAGCTATTTTTATATAGGAACTTGTTGAAACATTGGGCTTTCTAGCTGAATCCTTCGTTGGTAAAGGGCGAGTATTTAAGGGCTTGCGTCGGCATGCTCGCGGTCGCTTCGGATTTGTTGAGTATAAGCATTGTCACTACTTTTTGCGTCTGAAGGAAGGCGAACCTCCACAACACCATTATTTACCAGAACCACAAACGCCACAACAGCAATTCGAGAGTTGGATGCAGCAAATGCGTAACCGAAAGATCATTAATTCGTTATAGAATATTACTTTACCATTAAAATCGTTTTTAAATCTGTATATTTGTTGTCATTAGTATGGAGAAAATCTACAAAATTAAGGTAAGGATAAACTTATATACAAAGTATAGCTTAGGTTAACCAAATAAGGAATCTCGTATATGCCACAATTCCCGCTTGATCCGTTGACGCATGCGTAGTATGTTCATTATTATTTAATATATTAAGCTTTTATTTGCGAATTTATTTTAATTATTATTATTTGTCCCTTACATCTAGGGTTGCCAACCATACTGTTTAGAACAGTATTATACTGTTTTCGCTCAAATTATACTTTATACTGTTGAATAAATCCAGAAATACTTTTTTTCTGTTTTCAGCATTCAAATTCATATTGGAACTCGATGGCTATGCAACAATATATACAATTTTAATTAATTGGACAATAATTTGTTACTACTTTGTATGTTTGAATGTCGACTGTCCAATGGTTAAACAAAAGTTCAATCTTTTTATTGATAGCGCCAATTTCTATTTAGAGAAATGGTTCCATTTTAAAGAGACTTATTGGCTTTTCTTAATAAGTTTTTATCATTATACATTTTAGTTACATTTAATCAATTTGAAAAAATTATTGATAATTTATTTTTATATAAACTGAATATTATAATGAATGATTTATATTCAGAACTAACGAATTTTAATATATTTTATAAAAATTTATCAAAAGAAAAAAAGTTTCTTCAAATGAATACTGGACAAAAGTGAAGCTATTTATTAGTTAACACCTCATGAATATTGATCAAAAGTGGAGGTATTTATTAGTTAACACCTCACAAGAATTCAAAAATATCACCAAAATTATATAATTTCTACTTTCTGTTCCCGCCACCACTGTACTTCCTAAACGAGTTTTTAGCCCCTTTGCCTTTTTGTAAAAAAGAAGCAAAACGGTTGCTCTAGCTCTTAGTCTCTGAGAAACAGGCGTTCATACAGACGGACATGGCTAGATCAACTCATCGTCCTGATTAAGAATATATATACTTTATGGGGTCTCCGATGATTATTTCTATGTATTACATACTTTTGGATTTTGCACATTTCCAATAGCTCCGCTTTGCTTCTTTTTTACAAAAAGGCAAAGGGGCCAAAAATGAGTTTTTTATAAAATTATACTTTTTTTCTTGGTTGGCAACCTTATTAACATCCCCACGGGGGTACAGCCTAACGCAAATCTCCCTCCACGCGTTCCTGTTCTGTGCGCGTGTTCTTTAGTTGGTTATACCAAGCGTCGCCAGGACTTTTGCCACTTGATCTTGCCACCGTAACCGGGGTCTTCCCCTTCTACGTTGTCCACCAACTACCACATCAAATACCTTACGAGCTGGAGCTTGTTTTTCCATACGGGCGACATGACCCAGCCAGCGAAGTCTCAATGTTAATTCGCACATTAATGTTCCCGTAGAGCTTATACAACTAGTCGTTACATCTAATACGAATTTATTTTAAAGCTAAGTAACACATCCCTATACACAAAAAACTACACAAATTTTTATCAAAGAAATGTTACTGTAGACAAAAAATTTTACATTCTTATTGAGCAGTATTATCGTTTTTTAAAGTTTCTGACAGCAGTAATTCAATGGTACTTTGACTTGCCTGCGACTGCTCGTTTATCAGGTCGTCAGTTACACGTCCTAGTTCGCAAGGATTACGTATTCGCACTTCATCATCAACATCCTTGTCTAGAATCAAATAAGCCAGCTTAGATAAACGTGACCGTACTGGTTTACCTGCATCACGACGACGTTTCCGTGGCACTTTTGGAGGAGATTGTGCGCATGGTCTTTTGGATGGCAGCTGTTCCTGGAAGTTATGATCTCGCAATAAATGCCTGCTTAAATTCTGTGCACTGCTAAAAAATCGGTTACAATGAACGGCGAGGCACTCAAACCGCCTACCCGAGTGCGCAGTGATTACATGCTGACGCAAATTGCGCTCATAGGAATAGGTGCGTTTGCAACCGTGCTCGGTACATGAAAATCTAGACTTGTTATTTGAAGGGTGCTTGGTAGTAATATGTTTGCTTAAATCACTGAGCTTATCATATGTACGATCGCAGTGCTCACATTTGTGATAATCGCGACCGTGTAATGTCTCACGACAGTGTTTCGTGTAAAGCGTCCACTTGTCAAATTGTAGTTCACATGTACAACACGAATAAATTTTGCAGTTACGCTGATGACTATCCTTTTGCCACTGTTGATAAAAACCTCGAGTGCACTTGTCACAATAGAATGGATATGCTTTAGTGTGCTCCGTAATCTCATGACGGCGCAACTTTATCTTTTGCCTAAATTTAGCTGAACAATGGTTACACCCATACTCACGTGGTGATTCGTGAGTTTCTCGCATGTGTCGCTGCATGTTACTAACTGATGTGAACATCTTGGTGCACTCTTCAAGAGTACATTTAATAGTTTTCTGTAGAGGTTCAGGTCTCTCGTGAGTATTTCGCAAATGACGCTTTAAATGACTTACAATAGAATATGTTTTGTCACACCCATCGTAAGAGCAAGCGTGTTTTTTCTAATATATAAAAATTTAAAGTTAACTGTGACTGGCTTTTTTTTAAATTACTCACAATTCCAGTGTGATGGTATTCATGGCGATCCAAATGATCTAGACGGTTAAAGCTTGCATCGCAACCAGTAATGCTACAATTATATTTCATTCCAGTACTCTCGGAAGTCTTGTGCTTCTCTTTTAGTTCCTCTAATACAACATCCAAATCGCTATCGCTTGTTAACTGCGAATCGGGCGGCATTTTTCTTAAAAATATCCTAAAATAAACAAAACGACTAGCACGATGCTAAGTCAGCTTTGCTAATCATTAATGCTTTCATCGATACAATTAACAGTTCCGATATTTTATACAATATACATGTAAAATGTATGTTCAATGATTTAGTTTATTCAGTATATGTTACTGATTTAGAGAGGATACTATCAAAATACTGAAAAAACTTTTTAGTTGGTTTTATTATGCAAGACCGCAAAAGTAGTCACAATAAGTTATAAATCATTTTCTTGATTCTAAATAATAAATTTTTAATTGATAATAAAACAAAATATTCATTTTTACAATAATTTTTTGTGGATCATTTTAAGATGCTACAATTAGTTTCTATTACAAGATGATGTTTTTCAATAAAGTAACAATTTAAAATCGGCTATCATTTAATTTAAACCTATTCTTATCTTTATTATGTATAAAATTGTCACAAAATGTGGTGGTCGCACAATAATTAACAGTATCGATATTTAGTTGTTTTCTAGATTTCTTTTATAGACAGGTGTAAGCTTAAAGTTATAAACGCACTCCGTTGACGAGATAATAAACAATAGTCAGATATTAAATATAATGGAATATGAAAGTGTGCTAATTGTTAAGCCTGAGGTATTTATTTATAAAATACCGCCTCGGGCCAATAACAGGGGATATAGGTGAGTCTTATTTAAATTTGTGCAAAATGTCACTGTACAATTTTCATGTTGTTTTTTTGTTACTATTGAAGTTCCTTGTTTCCGAGTGACGCTCCACAATATAAATAAACTAAACACATATGTGTGCACGTTTATATACCATTAAATATTTCAAAAGAAAAATTAAAAACTGACAAGCCTCGGAAAAGCGGACTAAAGTATGTGGCAAAAAGTCGCAGCTGAGTCAAAAAAAATAAATAAATAAATAAAAAAAAATACGTTTTACAACTGTTAATAAAAATTTGATTTTGATTTCTTGAGTGAATGTTTTCTCTTTTAATTATTGCTTAGCATTTACCTATATTGTTGTACATTTTACTTGAATTTGTATGCATGCACGTATGATTGTATGTATATACATATGTATTGACCCATCTATATTACTATGTGTGTTCGTGTAGCCAAAGCTTTCGTATGCATCTCTGACTTTGTTTTTGCTTACAATGCCTTACAAGCGTAGTAAAAACAAAAATAATTTTTTAGCCCTTTTGCCATAAAAAAGAAGCAAAGCGGAGCTATTGGAAATGTGCAAAGTCCAAAAGTATGTAACACATAGAAATAATCATCGGAGACCCCATAAAGTATATATAGCTACGCACAAATGTCTTCGTACAGCAATTAGTTTGGTCTTTATGGCCAAAAATGAGTAGCATTTAAGCTGAAATTCGAAAATATTTAAATGCAATCTTGTTAAATAGATATTTTTGTAATAATATAACGAAAAAAATTTCAATTTTATTGATTCAATTTTAAATTATAGCCTTAGAACTAAAAAAAGTCATGATTTTCGCTCCACTTAAGTCTTCGTACAATCATACACTTTGCCTATGTTATTTTAGTTCCAAATTCATGGGAACGCTCAAATTCCGAGAAAAAGTAACGGTAACATGTGTCAAATGCGAACAAATGAAACACGTTGGATGTAATTTTTGGAAGGTTCATCCCGAAACTATACGAAGAGATGAGATACGTACTATGAGAAGGTTTTGCACACCTCGCTGTAAGCAGTGTATTTGGGGTTGCATACTTTACCTGGCCTTTGCCACATTCTCAGCCTACCACCAGTTACAAATATACAAAATTTGGATAAGACGGAAAAATTACTTTTTCCCATAACTCGGGCGGTGCGTTTTGGTATTGATAAACGAACTCAAAACGCTTTTTCCTGTTTGCTAAATTAACAAGGTGCTTACAGCGAGGTGTGCAAAACCTTCTCATAGTACGTATCTCATCTCTGCGTATAGTTTCGGGATGAACCTTCCAATAATTACATCCAACGTGTTTCATTTGTTCGCATTTGACACATGTTACCGTTACTTTTTCTCGGAATTTGAGCGTTCCCATGAATTTGGAACTAAAATAACATAGGCAAAATGTATGATTGTACGAAGACTTAAGTGGAGCGAAAATCATGACTTTTTTTAGCTCTAAGGCTATAATTTAAAATTGAATCAATAAAATTGAATTTTTTTTCGTTATATTATTACAAAAATATCTATTTAACAAGATTGCATTTAAATATTTTCGAATTTCAGCTTAAATGCTACTCATTTTTGGCCATAAAGACCAAACTACTTGCTGTACGAAGACATTTGTGGGTAACTGTATATTCTTGATCAGGACGACAAGACGAGTCGATCTAGCCATCTCCGCCTGTCCGTCCGTATGAACGCCGGTTTCTCAGAGACTGTAAAAGCTAGAGCAACCAAATTTGAAATGTAAATTCATTGTTTTCGTACGCTAGATCAGTCTGTTTTAGATTTTTCAATTTCCTCACCTGACCCCCGTCAAAAAAACTATTATTAAGCACAATTTTCAACCGATCCATTTTCTTTTTGGCACACAATAATTATACCATTATTTTAGACTACATTATATACTTCGTTAAGATTAAACAAAAAAACAGGGAATTTATACAACATTTAGTATCGCGTCTAGAACCTGGCCTTTGCCACATTCTCAGCCTACCACCAGTTACAAATAAACAAAATTTGGATAAGTCGGAAAAATTACTTTTTCCCATAACTCGGGCGGTGTGTTTTGGTATTGATAAACGAACTCAAAACGCTTTTTCCTGTTTGCTAAATTAACAAGGTGCTTACAGCGAGGTGTGCAAAACCTTCTCATAGTACGTATCTCATCTCTGCGTATAGTTTCGGGATGAACCTTCCAAAAATTACATCCAACGTGTTTCATTTGTTCGCATTTGACACATGTTACCGTTACTTTTTCTCGGAATTTGAGCGTTCCCATGAATTTGGAACTAAAATAACATAGGCAAAATGTATGATTGTACGAAGACTTAAGTGGAGCGAAAATCATGACTTTTTTTAGTTCTAAGGCTATAATTTAAAATTGAATCAATAAAATTGAATTTTTTTCGTTATATTATTACAAAAATATCTATTTAGCAAGATTGCATTTAAATATTTTCGAATTTCAGCTTAAATGCTACTCATTTTTGGCCATAAAGACCAAACTACTTGCTGTACGAAGACATTTGTGGGTAGCTGTATATTGTTGATCATCCGTATGAATGCCTGTTTCTCAGAGACTATAAGAGCTAGAGTAACCAAAATTAAAATCTAGATTCGTAAGCTAGACCAGTTCGTTTTAGATTTTCGATTTTCCTCCCCTGACCTCCGCAATTTGAAAAAATTATTATATACACTTGCCCGCAAAACTCTGCGTATACAGTATAAAATTTTTTTTTTCTGACTTTCGTATTGAATATTTGCTGAGATATTTATGTTATTAAAGTAATTTTTTTTTTATTAAAAGTTCAACATTTTTCTTATTGGTTATACATTTATTTAATATTTTTAAGTCAACGGGAATATTTTATATATTATTTTAAAGAAAATACCAGGAAAAATACCAGCCGCAAAAGTATGCGTACAACGAGTAATAAGTAACTTAAAATAAATAAAAACTTGGTTTTAATAGGTGGTTGGGTATCCTTTCCTTCTTAGCACCTCTGCCAAACGTCTCGGCATTGATTCAACCAATTTTCTGGTGTCATCGGCCGTAATTTTCTGCCATTCCTTGATTATAACGTCCTTGAGCATGGTTTTTGAGGTTATGCTGTGTGTGCGTATCCTACGCTCAAGGAGGTCCCATAAATGTTCAATGGGATTAAGGTCTGGCGATTGGGGTGGTGTCCTAAGCTGATTCTTGATATTATAAAAAAGTCACAGACTTACAGAGTGGGCTGTGTGCTTAGGATCATTGTCCTGCTGGAAGTAAAAATCGTTTTCCAACCCCAACTTCTGGGCGCTCTGCTTTAAATTTTTTTTTAAAATGCGTAGATAGCCACTCTGGTCCATAGCCGACTCTATAAACTCCAAATTTCCGACTCCACCAGCAGCCATACACCCCCAAACCATTACTCCGCCACCACCGTGTTTGAAGGTTGGTACCAAATTCTCTTTATCAAGAGCCGTACCACTCTTTCTCCATATTAATTTTTTTCCCTTTATTCCAAATATGCAGAATTTGCTCTCGTCCGAAAAAAGAACGTTGTTCCAAAATTCGGTTGGCCTTGTAATGTGGTCATTTGCAAAATCTAGGCGCTTTTTAGCCCCTTTGCCTTTTTTGTAAAAAAAGAGCAAAGCGGAGCTATTGGAAATATGCAAAATCCAAAAGTATGTAACACATAGAAATAATCATCGGAGACCCCATAAAGTATATATATTCTGAATCAGGACGACAAGACGAGTTCATCTAGCCCTGTCCGTCCGTCCGTCCGTCCGTCCGTATGAACGCCTGTTTCTCAGAGACTATAAGAGCTAGAGCAACCAAACTTGAAATCTAGATTCGTTATGTTCGTACGCTGTACAAGTTTGTTTTTGATTTTTCAATTTCCTCCCCTGACCCCCGCAATTCGAATAAAACGATTATTAAGCACAATTTTCCACCTATCAAATTTATTTTTGGCACACATCATAATTAGACCATTCTTGATCGATGTTGTGAATCTGGATAAGATTGATCAAAAATCTCGGAAGTTATAGATCAGCAAAAGTGGTGTTATGGGCCCTGGAGGGGTATTGTAGTGCGCGCAAAATAAGAGCTAGAGCAACGAAATTTGGATCGTATATTTGTTATATTTGTACGCTGTACGAGATTGTTTTACATTTTTAAATTTCCTTCCCTTACCCCCGCAATTAGAAAAAATCGATTTTCAGATACAATTTTTAACCGATCAAATTTCTTTTACGTACACATATTAAGTAGACCAATTTTCATCTAAGTTGTGAATTTCGTTAAAATTGAACAATAAACACGGAAGTTATACAACATTAAGTACCGCGATATAGAGCGTGGGGGGTTAAAAGGTGCGCGCAATGGCTAAATACGTGCAGAACTGTGTGTATGTATGAGTATGTGTGAGTATGGCTGTATATGTAGGCAAAGGGGCTCTCGTAGTCGGGTACACTCGACTACAGACTTCTTACTTGTTTTTATTAACATCGAGAATGTGGGGCTTCTTCCGGGCGACTCGGCTGTGATATCCGGCTTCATGCAAGATTCTGCGTACGGTATCTTCAAACACTGTTTGGGGGAATCGTTCATCGATTTCCAGACGCACCTGCTGAGCTGTCATCCTCGGGTTTGAGCGTATAAACGCACGCCACGTTTTTTTTTCTCGGTTTGTCAATACAGTTGGAGGGCCAGATCGCGACCTGGAGAGTATAGAACCTGAATTTGTATAATTTTCACATATCCTTTGGCATGTAGAATGGGCTCTACCCACCTGCTGCCCAATTTCTCTGAATGATTTTCCCTGCACACGCATTTTTATAATCAGTTTCCGTAAATCCACGTCCATTTCTTTGCGACACAATTCTATGTTATTCCGTAACTCAAAACTTTACTAGAATGCATAGCAAAGTGCAATGCAAACATCAAACGAAAACAAAAGTTAACTGTTACCTCAGCAAAGTTAAAGGAAATCGCTTTTTCGCCCATTCTATTCAGCCTGCTTGGTGTGTACGCAGACTTTTGCGGCTGGTATTTTTCCTGGTATTTTCTTAAAAATAATATATAAAATATTCCCGTTGACTTAAAAATATTAAATAAATGTATAACCATATAAGAAAAATGTTGAACTTTCAATAAAAAAAAAAATTACTTTAATAACATAAATATCTCAAGCAAATATTCAATACGAAAGTCAGAAAAAAAAATTTTTTTACGGTGTACGCAGAGTTTTGCGGGCAAGTGTACGTATTATTCAATTTTTTGCAAAATTGTAATTTTATTTAATATTTGGTAGCTAAGTCGTTAATTTTTATGATTTTGTCATACCTTGATTCCTTAAGATGAGCAGAAATAGTGAGATTAATGCTGTACTAGTGCTCTTGTACTTTTAACCACAAATTTTCTTTGTTATGGGCCTAAAAACCATTCATTTTATTTTTTCAGATTCTCTCTTTCTCTTCTTCATAGCTATTCGATTCGTTTTTGGTCCGGAGACTATGCCAACCACTCTAACACGTACACTTTATGATCCTGCAAATTTTTCTTTGCCAATGTTGCATTAAGCTTAAAATTATTATCCAGCGTTAAGTTCCACTTAAGTGGCATATAATCAATAGCATATGGTGGTAATATATTATCAACTATGTCCACAGAGTCATCAGCTATATTTTTTGTTGGTTCAAAAATTATTGTCCAACACCCGATACAGTAAAAAAGTTGTATAGTATTGTATAGTAGTTGCCATGCTTTGGAGTATACTTTTATTAACTTTTGAAAGTAGTGGTACTTTTTTAGCTAAATGAGCTTTTTAAGCGTTGCAAATTATTTTTTCTCTATTGTACGACTTATGGTCTTTACATTAAAACCAAATTTTTACATATTGGAAGATGGGATCTGTTTTATTTCTTAATTTTTTTTCACAAAGACCCTGATAAAATCCCAGGATATCTTGCACTTTCTGTATCGGTCTTCTTGTATTTCTGTTTTTTGGACTGCAGAAAATACTTTATTATTAAAACAATTCATCAATTTGGCAATTTGAGTCAAAGATTATCCATTCTTTCTGAGGTTTTTAATAATATGTATCTGAATATAGTCACGGACCCATTTCGACTACTAATCAAATAAGTTTTATGATTTTTACAAAAAAATGTTTTTTTATCCATTAATATTCCTTAATAGTTATTATATTTACCATACAATTTATTTAAAACCATCTTAGCACCAAGAATATGACCCAAATTCACAGCGTTTCTATTATTATTTCCAATGCAAAATAGAGGTCGTGTTATAAATGCAATTGACCTGACACAATCGTCCCGGAAATATACCGATATAGTAAGATATATTAAAATATATTGAAAATATCGGACATTAGTATAAAGTGTGGTTTAGCCTCTAATTTTGGCTAAAACAATGAAAATTTGCGATTATTTGCTATATGCATATGTCGTTTCTATTATTTTTTCCGACCCTGTATATACATTATGGGGTCTCCGAAGATTATTTCTGTGTTACATACTTTTGGATTTTGTACATATCCATTAGCCCCACTTTGTTTTTTGTTTTTGGCGGCTAAAAAGGTATCAACAGTTATTTTAATGTATTTCCAAACTGCGAGCGTCGATAACAGCAGGTAGTCGAAATACCAATAGCAACAGCTAGGTTTCAGATAAAACTATTATATTAAAGTCTAAAGAAAAACTGTCTAAATAAAGCTTAGACAATTGCTAAGAAATAAGAAAAGAAGTTTTAAGTATTTTGGCGCGATAGAAATTGAAATAACTAGATCCTTATTCCAGAAATGTTTGCAACCTGTGCAAATACAGAAAATATCTGCTGAGACAATAATTGTAAAAGAGGATATTTCCCAGACATATTTAAAATCAAATTTTTTTTATTTTATTTTAAGAAATATTTACTTTTTTTAAAATTGAAGTCAGACATCCTGACTAAAACAAGTAAGAAGTCTGTAGTCGAGTGTACCCGACTACGAGAGCCCCTTTGCCTACATATACAGCCATACACACACATACTCATACATACACACAGTTCTGCACGTACTTAGCCATTGCGCGCACCTTTTAGCCCCCACGCTCCATAGCGCGGTACTTAATGTTGTATAACTTCCGTGTTTATTGTTCAAATCTAACGAAATTCACAACGTAGATGGAGAATGGTCAACTTAATATGTGTGCGTAAAAGAAATTTGATCGGTTAAAAATTGTATCTGAAAATCGATTTTTTCAAATTGCGGGGGTCAGGGAAGGAAATTGAAAAATCTAAAACAAACTCGTATAGCGTACAAACATAACAAATATACATTCCAAATTTCGTTGCTCTAGCTCTTATTTTGCGCGCACTACTATACCCCCCCGGAGCCCAAAACGCCACTTTTGCTGATCTATAACTTCCGAGATTTTTGATCAATCTTACCCAAATTCACAACATCGATCAAGAATGGTCTAATTATGATGTGTACCAAAAATAAATTTGATCGGTTGAAAATTGTGCTTAACAATCGTTTTTTTCAAATTGCGGGGGTCAGGGGGGAGTTGAAAAATCCAAAACAAACTTGTATAGCGTACGAACAAACAAATCTACGTTCCAAATTTCGTTGCTCTAGCTCTTATTTTGCGCGCACTACTATACCCCCCCGGGGCCCAAAACGCCACTTTTGCTGATCTATAACTTCCGAGATTTTTGATCAATCTTACCCAGATTCACAACATCGATCAAGAATGGTCCAATAATGATGTGTACCAAAAATAAATTTGATCGGTTGAAAATTGTGCTTAATAATCGTTTTTTTCGATTTGCGGGGGTCAGGGGGGGAAATTGAAAAATCCAAAACAAACTCGTATAGCGTACGAACATAACAAATCTACGTTCCAAATTTCGTTGCTCTAGCTCCTATTTTGCGCGCACTACATAGCCCCCCCCGGGGCCCATAACGCCACTTTTGCTGATCTATAACTTCCGAGATTTTAGATCAATCTTACCAAGATTCACAACATCGATCAAGAATGGTCTAATTATGATGTGTGCCAAAAATAAATTTGATCGGTTGAAAATTGTGCTTAATAATCGTTTTTTTCAAATTGCGGGGGTCAGGGGGGGAAATTGAAAAATCCAAAACAAACTCGTATAGCGTACAAACATAACAAATCTACGTTCCAAATTTCGTTGCTCTAGCTCTTATTTTGCGCGCACTACTATACCCCCCCGGGGCCCAAAACGCCACTTTTGCTGATCTATAACTTCCGAGATTTTTGATCAGTCTTACCCAGATTCACAACATCGATCAAGAATGGGTCCAATAATGATGTGTACCAAAAATAAATTTGATCGGTTGAAAATTGTGCTTAATAATCGTTTTTTTCGATTTGCGGGGGTCAGGGGAGGAAATTCAAAAATCAAAAACAAACTTGTACAGCGTACGAACATAACGAATCTAGATTTCAAGTTTCGTTGCTCTAGCTCTTATAGTCTCTGAGAAACAGGCGTTCATACGGACGGACGGACGGATGGACGGACGGACGGACGGACGGACGGACGGACGGACGGACGGACGGACGGACGGTCGGACGGACGGACGGACAGACAAACAGACGGACAGGGCTAGATGAACTGGTCTTGTCGTCCTGATTCAGAATATATATACTTTATGGGGTCTCCGATGATTATTTCTATGTGTTACATACTTTTGGATTTTGCACATTTCCAATAGCTCCGCTTTGCTCTTTTTTACAAAAAGGCAAAGGGGCTAAAAAACAAATACAATACACTAAATACATTAAATACTTGAACAAAAAATATTAAATCGAAGTAAAAGTTATATTAAACCAGTTAGTTAACACGAACACCTTAAACACAAAATTAAAATAAAATAAAAATATAATGTAATATATTTACGGGAAATTAAATTGTTAAAACAAAGATAACACAAATCCTGTGTTTATACTGTGTATATGTAACAAGCCTGCTAAAATTTGTCTTTATGTGGATAAATAAAAACAATTTTACCATTTAGTTGCGTATGGAGTAGCAAAAATTAAAAAACAATAAACATTTATCTTATTGCATTTCTCGCTTGGGATTGCCCAGAGCTGCAGGTAGTCTACAAACATAAAAGTAGTGTCATTCGGTAGTCGATCAGCAGGGCTGCCAGATTTTAAAAATGGGAAATAGTTGATTTCAGGCACTTGAATAACGAAAACTGGCTGAATGTAGTTGCTGAAAAATCTAGGAAATGGCTGATATGTTTTGCCCCTGCGAAAGTTCAAACCGTAGATCTTTTTAGTCACAATCCCGGTATTGACTTGTTTTCTCTACTGAAAATATAAGTGAGAACCATCTAACTTTGTGCTTCTTTTGTGCGCTTATTATTTTACTGCCTTCATTCCTTCAATAAATAACTGAAATCGGTTTTTTAATTGGCTGTGGCCTTCTTAAATAGCTGAAACAGCCACTAAATAGCTGATTTGGAAGCCCTTGTAACAGTCGAAATAGCAGAATATCAGCGGCAATAGTAAGCAAATATTAAATACCAATAGCAGCAATAGTCGAAATATCAACAGCAATAGCAGCCGACATTCACTTGTTTGCTATTTTCGACTGCGACTACTGACAACTTTGCCAGTCAATCGTTTGCTATTAATACGACTGTCGCTACTTCCGAAAGCAGCAGCAATAGCAAATATCAACAAGTAAGAATTCTGCAGTCCAGTGTACACAACTACGAGAATCCCTAAGCCTACAGACACAGCCATACACACACATACACGCAGCTCTACTCTTTCAGCTATTTTTTTATGATGTCTGCCAAAAAGAAATTTGATAGGTTGAAAACTGTGCTTAATAATCGTTTTTTTCGTATTGGTGTGGTCAGGGGAGGAAATTCAAAAATCAAAAACAATCTCGTGTAGCATACGAGCATAACGAATCTAGTTTTCAAGTTTGGTTGCTCTAGCTCTTATAGTCAATAAGAAACAGGTATTCATACAGACGGTAGACGGACAGTCAGTAGCCGGACATGGCTAGATCGACTCGTCGTCCTGATTAAAAATGTATATACTTTATAGGGTCTTGATGATTATTTTTACCTGTTACATATATTTCGATTTTGCACAAATCCATTTGTTCCGCCTTGCTCTTTTTTAAGTCAGCGGGGCTAAAAACGAAAACCGACGACTGTTGCTGGTATTTAATATTTAATGCTATTTAATTTTTTCTATTGAGACTTCCATTTTTCTTCAGTAGCAGTAGCAAAATGAAACCGATGCCATTTTTTTAAAGACTGCTATCAATATATCGGTATTTCACATACGTTGATATTTTATTTGACAGCTATATTGTTTATTTGATTTTTCACCGGGATATCACCCAATAGTGAACGACCAGATCCATGTTTTTTTGTGCCTTTTTGTAAAAAAGAAGCAAAACGGAGCTATTGGAAATGTGCAAAATCCTAAAGTATGCAACACATAGAAATAATCATCGGAGACCCCATAAAGTATATATATTCTTAATCAGGACGACAAGACGAGTTGATCTAGCCCTGTCCGTCCGTCCGTCTGTCCGTCCGTCCGTATGAACGCCTGTTTCTCAGAGACTATAAGAGCTAGAGCAACAAAATTTTAAATCTAGACTCGTTATTTTCGTACGCTAGACCAGTTTATTTTAGACTTTTCAATTTCCTCCCCTGACCTCCGCAATCCAAAAAAAAACGATTATTAAGCACAATTTTC
Organism: Zygothrica quintamaculata; assembly: GCA_037044455.1. NCBI lineage: Eukaryota > Metazoa > Arthropoda > Insecta > Diptera > Drosophilidae > Zygothrica > Zygothrica quintamaculata. The sequence goes on from JBAMBS010001393.1 coordinate 176,377, forward strand.
AACCGATTGACTTTATTTTTGGCACACATCATAATTAGACCATTCTTGATCCATGTTGTGAATCAATAAACTCGGAAGTTATACATCATCAAAAGTGGTGTTATGGGGCCCGGGGGGGTTTCGTAGTGCGCGCAAAATAAGAGCTAGAGCAACGAAATTTGGAATCTAGACTTGTAATGTTCTTACGCTATACAAGTTTTTTTTAGATTTTAAAATTTCTTCCCCTGACACCCGCAATTGGAAAAAATTGATTAAAAGTCACAATTTTTAACCGATTAAATTTCTTTTTCGCACACATATTAAATAGAGCACTCCTAATCTACGTTGTGAATTTCGAGATAAGATTGGACAAAAAACACGGAAGTTATACAACATTAAGTACCGCGCTATAGAGCGTGGGGGGTTAAAAGGTGCGCGCAATAGCTAAGTACGTGCAGAACTGTGTGTATGTATGAGTATGTGTGTGTATGGCTGTATATGTAGGCAAAGGGGCTCTCGTAGTCGGGTACACTCGACTACAGACTTCTTACTTGTTTTCTCATGATTTTTTTGTCCTTCACCAATTTTTCAGCAGTGTTCTTATTTCTGACAACCTTTTCTGCAAATTTTTGCTCAAACACATCTCTGTATCACGCAAAAATCCTTCCTTGCTCAATATCGGTTAAACAACCAAACCTTGATTTTAATTAAATGACATTAATTATTTGACTTTTTTTTAATAAATTGACATTAATTAATTAAGAGTTCCTACAAATTATGATTTCAACTTAAACTCACTTATTTGGATCTAATAATCGAAACAGTTTAGCATGTTTATATTGTACATGATCAACTAACACACCGCTCAATATATCCCCGGCCTAACTATGAAAAACACTTTTCTTTTTGAATATTTAGTTTTATGCGTCTATATTATTATATTATTATTGTCTATATTTCAATCTAAGGCCACACACTCAGTCTAGGTTCTCCAAGTTTTAAATGCTTTTTTTGTAGAATGATGAATTTTTACCCTCAAAACAGGCGTATCAGCAATAACATCCTAATGTGACTGATATCTCTTGCCCTGAAGGTACTTTTTGAGATCTGAAAAGCCAGTATTCGCTGACAGCCAAATCTGGAGAATATGGTGGATACGGCAATAATTCCAACCTCAATTCAATAAATTTCGCCATTGTTGCCATAAACTTGTGGCACGGTGCATTATCTTGATGAAACAGAGGTTTCTTATTTGCCTTTTCCTCGATAGCACGGTCCAGTCAATCCAGCATTGTTATATAATATTCGCTGTTCATCGTCTTACCTTTATACTGTACAAAATTCCATATGCATCCCAAAATACGGATGCCATAACCGTACTCGCCGATATTTGTGCTTTAGGACGCTTCGGACGGCTTTCACCGGTTCCCACCCACTTAGAAGACTAACGACTAGATTCTAAAATATAGTGATGTATCCATGTTTCATCCATTGTTACGTAACGGCGAAAAAATCCGTCCTATTGCGCTTCAACATGCGTAAACACTTCTTAGAAGCATCGATGCGTTGTTGCTTTTGGTCCGGTGTGAGCAATCGCGGCACCCACTTTGAGCAAAGGTTCCTTATATCCAAATGTTCATGCAATATCGTAAACACACTGCCTTCTGATATCTTTGAGCCATCAGCTATCTCTTTTAATATCAGTTTGCGATCGGACAATACTATTTTTCGAATTTGTAAGATATTTTTTGCCTTAACTGCTGGTTTTGGGCAAGCACTTTCCGACAAATATATTTTCCGATCAAATAGCAGTGTTTTACAAGGACACGAAAATCCTTTTTTCCATATTGATGAAAATTACTAAGGTTGTATCACTTAAGCGTTTATAATTTAAAAACACGTGGTCGCAGGAATTGTTGAATTCTTATACATATAAGAAATATCGATTTTTGTTCACTACCGCCCTCTATATGTCAGGCCGGGGATTTATTGAGCGCTGTGATATTCGCAAATGAAAAAAAAAAATCTGCCCCATTTACGTATTTTTTTCATAAAATTCAACATTATTTTTAGTTCTTTGCCTTTTTATAAAAAAGTGAATTAATGGAATTAATGGTAATTAACGTAACAGGTAGAAATAATCATTGGAGGCCTCATATATTATATTTTGAATCAGGAAAACAAGACGAGTTGATCTAGCCCTGTCTATCTGTATGAACGCCTGTTCCTTAGAGACTATAAGTGCTAGTGCAACCAAACTTGAAATCTAGATTCGTTATGTTCGTAGGTTATACGAGTTTGTTTTTGATTTCTTTTTGGTACATATATTAATTAGACCATTTGTGATCCATCATGTGAATCTGGGTAAGATTGATCTGAAAACTCTGAAGTTATACTTCATTAAAATTGGTGATCTGGGACGCGGGAGGATTAAGTTGTGAGCACAAAATAAGAGGTAGAGCAACCAAAATTGGAATATGGATTCAATAATTACGTACGCTATACGAGATTGTTTTAGATTTTGTGTATATGGCAGTATATGTAAGCAAAGCGCCTCTCGTAGTCGGCTTCACTCGACTACAGACTTCTTACTAGTTGCCTTATTGCATTATAGATTGCTTAGTTTAGTACGTTATACCAGATTATTGATCTTTTTCGCACACATTATAAGTAGACTAATGTTTATCTACATTTTGAATTTCATCAAGATTAAATAAAGAAAACAGAAGTTATTCAACATTTAGTATCGACTTATGGACCGGCTACACCCGAGTACAACTTTCTTATTTGTTAATTTGTTAAGAAACAAATTAATAACAAGAAAGAAGTCTGTAGTCGAGTGTACCCGACTACGAGAGCCCCTTTGCCTACATATACAGGCATACACATACATACTCATACATACACACAGTTCTGCACGTATTTAGCCATTGCGCGCACCTTTTAGCCCCCACGCTCTATAGCGCGGTAGTGGTGTAGAACTTCCGTGTTTATTGTTTAATTTTAACGAAATTTACAATGTAGATGAAGAATGCTCAAATTAATATGTGTGCGAAAAAAGAAATTTGATCGGTTAAAAATTGTACCTTATAATCGATTTTTTCAAATTTCGGGTGTCAGGGGAGGAAATTGAAAAATCTAAAACAAATTCGTATAGCGTACGAACATAACAAATCTACGTTCCAAATTTCGTTGCTCTAGCTCTTATTTTGCGCGCACTACTTTACCCCCCCGGGGCCCATAACGCCACTTTTGATGATGTATAACTTCCGAGATTTTTGATCAATCTTACATCATTCACAACATGGATCAAGAATGGTCTAATTATGATGTGTACCAAAAATAAATTTGATCGGTTGAAAATTGTGCTTAATAATCGTTTTTTTTTCGAATTGCGGGGGTCAGGGAAAGAAATTTAAAAATCAAAAACAAACTTGTATAGCGTACGAAAATAACGAATCTAGCTTTAAAATTTGGTTGCTCTAGCTTTTATAGTCTCTGAGAAACAGGCGTTCATACGGACGGACGGACGGACGGACAGACAGACGGACAGGGCTAGATCGATTCAGCTAGTCGTCCTGATCAAGAATATATATACTTTATGGGGACTCCGATGATTATTTCTATGTGTTACATACTTTTGGATTTTGCACATTTCCAATAGCTCCGCTTTGCTCTTTTTTTACAAAAAGGCAAAGGGGCTAAAAAACGATTATTAAGCACAATTTTCAATTGATCAAATTTATTTTTGGCACACATCATAATTAGATAACTCTTGATCCTGGTTGTGAATCTGGGTAAGATTGATCAAAAATCTCGGAAGTTACACATCATCAAAAGTGGCATTATTGGCCCCGGGGGGTATAGTAGTGCGCGCAAAATAAGAGCTAGAGCAACGAAATGTGGAACGTAGATTTGCTATGTTCGTACGCTATACGAGTTTGTTTTAGATTTTCGAATTTCCTCCCCTGACACCCGCAATTGGAAAAAATCGATTACAAGGTAAAATTTTTAACCGGTCAAATTTCTTTTTTGCACACATATTAATTTGACCATTCTTCATCTACGTTGTAAATTTCGTTAAAATTTAGAAATTAACACGGAAGTTATACAACATTAAGTACCACGCTATAGAGCGTGGGGGGCTAAAAGGTGCGCGCTATGGCTAAGTACGTGCAGAACTGTGCGTATGTATGAGTATGTGTGTGTATGGCTGTATATGTAGGCAAAGGGGCTCTCGTAGCGGGTACACTCGACTACAGACTTCATACTTGTTCTTTTAACATATTTTGCTGAGCTTATACTTGCCAATAGTTCAGTGCAGCAACAAATTTATTTAGCAGCGGATGAAGATAATAATCATCATACTTATTGGATGGTGTATAATAACATCCAAGCCTGCGTTACTGTGTCTAGGCGTCAAATTTATAAAACTAGACAGCTCGAACATGCTGCTGAAAACGCTACAAGGAAGCCGGCACAAAAGCACCAATCTGGGCCATCGTTATTGATACAAAGACGTTTGGAAGTCGTGCAGAACCACTTACGCGCACAGGTAGTGAGCGCGTGCAATACATTATTTAATGATGCAGTATTGGTGTCGGCAGACAATTCCTCTGGACTTATTAGCGGCATAGTCGAGGAGTCTCAAAACAATACACAAAATAATTGTCAAGAAATTAATCAAATTGTCCTTATTTGGGAGTATATATCAAGCCGCGGAGTCGGAGACTTGGCAGTTATTGAGATTACCATGACTGCAGATCAATTCTTTCAAATTTTAAAATCTCATTTACCAAAAACTGCAGAAGGATTTGGCTTTCATAACAATAAAAAGACAAATGTTGAAATTTAATGTCCCTAAGCACAAAGCTCTGTATGCGTACGTCGCTACTAAATAAAAGTCTAATAAAAAATATGAAAACATGTTATTTTTTCCATTGCAAAAATACTTTGTTGATTTTTGATCTAAAATTAATTTGTATATGTACGAACATAACTAATCTAGTCTCTGAAAAACAGGTGCTTATACAGATGGACAGGGCTGGACCGACTCGTCTTGTCGCCATGTTCAAGAATATATATACCTTATGGGGTCTCAAATTATTATTTCTATCTGTAATATACTGCCTTTAAAACCGGCAAAAGGAAGCTAATGGATTTGTGCAAAATCGAAAAGTATGTAAAAGGTTGAAATAATCAACTGACACCAAATGGAGTATATATATTAGGTTGTTTGGTAATGACATACCGGTTTCTTTATTGATTTTTGACGATTATTTTAACATAGTTACCATTGTCCGATTTAAGTGCTATATGTACCGTTGTCTTCGATTATTTGCTGCAATTTTGATGGTAATTTGTGTATACCTCTTCTTAAGAAGTGTTTGTCTCTATTGGCAAAAAAACTCGGCAATTCGATTTTCACAAGCCTCCTTTGAACTCAATTTCTGCCCATCGAAAAAATTTTGAATGGCCAAAAACAGATGGTAATCGCTTGGGGCAATGTCCGGACTATAAGGTGGATGCATTAAAACTTCCCAACCAAGCTCCCGTAGCTTGTAACGAGTCACCAAATATGTATGGGGCCTGGCGTTGTCATGCTGGAACACAATGCCCTTACGATTCACCATGGCTGGCCGCTTCTGTTCAAGTGCAATCTTCAATCGCTACAGTTGTTGACAGTAGAGGGCAGAATTGATGGTTTGGCCATAAGGCAGCACTTCATAATGGATAATTCCTCTGATATCCCACCATACACTCAGCAAAACCTTCCGATTCGATATTCGCAGATTGAGACACGGTCCAAAAGGTTCTTTTGAGATAACTCATGAGGCACCCATACATCGAGGTTTTTTGACAACTTTTTCGACTTCAAATGCCTATGGACGGTTTCCGTGCTTAGTTGGAGCTCCTCTGCGATGCTTCTAATAGTCACAAGACGATCTCGATCCACAATTTCCATGATTTTATCCGTATCAACAGTCACTGGTCGTCCGGCGGGCTTGGGTGTTTCGGTGACTAAATTACCACTTCGGAATCGCCTGAACCACTGAAATAATCTGTCTGCGAGATTCCGCAGCAGTTTTTCCTTGTGCGAAATAAAATTTCAAAATTGCGCGAATTTTAGCGTTTGTGAACTCCATTTCGATCGATTGTAATTTTTAAGCGCGGAAACTGATGTATACAAACTATACGTCATTTAAAAGGTGTTGCCAAGACCTATCCAACGATATGCAGCGTTGCCAGATACGATTCCATGTGTCAAACCGGTATGTCATTACCATACAACCTAATATATATATATACAGATATATATATAAAAAAAAAACCGACTATAAGCAAAAAATTTTCTGTATATATATATATATATATTATAGTCGGTTTTTCCTTTTAAGCGATCATGAGTTATATGCAAATACGTTGAATTTAAAGGATTATTATAGAATAAACCAGATATTGAGAAGTTAATTTAAATTTGTATTTTATACTGTGCGTCATTGTTTTTTATTTTTATTTAATTTTTGATTAATTATTTCTCTGTGAAAGAACCACGTCTGCACTCGCGGACAACTTAAACTATTAATATAAACCTACAATTGGAATAATTTTTGAATGAGATATATGTGTGATTAGTATGATAATTAAATCATACTTTGCTTTACTATACTATATAGATATATTGTAAATATACAAGTCCCAATTATAATTGACCATAAACTTATTATAATAATATAAGAAATTTCTGTAGTAGGTTCTACAATATTTATAACAAAGAAATTTTTTTACCACCTTTACATTTCAACAAGTAAGAAGTCTGTAGTCGAGTGTATCCGACTACGAGACCCCCTTTGCTTACATATACAGCTATACACACACAATTTAATGTATTAAATATATGTAGTATGTATCTAACTTATTTTATGAGTCTTATCAATAGATTGTTCTATGTTTTCTGAAATTCGACAATATGTAACATTTGAGCTCTATAAGTATTTATATCCGCTCTCCAATACAAGCCCGACCATTGTGCAGCGGTAACAGCCGAACTAGCAATCCATCAGCAGCGTAAATATCAAAATATCATCGGCGGTATCAACCGAATTAGTACCCGAAATAGTAAGCCATCAGTAGCCTAAATAGCAAGCCAACAGCAGCCGAAATAGCAGAATATTAGCGGGAATAGCAGGCAAATATCAAATACCAATAGCAGCAATAGTCTAAATTTCAATAGCAGTAGCAATAGCAATGCAGCCGATAGTCGACTGGTTGCTATTTTCGACTGCGACTACTGACCACTTCGGCAGTCGAACTTTTGCTATTCTACGACTACTGAAAAATTTAGCAGTTTACTTTTTGCTATTGCTACGACTGTCGCTTCTTACGAAAGCAGTAGCATTAACAAATATCAAAAACGAAAACCAACGACTATTTCTGTTATTTGATATTTGATGCTATTTCAAATAACAAATAACAGAAATAATAATAAAAAAAAAAAAAAAAAAAATAAAAAAATTTGCTTGTGCTACAACTGCGAATATCATAAATATTGCGACTATTGCTATTTTGACTGCAGTTTTTTAGCCCCTTTGCGTTTTTGTAAAAAAGAAGCAAAGCAGAGCTATTGGAAGTATGCAAAATCCAAAAGTATGTAACACATAGAAATAATCATCGGAGACGCCATGAAGTATATATATTCTGAATCAGGACTACAAGACGAGTTGATCTAGCCCTGTCCGTCTGTCTGTCTCTCCGTCTTTCCGTCTGTATGAGCGCCTGTTTCTCAGAGACTATAAGAGCTAGAGCAACCAAACTTGAAATCTATATTCGCTATGTTCGTAGGTTATACGAGTTTGTTTTTGATTTTTCAATTTCCTCCCCTGACCCCCGCAATTCGAAAAAAACGACTATTAAGCAAAATTTTCAACCGATCAAATTATTTTTTTTTGGCACACACCATTATTAGGCCCTTCCTTGATCGATGTTGTGAATCTGGGTAAGATTGCTAAAAAATCTCGGAAGTTATACATTATCAAAAGTGGTGTTATGGGTCCGGGGGGTATATTAGTGCACGCAAAATCAGAGCTAGAGCAACGAAATTTGGAACGTAGATTTGTTATCTTCCTAAGCAATACGAATTTATTTTAGATTTTCGAATTTCCTCCCCTGACCCCCTCAATTTGAAAAAATCGATTATAAAGTACAATTTTTAACCGATCAAATTTCTTTTTCGCACACATATTAAGTATACCATTCTTCATCTACGTTGTGAATTTCGTTAAAATAGAACAATAAATACGAGAGTGTTCATAACATTAAACACTATAAATTTTATCGGAAGTAAAAAATCAAGGGCGTAGTTTCAGATGTCTTGCTGAGTACGTCAGGGTATTACTGTATATGGGTTCGTGTGAGGTGTGGCAATGAGGTTCGATAAAACTTAAGTTCAATTAGTAGAAATTTTATTGTTATCGCTGTCATTAACTTTGCTTTTACGTTTACTTAGCTAATTATTCTTCCCATTCTTTTTCTCATTCTCCCCTCTGTTCTGCTCTTTTTAACGATCATTGCAGATGGTTACTATAAAAGATACAAGCGCATCAATACAGTTAATGGAAACGTTAAGCGCTTAAGATGCCGCTCCAATAATAAATAAAATTTTTCTTAATAAATAATTTGTAAAAACGAAACGTTACCTCATGGTGTTAACCTGCAAAAATGCCGTCAGCACACACCGAAGATTTGAGACGAAACTTTTTAGTTGTGCAACAACAACGCTCTGCTCCCCCCAATCTGACAAGCGGCAGTGTGCCATCACCGTCCCAGCATCAGACAATATTTACCAGCAAATCAACAATGATAATGACGAAAACGATAACCAGCGAAGAGCCAGAACGCACTTACATTTTTCCAGGAACGCATCAGGGGGGCAACACAGCTACACGTAGTATACCAGGTGGCTCAGGCATACCAGGGGTGGCTATAGTTTCAAAATACGCATCTACTGCTCTCAACCCAACATGCCCATCGCGAGGAGGGCATGCGCGTTCTGTTAGTCATGGTGGTGGCGCTATTGCTACTGTCAATGCTGGCGGTCGACCTATCAAGTCTGCTTTAAAAGGCCATCAACGGGCATTTTCTCAGGGTCAGATTTCGGACTCACCGGGTAGTAGTGCACCCGCAGGACGCGGCCATAGTAGGGTGGGCTCCAAGACAGACTTTATTTTACCACCCGGTCACAGAGATGAAACTGTCCGGGATCGTGAATTTAATCAATCGGCAACAAGTTCGGCGAATGGAGGTCGCGGTCGCGGTCACTCCCGACAAGCTTCGCGCTCCGAGTCGATTTATACACTGCGTCGCACCGAGACACCACCATGCTGGAAACGGTTAGGGCTATGTAATTACAATACTAACACTAAATTTGAAGAGCGAAGCTATCGATTAGTGGTCCCTAATCACACAGTACCACCCAAAACACCAAAAAAGGAGCATCCCAATGGTCAGTTTATTGGCAACAAAATTCGTACAACAAAGTATACGCTGCTGTCGTTCATACCGAAAAATCTTCTGGAACAGTTTCATCGCGTAGCCAATCTGTACTTCATATTTATTGTACTGCTTAACTGGGTCCCAGCCATCAATGCCTTTGGCAAGGAGGTGGCAATGATTCCGGTGGTTTTTGTTCTTGGCGTAACGGCTGTCAAGGATTTGTTTGAGGATCGACGTCGGAGAGCTTCAGATAAACGTATTAATAATACTACTTGCAGGGTATACGATGGGTAAGTTTGATTAAACAGAATTATTAATATTAATAGTAGGAAAATTCAATTACTTCAAACTATATTAAACTGCTTTCACCATTTATAAATTGTAAATGCAGTATTTTGTCAAACATTCAGGGTCGGGAAAAATAATAGAAACGACATATGCATATAGCAAATAATCGCAAATATTCATTGTTTTAGCCAAATTTAGAGGCTAAACCACACATTATACTAATGTCTGATATTTTAACTATATTTTACTGTAATTTTTTGGTACCTTTCGGCGTCGGTTGAGTCATGGTTATTAGCATTTATTGCACGACCTCTATTTTGAATAGGAAATAATAATAAAAACGCAGTGATTTTTTTTGTCATATTCTGGCTCTAAGATGGTTTTTGATAAATTTTATGGTAAATATAAAAACTATTAAGGAATATCAATAGTTGAAAAAACATTTTTTTGTAAAACTCATAAAATTTATTCGATTATTGGTCGAAATAGGTCCGTGACTATATTGAGAAATATATTATTAACAAGTAAAAAGTCTGTCACACCGTTCTGCACGTACTTTAAGCCCTTTAGCCCCCGCGCTCTATTGCGCGATACTTAATGTTGAATAACTTCCGTGTTTATTGTTCAATTTTAACGAAATTCACAACGTAGATCAACAATACTTTAAATAATATTTGTCCAAAAAGAAATTTGAATAGTTGAAAATTGTGCCTAATTATCGATTTTTTCCAATTGCGGTGGTCAGGGGAGAAAATTCTATAATCTAAAACAAACTTGTAAAGCGTACGAACATTAAGAATCTTGACTCCAAATTTGGTTGCTCTAGCTCTTATTTCGCGCTCACCACCGGGCTCCATAACGGCACATTTAATGATGTATAACTTCTAAGTTTTTTGATCAATCTTACCCAGACAACACATAGATCAAGAATAATCTAATTATGATGTGTTCCAAAGAGAAATTCGAATACCCAGACAACACATAGATCAAGAATAATCTAATTATGATGTGTTCCAAAGAGAAATTCGATCGGTTGAAAATTGTGCTTAATAATCGTTTTTTTTAAATTGCGGGGGTCAGGGGAGGAAATCAAAAACAAACTTGTATAGCGTAGGAAATTAACAAATCTAGGTTTAAAATTTGGTTGCTCTAGCTCTTATAAGCTGTGAGAAACAGGCGTTCATACGGTCAGACGGACAGGGCTAGATCGATTCAGCTAATCGTCCTGATCAAGATATATATACTTTATGGGGTATCCGGTGATTATTTCTATGTGTTACATACTTTTGGATTTTGCACATTTCCAATAGCTCCGCTTTGCTGTTTTTTACAAAAGGCAAAGGGGCTAATAAGAATGTTACAAAATGTCTGGACACCTTATTTGATAATATTAAAACATGGTGTGACTACTCCGGTTCTAAATAATCATTAGACAAATGCAAACACAAACACATACACATTTGTAAGAATCATCAAGGCAAAAGCCATATTACTTTTAAAAATATAAATATCCCAACCGTTGATACATTCAAAATCCTAGGTATCACGTTTAACAATAAATATAAATGGAATGAACATACCAAAACATTAATAGACTAGCGATAAAGCCTAAATAGCTTATTAAATGCATAGTTAGCTCCAAGCTTCAACCTTGATATCAGTTGCAAAAGCATTAATAGTCTCAAAAACAGTCTTTGGACTCTTCCTCTATGGTAGAGCACCAATATCAAACCTAAAAAAAATACAGACTATAATCAATGCCCTCAGGGCTGCGTTCCAACCCACAACGTGTTAGCGGAAGCAAATCTATTAACACTAGATAGTAGATACACTTTCCTTAGATGCAAATTATATAAAGTTAAACGCATTCGACAATCCCATAGCCAAATTTTTGAACAAACCTTCAATAACAACAAGTAAGAAGTCCGTATTCGAGTGTACCCGACTACGAGAGCCCCTTTGCTCACATATACAGCCGTACACTCACATACTCATACATATACACAGTTCTGCACGTACTGAGCCATTGTGCGAGCCTTTTAGCCCCCCTCGGTCTATAGCGCGATACTTAATGTTGTATAACTTCCATGTTTATTTTTGAATAGGAATAGTCAAATTATTACGTTTGCGAAAATTAATTCGATCGGTTGAAAATTGTGCTTTTTGAATCTTAACAAAATTTACAACTTAGATTAGGAATAGTCAAATTATTACGTTTGCGAAAAATAAATTTGATCGGTTGAAAATTGTGCTTAATCGTTTTTTTTCGAATTGCATGGGTCAGGGTAAATTCAAAAATCTAAAACAAACTTGTATAGCATACGAAAATAATGTGGTTATGAGGTCGACGTCTTTTTAGGCGTCGTCCTGGGCGAGTTCTAGTCAAACTTTTGGCTAACCTATTGCTATGGTTTTTAATGCGGCTATTGCAGCGACTTGAGTAAAAGTTAATTTGCTGGAACGCTGTGGCAACTTTCAGATCACTGTGTTAAGTTTTGTTTCTGACATACCACTCACATCCAGTGACAACCCTGAGTACTTTATTTTGCGCTATTTGAATATGTTTGATTTGGCAATCGCAAGCAAGCCCCCAGATTTTACAGCCATAAATCCAAATTGGTGCAATTATTTGCCTATAGATTGTTAGTTTGTTGCTGATAGATAATTTGCTTTTTGGACCCAGTAGCCAATAGTATTTTCCCACAGCGGCCCTGATCCTTGTTTTTAGCACCCTGATATGGGCTGCAAAACAGAGCCTCCTGTCCAGAATAATTCCTAGATACCCTGCATGATTTGCTTGCTCGACAGGTACCACATCTAGCATTATTGCTGGCGAGGTGTTTCTTTTGAGTGTGAAACAAACGTTCGTACATTTGGCTTTATTAATGGCAATATTTAAGGTTTTTGCCCAATCTTCAAATGATGCTGCATACTCCTGTAGCCCATCTGCAGCCTCATATTCGCAATTCGCCCTGTACGTGACGCACATGTCATCAGCGAACGTAGCCAGCATCATATGGCTTGGTTGAATACCCAGATCAATGCTGGGCTGAGGCATATCAGAGGCGAATAAGGAGTAGAGCAATGGCGCCAAAACACTTCCTTGAGGTACATCCGCTTTTGCATCATATATTTCAGATATTGCTGTGTGAAACCGCACCACAAATTTCCTATTGGCAAGATATGACTTTAAGAGCAAGAAGTAAGGCGCCGGAAGTGCATTCTTGATTTTTGCACGAAGTTCCAAGTGACAAATGCAGTCAAATGTTTCTTTGATATCTAAGAATAAAGCGTTACAGTATTCCTTGTTCTCATATGCTAGGAGAATTTGCGGCCTTATCAAATGGATGACGGGATCTCATCCACCTGGTGCGCAGTCGTCTTTTCTCCGCAATTAATTGGCGGATCTCACTTGTGAGTGGAATACCAGCAGCAGCTATTCTTCGTGACGGTTTGCGCGTAGCTACTGATGCAGCAACACAAATTTTTTCTGAAAATATATCTAAGACATCATCAATATCCTCGTCCGTGCGAATTTCAATATTTAAATCCAGCGATTGCTGCAACAGCGACTGAAACAACTCCAAGTTAGTGTCTTTTGATATGATACGCTCCACAACTGGATACTCTGTCGCCTGAGCATTTAATGTTGTAATTAATGGCAGGTGCTCAACTCAACAATTGCCTGTATATTTGCATGGACACCCAGAATGCCTCGTGTTAAAGCAAAAAGTAAGCAGCTTAGTGATCCTCTTCTACCATACGGAAATCTGGTTGGACGTCCTGTGGCTAAAGTGTTAAGTTGTGAATTTAGGACAAAATTCGCTAATGCAGTACCTCTTGTATTATTCCTACTAGCATACCCAGTGCGCAGCGTTCCAATCACCAGCAACTAATACAATAAATAGCGCCAAAATTGATAACACCAAGCTCAGTGTTTATAGCTGCAGATGCAATCTGCACTTTTTATGTAGCCACTGGCATAAGCGGGAAGTGAACTAAATTCGATTTTACTAAAATCGCTTCTTCCTCTCTTGCGTTACCCGTACTTGGATCATTAGCTGGGTAAGACTGAAAGCCATACATCTTTGGAGAATTAGTTCGCCGGTAGTGAGTTTCATTTAATAAAAGCACATCAATGTAATGTCGCTACACAAAGCTCTGTAGCTCAGGCAGCTTCGTGGAGACGCCATCAGCGTTCCACACAGCGATGCGTAGTGGCATCATTATGGCATTTAAGGCTTGAGTGCAGCAAGCGCGTGCACTATTTGCAGATGCTGCTGTGGTTGCTGTTGTTTCTGCTTATATTGAAGTTGCTGTTGCTGTTTTTGCAGATGCATAATAATCTTTATAAAAGAATTTTGACTTTCTTGAAGTAAGTGAATTGCCTTCATGATGCCTTCCAAATTAGTGCCATATAAGGCATGTTGCTGGGAATCTTTACTTTATCCATGCTTGATTGACGGGTGTTGCTTTACTTCCTCATGATATTTGGCTCCTCTTGTTACATCAGCATAGGAAAGATTCGATGTGCGAGCCCTACCTTGAGTTGCTTCTCTTGCTTCGATCCTTGAGTTATATTTTTAGCCCCTTTGCCTTTTTGTAAAAAAAGAGCAAAGCGGAGCTATTGGAAATGTGCAAAATCCAAAAGTATGTAACACATAGAAATAATCATCGGAGACCCCATAAAGTATATATATTCTGAATCAGGACGACAAGACGAGTTAATCTAGCCCTGTCCGTCTGTCTGTCTGTCCGTCTGTCCGTCTGTCCGTCTGACCGTCTGTCCGTCTGTATGAACGCCTGTTTCTCAGAGACTATAAGAGCTAGAGCCACCAAACTTGAAATCTAGATTCGTTATGTTCGTAGGTTATACGAGTTTGTTTTTGATTTTGAATTTCCTCCCCTGACCCCCGCAAATCGAAAAAAACGATTATTAAGCACAATTTTCAACCGATCAAATTTATTTTTGGTACACATCATAATTAGACCATTCTTGATCGATGTTGTAAGTCTGGGTAAGATTGATCAAAAATCTCGGAAGTTATAGATCATCAAAAGTGGCGTTATGGGCCCCGGGGGGGTAATGTAGTGCGCGCAAAATAAGAGCTAGAGCAACGAAATTTGGAACGTAGATTTGTTATGTTCGTACGCTATACGAGTTTCTTTTTGATTTTTAAATTTCCTCCCCTGACCCCCGCAAATCGAAAAAATCGATTATAAGGTACAATTTTTAACCGATAAGATTTATTTTTCGCACACATATTAAGTAGAGCATTCTTCATCTACGTTGTGAGTTTCGTTAAAATTGAACGAAAAACACGGAAGTTATACAACAATAAGTACCGCGCTATAGAGCGTGGGGGGCTAAAAGGCGCACGCAATGGCCAAGTGCGTGCAGAACTGTGTGTATGTATGAGTATGTGTGTGTATGGCTGTATATGTAGGCAAAGGGACTCTCGTAGTCGGGTACACTCGACTACAGAATTCTTACTTGTTCATTAATTGATCTTCTGCCATTAGTATTGATTGGCCGTGAGCGCTCCCTAAACGCCTTATACTTGGCGCAACCAGAGAAATTTGCTGGGTGCTGTTGGCCACAATTATAGCATGTGCATGGTTCACTACGTGGTCTAGTGTAGTTACTTCCAGGATGTTCACCACCACATTTAACGCAAACGAAAGTTTTGCGGCAAAATTTAGCTGCATGTCCAAATTGCTGGCAGCGATGTCATTGGATAACAGAAAGTCTGTTGCGAAGCCGTTCCACTTTAACTCGCATGTTGCACAGTTTAGTGATGCGCAGCACCTCACTGTTATTGGGTGCTGGGGAAATATTTAAGAAGAACAAATTAGCTGGCACCATATTATAACCACCATGTTCTCTGCGCTTAGCTGAAAATACACCTACGACTTTATGTCCCAACTTGTCCATATCATCTATAATTCTGGTTTGAGACAAAGTGTGATGCAGTCCTTTCACACAAACCCTGTATGGCCGTTCATCTTTAAGTTGATAACAATAAAATTCATATTTTTCATCCTCAAGCCATTTAACAATGTCCCGATAACCCTCGGCATTATCTACATAGATACGCACTACCCCTCCAAGGGAGGTTTTGCATATGAATTGCTCATTATTAACAATATTTCCAAGACACTCTTGCAATAAGTTAACATCGTCAACTCCTTCTATAACAATTGGAGGTGGTTTTGGTTTTTTACTGGCAACAGCTTTTTTCTGGCGAGCAGCAGTTGCTGCTTGCTTACTTGTTGTAGGAAACTCGTCGTCGTCGCAGCTTATTAAGTCCCCGTCACTTTCCAGTTCTGCATCTTCTGGAAGCTCCGCTAAGAGTAAGAACCTATTAGACTCATCACTAAACGCTCCCTTGACTAACTCGCTAGGAGCAAATTTCTTCTTGATTGTTATTGGCACAGAATAAGGTGCGACCTTACGCTTAATACATTGAAACCGTGCAGGCAAGGCAATTGGTGTGGCTGTTGAGGTTCGTTTATCTTCTTTATATTGAAATTCTTGATTGTCACCTTCTAATAGTGCCTTCCCTCTCCTATCTACCGGCTTTGTATTCACCTCCGGCATTGTCTCCCTGTGTTCACTCCGGCCGTGCCGAAGCATAACATTAGTTATGCCAGACACCTTAAAATTCTTTTGCAGGTTACTTAAAAATATGTTATTAACGCTCTATAACGCGAATGTTTGGAACGATTCGCGGAAATTTGAACTTAATTTTCAGTTAAGAAATTTGAATTTTTAAATTTAAGCTAACAAATAGTAACGTTCACAGCAAAGCTATATGTTCAACGCACAATAGTATTAAATAAATTAGTGCTACTACATATATTCTATAAAATATAAAGAATAAAAAATTAGTTTTTAAGTCTAGTCAATAATTATTATTAAACAAGTAAGAAGTCTGTAGTCGAGTGTACCCGACTACGAGAGACGTACTCCAAGCCATTATGCACTCCTTTTAGCACCCGCACTCATTGTGCGTTACTTAATGTCATATAACTTCCGTGTTCAACCTTACTTTTCATTTTTGAACATTTTTATTAGCCTCATTTTATTTTTAGCCCCTTTGCCTTTTTTGTAAAAAAAGAGCAAAGCGGAGCTATTGGAAATGTGCAAAATCCAAAAGTATGTATCATCGGAGACCCCATAAAGTATATATATTCTGAATCAGGACGACAAGACGAGTTCATCTAGCCCTGTCCGTCTGTTTGTCTTTCCGTCTGTATGAATGCCTGTTTCTCAGAGACTATAAGAGCTAGAGCAACCAAACTTGAAATCTAGATTCGTTATGTTCGTAGGTTATACGAGTTTGTTTTTGATTTTTGAATTTCCTCCCCTGACCCCCGCAAATCGAAAAAAACGATTATTAAGCACAATTTTCAACCGATCAAATTTATTTTTGACACACATTATAATTAGACCACTCTTGATCCATGTTGTGAATCTGGGTAAGATTGATCAAAAATCTCGGAAGTTATACATCATCAAAAGTGGCGTTATGGGCCCCGGGGGGGTATAGTAGCGCGCGCAAAATAAGAGCTAGAGCAACGAAATTTGGAACGTATATTTGTTATGTTTGTACGCTATACGAGTTTGTTTTAGAATTTTCAATTTCCTTCCCTGACCCCCGCAATTTGAAAAAATCGATTTTCAGATACAATTTTTAACCGATCAAATTTCTTTTACGCACACATATTAAGTAGACCATTCTTCATCTAAGTTGTAAATTTCGTTAGAATTGAACAATAAACACGGAAGTTATACAACATTAAGTACCGCGATATAGAGCGTGGGGGGTTAAAAGGTGCGCGCAATGGCTAAGTACGTGCAGAACTGTGTGTATGTATGAGTATGTGTGTGTATGGCTGTATATGTAGGCAAAGGGGCTCTCGTAGTCGGGTACACTCGACTACAGACTTCTTACTTGTTTTTAATGTCCAAGGTGGTGTAAACAAAAATACTGAAAATATGATAGAATACATAGAATCTATATATTTAATAATGGAAGACAGTGGCGTAACAGAGCACAGGCGGCCGAGTTTTGGTGGCATCAACACTTTTGTGACCATCAGTTTATGGTGCCGTGGCTTAGTGGTTGTGCACATATTATGTACCGTGGGTCGGCGTAGTGTGTTATATGGGGAGGGAGGGGTTAGCAATTTTGTTACGTAACCACTTGCAGTATGTATCACTTTTAATATTTGAATGCACCATAAATTTGACAGTGTAACTTAAATACTATTATCATTTAATAAACGAGAAAGCACTATCTACATTTTGAAACTTATCACTATCATAGAAAACTTGCAACATACTTTAACCGTTTATTAAATAAAATCAATTATTATAAATATTAAATAAATTATAACAGGATTTGCGAAGCATGTGGTATGTACCGCCCAAAGAATAAGGCCAAAATAAACAACTAAGAATTCTGTAGTCGAGTGTACCCAACTACGAGAGGTCCTTTGCCTACATACACAGCCATACACACACATACACATAGTTCTGCACGTTGCTTTAGCCTTTTAGCCCCCGCGCTCTATTGCGCGATAATTAGTGTTCTGTAACATCCGTGTTTATTGTTCAATCTTAATGAAATTCACAGCATAGATCAAGAATTCTTTAAATAATATATGTGCCGAAAAGAAATTCGAATAGTTGATAATTGTGCCTTATAATCGATTTTTTGCAATTGTGGGGAGCAGGGGAGGAAATTCGAAAATCTAAAACAAACTCGTAAAGCGCACGAACATAGATAATCTAGATTTAAAATTTGGGTTGTCTAGCTCTTATTTTACGCGCACCACTTAACCCCCTCCCCATAACACCACTTTTAATGATGTACCAAAATAACGAATCTAAGTTTAAAATTTGGTTGCTCTAGCTCTTATATTCTCTCGTTAGATCGAATCAGCTAGTCTATAAGAGCTAGAGCAACCAAACTTGTTTTTGATTTTTCAATTTTCTCCCCTGACCCCCGCAATTCGAAAAAATCGATTATTTTTACAATTTTCAACCGATCAAATTTATTTTTGGTACACATCATAATCAGACCACTCTTGATCCATGTTGTAAATCTGGGTAAGATTGATCAAAAATCTCGGAAGCTATACATCATTAAAAGTGGTGTTATTTGGCACGGGGGGTATAGTAGCGCGCGCAAAATAAGAGCTAGAGCAACGAAATTTGGAACGTAGATTTGTTATGTTCGTACGCTATACGAGTTTGTTTTAGATTTTTCAATTTCCTCCCCTGACCCCCGCAATTTGAAAAAATCGATTATAAGGTACAATTTTTAACCGATCAAATTTCTTTTTTGCACACATATTAAGTAGACCATTCTTCATCTACGTTGTAAATTTCGTTAAAATTGAACAATAAACACGGAAGTTATACAACATTAAGTACCGCGATATAGAGGGTGGGGGGCTAAAAGGTGCGCGCAATAGCTAAGTACGTGCAGAACTGTGTGTATGTATGAGTATGTGTGTGTATATATTAGCGTTCAGCAGTAAAACGCGGACAGACAAAAAAGACATGTTCTGCGTCCTCTGTGGTCCGCGCCCAGTGTGTGCAAAACGGATCCGTCTCGTGCTTAAACCTATATAAATAGGATTTGCAGCACCCGTGGCCAGTCAGCATTTGCGTCATATAAAAGTCGGTTTGACCGAACTTTCTATCAACCCACCTAAGTACGTCTGGGATGATCCTCCTGGTCCAGCTGCCGCTTCCAGTTTGTTGCCACCGTTCTTGCCAGTGGAGCATAGTCCGTCGTCTTCTTGATTCTTTATGGTGTCTGGACTCGGTGGCAAGCAGGTCTAGTAGTATCATGCCCGTTAGGACCAGGGCTGCATCTTCCGATACTGTGCGGAAGGCACTCATTGCTAGTAGTTACAGCAGCGGTATGATCCCCTACAGGACTGTCCATAGGATTTGATAGACATTGCCGGTACCCATATCCTTGCAGCGTAAAGTATGATTGACTTTACCACACTAGTGAGGAGCAATCTACTTTTGTGGCGGGGGCCTCCGCAGTTCGCCATTATGCTGGATAGCGCAGTCGTCGCTCTGGGCGCTTTCTCAGCAGCGTACTCAAGGTCAAATTTGTATGATAGCCTGTGATCCAATTTCACTCCAAGATAAAGGATGGAAATTTGGCACCCTGCTACTCTGATGGACGCAGATTCCACCTTTTTTCTGCTGCTTATTAGCACCGATTCGGTTTTGTGAGCTGCCAAAAATAGTGAATTGTTCTCGAGCCATGTCACTATCTGTCGGATGCATGCTTTGGTAATTGCTTCCACGCCACTTAGCTCTTTTGCCAGTGCCACAATGGCAATGTCATCAGCGAAGCCGACGATACGGGTCCCTTGGGGTGTCTCGAGGCGGAGTACTGCGTCATACATGACATTTTAAAGAGTCGGTCCCAAGACCGATCCTTGTGGCACACTTCTTTGAACCTACTGGAAAAGTAACTGCACACCAGGTTTGTTATGTACTCCGGAATGTCTAGACGTTGTAGGGCTTTGACAATGACGTCCCACCTGGCCGAGTTGAACGCATTGCGAACGTCTAACGTTGTCACCAGGCAATACTCCTTTTGCCCACCTCTCCATCTCGCACTTTGGATTGCATTGGTTGCGATTGATACGACGGCGTTTAGTGCGTCAATTGTGCTCCTGCCTTTTTGGAAACCAAACGGCCAGTTTGAGATTCCTTCCCGATCTTCTAATTCAGCTTCAAGTCTGGTGTAGATGATGGGCTCGAAAAGTTTTCCGAGCACATCCAGCATGCATGGGAAGCAGAACCAGCCTCTGCTTCCTCCAGATACTGGGAAATACTCGCTCCGTCAGACACTTATTGAACAGGTCGACGAAGATGGACGGTTGGACCGTCGGACGGCTAAATACCATCCGGACCTGGTGCTTTATCCGCCTTTACTAATCTGGCTAGTTTAAGGACTTCTGCTGCGTCCGTCGTTTGCACATCCCAGCGGTGCGACATCAATGGTAGCGACTCGTTAGGGCAGGTTGGAAACAGCGTGTGTACAATCGTACGTAGCTGAATGGGGTCCGATGGCGTTGGTCGTCTCCAGCCTATACGCTGTGCCAAAGGGTTCGCTCAAGATGGCCAGATCCGCGTTAAGATCATGTACGGTCTGGTGGAGCAAATCTTGAGCCGCTCTGCAATGGTTTAGGTTCAGCTGTATGAAGCTAATTTTGCAGTTTCTTGACGGGATTCACAAAATGCGGACACCCTTTGTTAAGCGTGTGGTGGCCCGCGTTTCGCTCTCCAGACCTTGTGCACAGTATACACCGGGCTGCTTTGGTGCACTCCTTACTTGAGTGACCTTCTCCGCCGCAGTTAAAGCATTTGACAGATGCGTCCGCCTTGCTCCTGCATCTGGCAGCGATGTGCCCAAACTCGAGGCACCTGTAGCACCTTCTTGGTTCTACCGTGCTGCGTATGCGACACGTTGCCCACCCAATATGCACTGTCTGTGTCGCTAGGAGTGTTTCTGCGAAGTTCTTTTGTAGGACCATAGTAGCGGTCTGGGTTTCTCGGTAACCCCTACGCAGTTTTGGGGTGGCCTCTGTTGGCAAGTCGTCCTCAATTTTGTGGAATACAGCTTGCAGCACGTTGTCAGCTGTAGTCCACTTTGGTATGTCCTTTATTTCGATGGCTACCTTTTCCGTAATATCTTTTACGAAAGCGGCTTCTCCAAGGACCTCCTGTACAACCCGCTGCAGTTTGGAAGCTGCCTCGTCAGCTGCCTTGACCATCTGCAGGAGTAGCTCTCCTGCCTTGTACTGCTGCAACTCAGCATTGCTCTGCACTAAAGCCAATGCTGTTGCGTAGTTAGCAGGATCGCTGCACTTAACGACTATTGCATCTGGGCGTTGTCTCCTCCTTGTCCTGGTCGCCTTTCTCCGGACTTGCTGCCATTTAGCGCGTCCATTATTGCTGCTCCTGCTGTTCGCAGCCGCTTCGTTAATGCCGCCTCCCGTTGCAGGCTGGGCTATCTCGTGGCTCTCCGTATTCTTGCGCTTACGCGCTGGGTCCGCGTGGACGCGCTTATCCGGATTGTTCTCACTGTTTTGTACATGCTTTCTGGTGGGGGTGGCGGTGGCATCATCTGAGTTGCCTTACTGTCCACTTCTTGCTGCTGTGGGCGCTGACTAGCATGCCGGTCAGCGCCAGGTGCTTCTTGCACTGAGAGCAGGTGCCCCATAACTGCCTTTTGCAAGTCTAGCTTTTTTTTCAGGTTGTCCTTCATGGCCTGATTTTTGTGTCGGACTGCGGCCTTTTTTCCGCAACTAGGAAGAGGAAGTCGTCGAGCATCGTTCCTAGCTCCGTCATCTGTGGTATTGGCCGTGCCTGCTGCTCTCTAGCCTTCTTTGGGGGCGTTATCCGAGTAAGGTCGCTAGGACTGTTTAGGTCCCTGCTTCTCTTTGGGGTGTCCTGCGTCTCTGCTCCTATGAGAGCCGGGATATTGCCACTAGACACGCGGGGTGCCGAATGAGGTGCCACTACTGGTGATCGGCGCGTCATATTACTCTTGGCGAATGGGGATCAAGTGCCGGCCAAGTTTTTAATGGTTTTTGGGGCCTCCAGAATCCACGCCCCGCCCGTGGTAGGTACCACGGGTGAATTTTCATTTACAGGACTGCCAACTGGAGTAGTATCGTTATTACAATCCATATTATTACCTCCTTCCTTTGCATTTTATACCTGCTGCCAGGTTCAGTTTGCTGCCGGCCGATGCGGCACAGACGCAGACCAATACGCCGCTCACTGTGAGTCAGACGCGTAGTGGGTTTAGTGGTATTTGAGTACTTAGCACACTTATACTCCTTTTACATGTAGGCTAGCCGCCACCCGTAATAAGTGGGGCTGCCCAGAATTATGCAACAGTTTTGCTTAATCGTGTGGTGGCGCCATCTATGTTTGTGCATGGCGACGAACTTCGCTATTTTAGATTATCCCCAGTGCTGCAAAAATACTACAATTTGCATGCACTTGATCTGGTAGCGTTGCGTGTTGAACAGCTGTTTTGCAAGTCAGATTGAATGACAATGCGGAAAAAATTTTAACAATTTCCACTCAAGAGCGCATTCCTACCTAGACCGTTATTCTGCCCAGAATCTTCGACTTGCCTGTGGACTTGCTTATTGATGGCCGCGACTGGGAAACACTGCCGTAGTCAGGTCAGTAGACTCCGTCTCTCGCTGTAGTGTACTTCTCAATTTTTTTTCTTCTATGGGGTGGCCGCTATGTAAAGGCTAGCAGCAGCACCCAGAAATACAACCACTGATTAGCACGATGTAACTCAAACTGTGTGTGTATGTGTATGTAACAAAACTTTACACAACGGCCTGATAATTGCCACAGCGTTTTAGCATATAAACTTCCACTCTAGCCGTTACAATAGCCGCATTATTAACCACAGCAATATATTAGCCAAATGGCTGATTAGAACCCGACCAGGACGATGCCTAATCAGACGTCGACCACATAATTTAATAAGTCGGATGTCTAGAAAGAGGCAAATTAAATTTTTCCTTTTGTAATTATTATTTTTATAAAGCTACACCTTAATGGTTCGTCGTCGCGCTCAATTGGACAGAAGAATTTGTGATAAAGGTCACAAAGAGGTCTTTGAGGACCTCGAATTCCTTATTAAAATAATAATAACAAGTAAGAAGTCTGTAGTCGAGTGTACCCGACTACGAGAGCCCCTTTGCCTACATATACAGCCATACACACATACTCATATATACACACAGTTCTGCACGTACTTGGCCATTGCGCGCGCCTTTTAGCCCCCCACGCTCTACAGCGCGGTACTTATTGTTGTATAACTTCCGTGTTTTTCGTTCAATTTTAACGAAACTCACAACGTAGATGAAGAATGGTCTACTTAATATGTGTGCGAAAAAGAAATCTTATCGGCTAAAAATTGTACCTTATAATCGTTTTTTTTCGATTTGCGGGGGTCAGGGGAGGAAATTTAAAAATCAAAAACAAACTCGTATAGCGTACGAACATAAAAAATCTACGTTCCAAATTTTGTTGCTGTAGCTCTTATTTTGCGCGCGCTACTATACCCCCCCGGGGCCCATAACGCCACTTTTGTTGATGTATAACTTCCGAGATTTTTGACCAATCTTACCCAGATTCACAACATCGATCAAGAATGGTCTAATTATGATGTGTGCCAAAAATAAATTTGATCGGTTGAAAATTGTGCTTAATAATCGTTTTTTTTCGATTTGCGGGGGTCAGGGGAGGAAATTGAAAAATCCAAAAAAAACTTGTATAGCGTACGAACATAACGAATCTAGATGCCAAATTTCGTTGCTGTAGCTCTTATTTTGCGCGCGCTATTATACCCCCCCCGGGGCCCATAACGCCACTTTTGATGCTCTATAACTTCCGAGATTTTTGATCAATCTTACCCAGATTTAGAACATGGATCAAGAATGGTCTAATTATGATGTGTGCCAAAAATAAATTTGATCGGTTGAAAATTGTGCTTAATAATCGTTTTTTTCGATTTGCGGGGGTCAGGGGAGGAAATTCAAAAATCAAAAACAAACTCGTATAGCGTACGAACATAACGAATCTACGTTCCAAATTTCGTTGCTCTAGCTCTTATTTTGCGCGCGCTACTATACCCCCCCGGGGCCCAAAACGTCACTTTTGATGATCTATAACTTCCGAGATTTTTGATCAATCTTACCCAGATTTACAACATTGATCAAGAATGGTCTAATTATGATATGTGCCAAAAATAAATTTGATCGGTTGAAAATTGTGCTTAATAATCGTTTTTTTCGTTTTGCGGTGGTCAGGGGAGGAAATTGAAAAATCAAAAACAAACTCGTATAACCTACGAACATAACGAATCTAGATTTCAAGTTTGGTTGCTCTAGCTCTTATAGTCTCTGAGAAACAGGCGTTCATACAGACGGACAGACAGACAGACGGACAGGGCTAGATGAACTCGTCTTGTCGTCCTGATTCAGAATATATATACTTTATGGGGTCTCCGATGATTATTTCTATGTGTTACATACTTTTGGATTTTGCACATTTCCAATAGCTCCGCTTTGCTCTTTTTTTACAAAAAGGCAAACGGGCTAAAAAAAAAGAGCTATATGTGCCACAGCAAAATATTCGTCCAGAAAAATTTTGCAGGACGATAGGCGACTGACCTTCTATGCATTTTCTATAATACAGATTATGGTATAAAATACGCTGACTGGAGAGATAAAGAAGAAATCGACTGTCAAGTCATACCTAAAACTCCAAAAATTTTAGCCCCTTTGCCTTTAAAAAAAAGGAGTTAATGGAAATCTGCAAAATGGAAAAGTATGCAACAGGTAGAAATAATCATCGGAAACCCCATAAAGTATATAAATTTTTGATCAGGACGACTAACTGAGTCGATCAAGTCCTGTCCGTCTGTGTGTCTGTCCTTCCGACAGTCCGTCTGTGTTTTTCCGTCCGACCGTCCGTCTGTAAGAATGACGGTACCTCAGATACTACTAACAGCTAGAGCAACCAAATTTTAAACCTAGATTCGTTATTTTCGTACGCTATACGAGTTTGTTTTAGATTTTTGATTTTCCTCGCCTGACCAGCGCAGTTCGAAAACTACGATTATATAATAAACAAGCAATCTTTTCGGCACACATAATATTCGTTGTGAATTTTTTGTTGTAAATTTCGTTAGGATTGAATAAAAAACATGGAAGTTATTCAAATGTAAGTATCACGCTATAGAGAAAGGGGTGGCTAAAAGGCGCGCGCAACTGCTTAAAGTCAATGAAGAACTCTGTGTATGTATTTGTATTTATGTGTTTGTGACTGTATGTAGGGAAAGGGGCTCACGTAATCAGGTAAAATCGACTACAGATTTCTTACTTGTTAGCCCCTTTGCAAGAAGCAAAGCGGAGCTAATGGATTTGTGCAAAATCCAAAAGTACGTAACACATAGAAATAATCATCGGAGACTCCATAAAGTATATATATTCTTGATCGGGACGACAAGACGAGGCCATCTAGCCATGTCCGTCTGTCCGTCCGTCCGTCTGTATGAACGTCTGTTTCTCAGAAACTATAAGAGCTAGAGCAACCAAATTTTAAACCTAGATCAAAAATCTCGGAAGTTGAACACCATCAAAAGTGGCGTTATGGGCCCCGGGGGGTATAGTAGTGCGCGCAAAATAAGAGGTAGAGCAAAGAAATTTGGAACTTAGATTTGTTATGGTCGTACGCTATACGAGTTTGTTTTAGATTTTCGAATTTCCTCCTCTGACCCCCGCAAAAATCGATTATAAGGTACAATTTTTAAGCGATCAAATTTTTTGCACACATATTAAGTAGACCATTCCTCATCTACGTAGTGAATTTCGTTAAAATTGAGCAATAAACACGGAAGTTATACAACATTAAGTACCGCGCTATAGGGCGTGGGGGCTAAAAGATGCGCGCAATGGCTAAGTACATGCAGATCTGTGTGTCTGTATGAGTATGTGTGTGTATGGCTGTATATGTAGGCAAAGAGGCTCTCGTAGTCGGGAACACTTGACTACAGACTTCTTACTTGTTGTTTTTTTTTGGAAGCGTGGAAGCGTTACGTTAGAGAGAACCGCGATTTGCGACAAAGTGTGGCATGGAGGAGGGAGTCTAAAATCGTAAAATATTGTGTTACGTAATATGTGCACGGCACCTTAGAAAAAATTCATAAAATGCAATATTTTTTTTTTGGACGATAGGTTTATGATTAAAGAAAATGCCTCCATTGAGTAGTGCCATCTATATCACTAAACTTTTCGACAGTCACCTATATGAAACAATAAATAGTCTTACAATTTTTAATAAGATATTACAAGTATATATATCTGGTCATCATAACATGCACTTTTTAAATATTTATTTGAAAACTGTTGTCCAGGCTGGTATTACATAACCAGGCCAATATGATTAAGCTTTGAATTTGTAATATAAATGCATACGAACAAAAAATCCATATTTTATTTGACTCACGCTTTAAATACCTGTTCTGTCGTAGGTTTAAATCAATAGAACAGCTGGGTATTACTTATTCAAGATATATCGATCAAAGCTATGAAACCTTCACTCGTCAGATGCTTCCCCCTGTATCTCAAACTTGCACTTAACTTTCATTTACAATGTCGCATTATTCGTAGTGTAACACCGACTATTAAATACGTGGTTTTTTTTGGAATGTAAAACAATACATTTTCAAGGTTGTGTAAGGGATATGTCTGAAAACAGTGTCGATTTATATTAAAGGACGAAAAGAAATTCGAAACTGCACCAACAAAGTTAATTTATTTGCTATTAGCTGGTATAAGCCTATATGTTAGTTAGGGAATTCAAAAAATCAATTTTTAGAAAAGATTATATAAAAGTTTGGGTATACACCCAAATATATAGTAATATTACGTATACAGTTCCGACAATATCTCGCATTTGACATTGAGAGTGCTTGATGTGGTATTGGAAAGACTGGTTTATAATTTGCTCTTTTTTTTTTTAAAGGTGAAAAAACCTGTTTACAATCATCGTTACTAACTTGTTACTGGGTTGGCCTTTGACCACATAATTCCAAACAGAAAAGTTTAATCTTAAGACATGGCATTGTATTTAATTCAGCAACAAATTTACCCGTCAGCTGTTGTTGATATGTCAATAGCTGTTATCTACAAGGTAGTTTCATTTTTATCCCCTTTGCCAAAAAAAATAACAAAGCGGAGCTAATGAAAATGTGCAAAATCCAAATGTATGTAACACAGAAAAAATCATCGGAGACGAGTCGATCTAGCCATTTCCGTCTGTCCGTCCGTATGCCAGTTTCTCAGAGACTGTAAGAGCTAGAGCACCCAAATTTGTAATCTAGATTCGTTGTTTTCGTACGCTAGACAAGTTTGCAATTAAAACAAGTAAGAAGTCTGTAGTCGAGTGTACCCGACTACGAGAGCCCCTTTGCCTACATATACAGCCATACACACATATTCATACATACACACAGTTCTGCACGTACTTGGCCATTGCGCGCGCCTTTTAGCCCACCACGCTCTATAGCGCGGTACTTATTGTTGTATAACTTCCGTGTTTTTCGTTCAATTTTAACGAAACTCACAAAGTAGATGAAGAATGGTCTACTTAATATGTGTGCGAAAAAGAAATTTGATCGGTTGAAAATTGTGATTAATAATCGTTTTTTTCGATTTGCGGGGGTCAGGGGAGGAAATTCAAAAATCAAAAACAAACTCGAATAGCGTACGAATATATTAATCTAGATGCCAAATTTCGTTGCTGTAGCTCTTATTTTGCGCGCGCTACTATACCCCCCCGGGGGCCAAAACGCCACTTTTGATGATCTATAACTTCCGAGATTTTTGACCAATCTTACCCAGATTCACAACATCGATCAAGAATGGTCTAGTTATGATGTGTGCCAAAAATAAATTTGATCGGTTGAAAATTGTGCTTAATAATCGTTTTTTTCGATTTGCGGGGGTCAGGGGAGGAAATTGAAAAATTAAAAACAAACTTGTACAGCGTACGAACATAACGAATCTAGATTTCAAGTTTGGTTGCTCTAGCTCTTATAGTCTCCGAGAAACAGGCGTTCATACGGACGGACGGACGGACGGACGGACGGACGGACGGACGGACGGACGGACGGACGACGACGGCGGACGGACGGACAGACAGACGGACAGGGCTAGATGAACTCGTCTTGTCGTCCTGATTCAGAATATATATACTTTATGGGGTCTCCGATGATTATTTCTATGTGTTACATACTTTTGGATTTTGCATATTTCCAATAGCTCCGCTTTGCTCTTTTTTTACAAAAAAGGCAAAGTGGCTAAAAAAAATAAAACGATTATTAAGCACAATTTTTAATCGATTGAATTTCTTTTTGGCACACATCATAATTAGACCTTCTTGATATATGTTGTAAATGTGGGTAGGATTGATCAAAAAACTCGGAAGTTATACATCATTAAAAGTGATGTTATGTAGCCCAGGGGGTTAAGTAGTGCGCGCAAAATAAGAGCTAGGTCAACGCAGTTGGGAATCTAGATTCGTTATGTTCGTACGCTAAACAAGTTTTTTTTATAGATTTTTGAATTTTCTCACCTGACCCGCAATACGAAAAAACGATTATTAAGCACAATTTTCAACCGATCGAATTTCTTTTTAGCACATTTGACCATTCTTGATTTCCATTGTGAATTCATATACTTTATATCTTTATTTAATATTTATTTTTTTTTTAAAGACAGACTACCAGATTACTTTTCATTTTTCAAAGGTACAGGTGGTTTAAAATACCATTAATACACATACACATGCAATCGCACTAATACGGACATCCTGTAACCTTTTAGCAACCCTTGCTGCAGAATAGGATAGTATATGTTGAATAACTTATGGGCTTCATAAAGACTCTGGTAGGTGCAAACATTTTTGAGCAAATTTAACCTTAAGTTTATTTTGTAAATGAATTGTTCATAAACACTTTGCAGCGCGAAAGGGCTAATAAAAGGTATACTTAGTCTAGAACTGTGTGTATGTGTTTAAGTACATACAGCTACCCACAAATGTCTTCGTACAGCAAAAAGTTTGGTCTTTATGGCCAAAAATGAGTAGCATTTAAGCTGAAATTCGAAAATATTTAAATGCAATCTTGTTAAATAGATATTTTTGTAATAATATAACGAAAAAAAATTCAATTTTATTGATTCAATTTTAAATTATAGCCTTAGAACTAAAAAAAAGTCATGATTTTCGCTCCACTTAAGTCTTCGTACAATCATACATTTTGCCTATTCTATTTTAGTTCCAAATTCATGGGAACGCTCAAATTCCGAGAAAAAGTAACGGTAACATGTGTCAAATGCGAACAAATGAAACACGTTGGATGTAATTTTTGGAAGGTTCATCCCGAAACTATACGCAGAGATGAGATACGTACTATGTGAAGGTTTTGCACACCAAGCAGTGTATTTGGGTTGTGCTAATTGTTGATATTTTTCTGCTCTTTTCCTTATTTCTTCGAAACTGATTTTATCTATTATGTTATTTATTTCTTCAAATATTGTCTTACTGGTGCATTTTTAATTTAAATAATTTATTTGTAACGTTTACAGAGCCTACCTCCTCTTTACTACCGCTTAACTTTTCATTCATAGCAACTTCTTTTTCTAATAACTTCTTTATAATAGTTTTGTCTTCTAACTCCTTTTCATAACAATTTACATCACATAACGATTTATCCATAATAGTATCATCCTCTATCTTCTATTCATAACAATTTTCATCACATAACGTCGTTGTTGTTGTTGTACTCGGAATCCGTTCCGTCTCTGCTAAGTTGTTGTTTTTGCATAAGCGTGCCGTTAATTGCGCATACTTTTTGTAGCAAAATCTTATTTGGCTCTACTTCGGCCTGCAGTCATCGTAGTTTTTCCGAGAACTCGTGCTGTTGCTGGTTTTGTGTATCTGCCTGGCGCCACAGATGTGCGCTTTGAATTTCGTCATGAATTTTACTTTGCACCTCGCTGATCTGAGGCTACGTTGTAGGGCTTTCAATAGTGCCTGCTAGTGGTGGCTTATCATCTAGATTCAGGATGCTTCTAAACTGTGAGGGAAATTCGTTCAAGCGGACAATCAACTCCGCTTTCATTCCCAATGAGGGTAATTTCAGCACTATTAGCCATTTTTTAAGTTGCGCGCCTAAGAAATTGTTATAATTTGTTGTAATGTATACTGTTTTATTAAGGTAGTACACGGTTTGTTCAAATTGTAACTTTACAGTTTATTCTAATTTTAAAGCACGCCCGTTTCTCTTGCCGTTTATACAACGACTGATTCTTATTACTTATCTTAAATCTTATGAGAGCTTAAAAACTACCCCAGCTAGCTGCAAGTTAACCGATCGAAAGATAGTCGGCTTGCGTACAAAGTTGAGATCACTCACCGAGAGAGGCGTTTGTATGATTGTGTATTTGTGATGTATTCGTCTCTTTGTGTATGTCTCTGTCCTGCTACAAAAGGGAGCTAAATTGTTTTGAATATTACGTTAAAATATTTCTTCTTTTTTACGCCTTTGTCATAAATATTCTTAATCAGGACGACAAGACAAGTCAATCTAGTCCTGTCTGTTCGTCTGTCCATCCTTCCGTATGAACGTCTGTGTTTCACAGACTATAAGATCTATAGCAACCAAATTTTAAACTTAGATTCGCTATCTTCGTACGTTATACGGGATTGTTTTAGATTTTTGATTCTCCTACCCTGACCCCTGCAATTCGAAAAAAATGATTATTAAGCACAATTTTCAACCTATCGAATTCCGTTTTTGCTCACATCCTAATTAGACCATTCTTGAAATATGTTGTAAAACTGGGTAAGATTGATCAAAAAACTTGGAAGTTATACATCATTAAAAGTAGTGTTATGGTGTCCGGGGGGCTAAGTGGTGTGCGCAAAATAAGAGATAGAGCAACCAAATTTGAAATCTAGATTCTCTATATTCGTACGCTTTACAAGTTTGTTTTAGATTTTCGAATTTCCTCCCCTGACCCCGCAATTTATAAGGCATAATTTTCAACTATTCAAATTTATTTTTGATACATATATTATTTAAAGCATTATTGATCTACGTTGTGAATTTCGTTAAGATTGAAAAATAAACACGGAAGTTACAGAACATTAAGTATCGCGCAATAGAGCGCGGGGGCTAAAGGGCTTAAAGTACATGCAGAACTGTGTGTATGTGTGAGTATGTGTGTGTATGGCTGTGTATATTGGTAAAGGGGTTCTCGTAGTCGGGTACACTCGACTATAGACTTCTTTTTTGTTTTTTTTTTATATTTTAACTGGAATTAGACTAAATATTTTTTCGCAATTTTTATTTTTTTGATTGATGATTTTATTTGCAATGTAGTCTAAAATTTTGTGTTATGTTAGAACCGCGGGGAAACCCCTTTTCAATATTTTTTGTCATTGACTACACTATTACGTATTTGTTTGTTACTTTGCAAACACTTGTTTAAGTGTAGGGTGACCATGGTATAAAAAAGATAAGTATCAAAATATGGACAAAATGCAAAGAATTTTATTTGGGCAAGTAAACCTTTTTCAAATTAAAATAGTAAATAACTGAAATTTATTTCTAAAAATCGCGTTGTAAGAGTAGTATTGTAAGAAAAAGTCCGCAATTCGCGTTGGAGCGAAAATGCGTTATACAAAACCCTGTTTTGGGAGGTTTACCTGTACTCAAAAAAAACACGAAAGTTATTCGACATTAAGAATCGTGTTATTGCGTTGTGAGGAAGAACAGGCCAAAAATTGCGTGCAACAGTTATCAGTGAATATTGAATTATATTTTTAGCCCCTACTCTTCTTTCCTCCACCTTCTTTCTACTGATTAGTAGTGTGTTCTGGGCCGTTAATACCAGACCCGCTTCATCCAGCTAGGTGGTAGTGGAGTTCCACTTTCGTGGGCTTTGCTATGATCATATTACCATTGTACATGTTGTTCCAAAAAATGGGACAAAGTTCCGATCTTTTCCGATTCCCAGCTGTCACTATTTACGATTTAGGACCGTTATCCGTATCATACCAGAGTACACTGTCCCTCAAATAGTTGCTAGCTGCCGCCGCTATATAGTCCGGTATACCCATCCTAAACCTTGCGTGCAGTATGCATGGCCATTTTGCCGTATCAAGCGCATTTTTTACGTCCAGAGTCACGAGAGCGCAGTACTCATTGGTGCCTGCATTTCTGGGTTCTTTAGTCGCTTTGAAACAATCGGATCTAAGGGCCCTGATGACCTCGCTCCACCTGTAGACCTGCCCTCAGTTTGTTTTTCGATTGTCTCAGTGTAGATACATCGCATACGTCCTCTAGCATAGAGAAAAGCTCGGTAGCCATTGTCTCGGCGTTTCCTCTAAGGATTGCTAGCTCACTTGTTGTAATGCCCAGCATAACATAAAGTTTATCAGGGATTGATCACTTAGCATTACATCGTTATTCACAGCCCAATGCTTATCGTTATTAAAAGTTGGATTCCAACCATTATTAATAAGGACCAGGTCAAGTTAGCACATTTCATTTAGCAGTGCTCGCCCTTTCCTAGTGGTAGCTGTTCCAATCGATTGTCCATACATTGAAGACCCCAGCAACGAGTACTGGCGATTTGCCACTGAGGTCGTTGACAAGCAGCAAAGCAGCTGTATATATGCACGGCTTTGATTTTGACGTAGGCAAAACAACGTTAACACAGCACATTGTTGCATTCAAAACTTTGTCTTGGTAACAGCATGATATGCGTTATGTTTCCCACTAAGTTTTGTGATAAGAGGCTTTTGCGCACATTATATGGCATTAATTACAGAACAAAAAACCCTGTCGCATGGTTACGATCATCATGATCAGGTAAGATTAGACATTTTGGCGACAAGGCACAACCCTTGGCCATGTGCCCCGTTCGGCGCACCTCAGTTCGACCAGTTTTCCACCTTGCACGACCTTAAGGCATGTTTAGCACCTAATGGGTCTTTTGTCTTCTGCAAGTCAACAGCTAGACTATTCTACTGTGATATTTCCACTGTCATTTCATTACCGAAAGCGACAGCAATACTAACATTGTACCGTCCAAATCCTTCATACGCTTTGTAAGTCCTCTTTGTGGATCGTGATGTCCTAGAACTGGAACTAGGCAAGCAGACACAAGAAGGGTTCATCTGCCCGATACACTGCAGCATCATACGTTTCGCGCCTGTATTCACTTCCCCTTGACTTACTAGCTATCTATATATACCTGATATGAAAGAGGTTACGCAACCGGTTAACTTAACAGCAAGAGCTCTCCCTTCCCGATCTCGCTCATGCTGGGATCAACCTTGAATTTACGGAGCATATCCGCGAAAAAGCATCCCTGCACTTGGAAACAATGATTGCCTAAGCGTTTTAAAACTTGTCTAAGGGGTCGTGCACATATTACGTTTGGAGAGGGGGACGGGGCTCGCGTTTTGTGACGAAGTGTGACATATGGGAAGGGGGGTTGCATTTTTGTTTATGACTTTTAATATTTGAATGCACAAAAATTTTGTCCTTTACTTCTGCAGGTGGCCTTAAACTTCTTCCTCAAAATGATGAATATGATCTGTTTCCGTATGATTATTATTCCCATTTTTGAGAAGTGTACTTCAACTAAAACGT
The DNA here is from genome assembly GCA_037044455.1 of Zygothrica quintamaculata. Taxonomy (NCBI): domain Eukaryota; kingdom Metazoa; phylum Arthropoda; class Insecta; order Diptera; family Drosophilidae; genus Zygothrica; species Zygothrica quintamaculata. The sequence continues at coordinate 210,450 of JBAMBS010001393.1, forward strand.
TGACTGAATAGATAAAGAAGAAATCAACAAATTCATACCTTAATTTCCAAAAAAAAAATATTGAAATCGTTACGTTACGTTCAAGAGGGGGAGGAGGGTTGGCGATTTGTGACAAAGTGTGACATAGGGGGAGGGAGGGGTCTAAAATCGTCAAAAATTGCGTTACGTAATATGTGCACGACCCCTAAGTGTATTTTTTAAGCCACAATAATATAAAAAAAAATAGTGTACTTGTAGGAAAGTGCTGCTGTAGCTTTCTTCTGAGGTAGCGGTATCTTTTTAATGGGCTGCATTCTTTCGCCTAAGATTGTTATCCATATCTGTCGCGACTTCGTTGGTGTTTTTGTGCTATTATTGGGAACCGTCTTTCTTTGCGATCCCTCAATCGCCAGCGTTCTAGCACTAAGAGAAGCTAGTCCAGGTTTCGCGCCATTAGTTTTATTTGTGATGTGGGGCTGTGTCTCTAAGGCCATAAGCAGGACGTTAATCCGTTCTCGCATTCTTTCGAGCAGGCTCCATAGGTGCTCGTTTAGTACCTATGTGAACAAGTCCAGTAGGTGAGGTGGCGAAGAAAAAGAATGATGCGGAGCTCACTCAGTGAGTCGGTACGTTAATCATATCGACATACTTCTGCTTCAGTTCATATCTTTACTTATTTCTTATTGAGGAGGCTAAATTCCCAATCTCTCAAAAACTGCAGCATTGGCTTTCCAACTCCCTGCACCGTCTCCTCCTTTTTAGCCTTTGCCTTTTTGTAAAAAAGAAGCAAAGCGGAGCTATTGGAAATGTGCAAAATCCAAAAGTATGTAACACATAGAAATAATCATCGGAGACCCCATAAAGTATATATATTCTGAATCAGGACGACAAGACGAGTTCATCTAGCCCTGTCCGTCTATCCGTCTGTTTGGTTAATACCCGTGCATTTCTTTCCTATTGCCAGGGGAACACAGATTATTGCGTCGTTTAGATAGAATGTGGTAGACGCTAGTCAGACTGACACCCGATTCGCGTAAAGACACATTCTGGATTTTTTTGTCGCCTCCTCATCTTGGCCAGTCTCCCGTCGGATGCGGAGGAGCCTGTAACCAGGGATGCCATATGGAAGCGATGAGCTGCTTAAATTTTGCTTCCTATGAATCGCGGGGTATGTTAGGTTAATGCCAATCAGACTCAATCTCAATCCGTCCCCCACATTTTTAGCCCCTTTGCCTTTTTGTAAAAAAGAAGCAAAGCGGAGCTATTGGAAATGTGCAAAATCCAAAAGTATGTAACACATAGAAATAATCATCGGAGACCCCATAAAGTATATATAATCTGAATCAGGACGACAAGACGAGTTCATCTAGCCCTGTCCGTTTGTCCGTCTGTATGAACGCCTGTTTCTCAGAGACTATAAGAGCTAGAGCAACCAAACTTGAAATCTAGATTCGTTATGTTCATAGGTTATACGAGTTTGTTTTTGATTTTTGAATTTCCTCCCCTGACCCCCGCAAATCGAAAAAAACGATTTTATAGATCATCAAATGTGGCGTTATGGGCCCCGGGGGTATAATAGTGCGCGCAAAATAAGAGCTAGAGCAATGAAATTTGGAACGTAAATTTGTTATGTTCGTACGCTATACGACGTTTTAGATTTTCGAATTTCCTCCCCTGACACCCGCAATTTGTTTTTTCGCACACATATAAGGTAGACCATTCTTCATCTACGTTGTGAGTTTCGTTAGAATTGAATAATAAACACGGAAGTTATACAACATTAAGTACCGCGCTATAGAACGTGGTGGGCTAAAAGGTGCGCGCAGTGGCTAAGTACGTGCAGAACTGTGTGTATGTATGTATGTGTGTGTATTGGCTGTATATATAGGAAAAGGGACTCTCGTAGTCGGGTACACTCGACTACAGATTTCTTACTTGTTTTATTTTATTTTATTTTAATAAAGTGCATTCAAAAAAAATTCCTTTGTTAAATACAATTAAAATATTTTATCAAATATATAATCGTTCTATTAAGTTACAAAAAAATTAAAAAAAAAATCTTGCAGCCACGTGCCCATATGGATGACATATACACAGTTGTATAAGCCTTTTAGTAAAGAATGTGTTTTTACAAATGAAAAAACTAAGTCTTTAAACTTGATACGCAAGTTAATAGATTTTTAAGTTTGGAAAAAAATTTTATAAATATGTATTTCTAAAACTATGAAAAATATGAAAAGTATTATGTATTATTAATAGTTGGCCTACCCCCACGGGGGTACAGCCTGATGCACAAGCTCCTTCCACGCGTTTCTATCCTGTACGCGCGTCATCCAGTTGGCGATACCAAGCGTCGCCAGGGCTTCCGTTACTTGGTCACGCCATCGTATTCCGAGGTCTTCCTCTTCTACATTGTCCACCAACTACGGCATCAAACACCCTACACCCTATGAAAAATATTAATTGGTTAAAACATAATTAACAAAACTTTTTACACTGTCAAGAAAGTGTTTTCCAAAAAAAACTAATAAAGAATTAAAAGATAACATTTTTTTAACCTAAAAAAAACTCAAACAAATCTTCAAATATAGTATGACCGCCCTGAACATAAGCTACATATTGAAAGTCTTTTTCATCAATTTATTAAGATTATATTAAGGCTGTATTCATAAGGGATCTTGTACTACTCTTCTTTGAGGGCTTTGTGTTTTTTTGGCGACTTTTTTTTCTTCAAACGGACCCACACATGCTTAATTGGACTAAGGCCCGGGCTTTGGGGTAGTGTGTCCATCACTTTTCCGCAATTATATAGCAGCAATCCGCTCTTTGTGCTTTATCTATTATCCTGATAAATGCCTAATATTTCTCGACTTTTTGATAAATGGAATTTTAAATTTTTTTTTTTTTATTAAAATTTATCTAAGAAACCGAGGTCGAACTTAAACCCAATTGGGCGCGCTGGCTAACCACTAAGGTGAAGCTTATACATATATTATATTATATATTCTACAATGAATTAAATTTGCCTCTTCTAGGCATCTGGCTAGTTAGGTTATGTGGTGGACGTCTGTTTAAGCGTCGTTCTGGGCGAGTTCTAGTCATCCTTTTGGCTAACCTATTGCTGTGGTTAATAACGCGGCTATTGTAACGACTAGAGTGGAAGTTTATTTGCTGTAACGCTGAGGCAATTTTCAGATCACTGTGCAAAGTTTTGTTTCTGACATACTGACATACCACTCGCATCCAGTGATAAGCCTGAATTTCTAGTTTTGAGCTATTTGGACTTGCTTAATTTGGCTATCGCACGCAAGCCCTAGATTTGACAGTCATATCCAAATTGGTGGAATTATTTGCCTATAGATTGTTACTTTGTTGCGGAGAGATAACTTGCTTTACGGACCCAGTAGCCAATAGTATTTTCAAACAGCGGCCCTTAAATCTCGTTATCGGCATTCTGATATGGGCTGCAAAACAGAGCCTCCTGTCTAGAATAAATCCTAGATACCTTGCTTGATTTGCTTGCTCGACAGGCACTTCATCTAGCATTATTGCTGACGATGTGTTTCTTGTGAGTGTGAAACAAACGTTCGTACATTTGCCGTTATTAATGGCAATATCCCAATGTCTTGCCAATTCTTTAAGCGATAAATTATCATATATTTTCCGCATGAGTGGACAGTTTGCCCGATGTATATGTTATTGCTACGGTCACATGCTCTGTTTGCTTCTAGTCGGCTTTCGTGTTCTGCCCGTATTATAACAATATAATTAGTTCTCGGTGATATATAAAAGTGCACACGAAAGTATTATGAACTCCAACGGTAACTAGCTCTGTAAATTCTATCTCAAACACGAGAGCTATAACAATAACTACTGCAACAGTAACAATTGTTCGCCCGATTGCACCGTCAGCTACAACTAAGTCCGCAACGCTCTCTGCATCGTCAACAAAAAAGGTTTTACCATACAAACTGGCATAGATCGCTACATACAAATGAAGCATTAATTAAGTCCGAAAAATTTAGTACAAGGGAACCAACCCAAAATAAATTGCTAAAACTCAAGTCATAGAACAATTGACAGTAACAGATTTGCTATTTTTTCAGAAAATCCAGACATTTCTGCGTCTAACATCCATCTCACTAAAAACCCAAAGTCGCCACCAATTTTTACCAGAAAGAAGACCTATAATGCTCTTGTCAACAAAACAGTTGACCTGATTAGAAAGATAACTTCCACGTTATTACTCTAGCTAAAGGAAACATCTAAGAGACTAAAGTCCAAATCAAAACGGAAGATAACTTCAGAACGCTAACCAAGTTCCTCACTGATAATAACCGAAACTTCTACACTTACCAGCTTAAAAGCAGCAAAGGCATACAAGTGGTTCTCAAAGGCATTTAACCAGCTGTAAGCCCTACTGATATTACAGAACCGCTGAAGGTACAGGGATTCAATGCAAAGTCAATATTGTAAACATAAAAAAAGAACCACAACCAATGTTCTAAGTCGAACTCAAACCGGAGACACACGCACTAAAGAAGAACGAAGTGAATCCAATATAAAATTCCAGCTGTGCCGCACCCCCCCCCCCCTCCTCCCTCCCTCCACCAATCTAATAGAAACGTAAAATTTGCAGATGCAATTACACGATCGAAATTAAATGAAAAAAAATAACTTAAATCATGTTTGGAAATGGATCTGCACCAAACATGAAAGAATTCATGACATTTATGCGCACGACCTTGCAAGACATTACCGCAATAGAAATCTTATGAAGTTTGTATGCTAAGAAAGTTTGTATTCTAGTGTATTCAACTACGAGAGCCCCTTTGCTCACATACACAGCCATACATATACATACACACATATACTCACACATACACACACACATACTCACACATACACACAGTTCTGCACGTACTTTAAGCCATTGAGCGCGCCCTTTAACCCCCGCGCTCCTCGGTACTTAATGTTCTGTAATTTCCTTGTTTATTTTTCAATCTTAACGAAATTCACAACGTAGATCAATAATGGTGTATATAGTCTCTAAAAAAACAGGGTTTACACGGAAGGACAGACGGAAAGATTGACGGACGGTCAGACGGACAGACGGACAGACGGACAGGGCTACATCGACTCGTCTTGTCGTCCTGATTAAGAATATATATACTTTATGGGGTCTTCGATGGACTTTGCACATTTCCATTAGCTTCGCTTTGCTCTTATTTATGGCAAAGCGGCTAAAAACAATGCTTTCAAAGGTCAGTCGCAACCTTTTAGAGTCATACCTCTATAATAGAACATTCTATGTGCGATGTAACTTGGCGAAGTTTGAAGACCATTTCACAAAAGCTGGAGATCCTTAAGAGAGTGTTTCATCCTACACTATATTTACTGTACACAGCAGAGACTCCTACAAGCAGCAAATTGTTACTATCCACATTTTCCGATGTTACCCTGCGATCATAAGTTGCTCCAAATGCCCTTCACGAGCAAAAGAACAACTGACCTCCTACCTGGCTGATATCGAGAGTTGACTGTCTGACTGGCGCATAAAAGTTAACGAACAGAACGTTACGTTCACCCTTAACAGACAATACGGTCCTTCATCCTCACTTAACGGTATCGCAATACCGAAATCAGCTGAGGTTACTTACCTCGGAGTACACCTCGACAGACGGCTTACCTGGCGCAGGCACATAGAGAAAAAACGAAGATCAGTAAATCTGAGGGCTAACAGCCTCCACTGGCTCATCAGGTCATACTCTCCCCTTACCCTCGACTACAGGGTGCTACTTTACAATACAGTTCTAAAGCCAATAGAGACCTACGGCTCAACTGCACAAGCGCCGTGCCCAGAATGGTCTCTGTATTATGTGTGCCAAAAATAATTTCATCTGACAGACGAACAGGGCTAGATCGACTCGTCTTGTTGTCCTGATTAAGAATATTTATACTTTATTGGGTCTCCGACGATTATCTCTACCTGTTACATACTTTTGGATTTTGCACATTTCCGCTTTGCAAAAGGCTAAAAACAATATAAAGCACAATTTTCAACCGATCCAATTCCATTAGAGCATTTTTGATCTACGTTGTGAATTTCGTTAAGATTGAATGAAAAATACCGAAACTATAGACTATAAAGTAAAGCGCTATAGAGCACGGTGGCTAAAACGCGCGTAATGGCTTAAAGTGCGTGAAGAAGTATATGTATGTCTGTGTCCGTAGGCTCTCGTAGTGGGGTACAATCGACTACAGATTTTTAACTTGTTTCCAATAATAAAAGCAGAAACGCCCTTTGCCTTTAAAAAAAGACTAAAAAGGAGGTAATGGAAATGTAAAAAATCGAAAAGTATGTAACAGATACAAATAATCATCTGAGACCCCATAAAGTATATATAAAGCCATGTCAGTCCATCCGTCAGTCCATCCGTCAGTCCGTCCGTCTGTATGAACGCCTTCTAAAAGGCGCGCTCGACAGCTCAAAGTGCGTGTACAACTGTATGTATATTTGTCTGTTTCCATAAGGTTTTTGCCTTTTTTAATTGCAAAGGGGCTAATAACACGAAAGTATTCCATTTATTATATAGTGCAGCTTGTATTAAACTTGCGCACATCACTCTACAGTGTTTAGGATTGTGTTTATGTATTGTATGTGTATCTATGTAGGTAAAGGGGCTTTCGTACTCGGGTATACTCGACAATTGCTTTAGTGTAACTTGGACGTTGAAAACGTAATAAATTTATATGAAATTTCATTTAGACAGGACCAAGGGGTTTTCTTAGTTGGGTACACCTATCTAAAGCTGTCTTACTTAGTGTAGTTACACTAGCTGTTGCTTTATTTATAAATTCGTTATTCCAAGTCAAAGAAAATTTAAGTAAAAGCATTTGCTTTTAGTTATTAGTTTAGTGTTCATACACTTGATGCCGACTGTGTTGGACTTTTCCAATAATTAACCTAACTTACTGTCATTGGTGCTGTTATTGCTATGGAGGTAATTACATTGAACTGCACGTTTTGGACTTCGGTAACATTTTGGTGATTGACCAAGAACAACAGCAATAATAATTGACTATAGGATTGAAGACTTGTCTGCGCTATTAATTTATAATTTACAAGCTAAGTTGAGCAAATTGAATAGCTCCACAATTGTCTCCATATGTGAATATGGATATATTGACTGTGCCATTACCCTTTTATTTTATCAATTCCTCAACTGTCTCTTTTGTAGCTTTGACATTTCGTGTAACGAGCTAATTATATAGCAAAGTGGTGTTTTTATAACAACGCACTCGACGCTTGAAAGTAATTGGTAAAAAGGGTATAGGGATAATGTTACTGTAAAGGTTTTTTTTTTTAGCGATCTGAAGTCTCCATATATGCTATCGAGAGGCATTTACATAATTTTACATAATTGATTTATATTAAGTAAAGTCTTATGGATGATTTAATTATGGATAAAATGTTTTACAAATTTATAGGAAAACCAACTCACATTTAATCGAAATTCTCATCAGTGACCTTTACTTGAAACATTTTTATAACAATTTTCTCGTACCTGTTGTCTGCTGAACTCGATCCTTTGTCTTCCTGCTGACTCAGCGGTTACCTTGCTACTGACCTATCTATGCTTAGGGACCAGTAATCGCCAAGTCACAAACATGAACAAATCTATCTGTGTGAATGAATCAAGATTTGTACTTTTTTCTGAATTTTATTTCACATCCTATTTTTAATTCTGTATTTCTATTTCAGTCTCACAACTTCAAAACTACAGTTGCATTGTTGGAAACCTGTTGTTCTATGTATTATAGAAACAGTTATTGTTATGGGCGTGCCTTCCCTTGTTAGTCCCTTTCCCTTGAAACAAGTAAAAAGTCTGTAGTCGAGTGTACCCGAGAGCCCCTTTGCCTACATACACAACCATATACACACATACTCACACACACACACAGTTCTGCACGTACTTAAATCCTTTTAACGCCGAGATTCATAAGATATATAAAAAATGCTTTAAATAATATGTGTGCCAAAATGAAATTTGGATAGTTGAAAATTGTGCCTTATAATCGATTTTTTCGAATTGCGGTGATCAGGGGAGGAAATTAAAAAATCTAAAATAAACTCGTATAGCGTACGAAAATAACGAATCTGGTTTAAAATTTGGTTGCTCTAGCTCTTATAGTCTCTGACAAATAGGCGTTCATACGAACGGACGTGCGGAAAGACAGGGCTAAATCGACTCGTCTTGTCGTCCTGATTAAGAATATATATACTTTATGGGGTCTGCGATGATTATTTCTATGTGTTACATACTTTTGGATTTTGCACATTTCCATTAGCTCCGCTTTGCTCTTTTTTATGGCAAAGGGGCTAAAAACAAATGGGAACTAATTGATTTATGCAAAATCGAAAAGTATGTAACAGGTAGAAATAATCTTCAGAGACCCTACAAAGAATATATATTGTTATTCAGGACGACAAGACAATTTGATTTAGCCCTGTCCGTCCAACCGTCCGTCTATCTGTGTGAACTCGTGTTTCTGACAGACTATAAGAGCTAGAGCAACAAAATTAGGAATCTAGATTCGTTCTTTTCGTACGCTATACGATTTTTTTTCGCAGTCGTCATTTTTTGTTTTTGCACATTTTCCTTTAAAAAAAAGGCTAAGACGGAGCTAATGGAAATGTGCAAAATCGAAAAGTATTTAATAGTTAGAAATAATCATCTGAGACCTTATAAAGTAAGTATTTATATTCTTGAGACTATAACTGAATAGAACAACCAAATTTGGACTTCGATTCGTTATGAAAACTCGGAATTCTGTCTAATTTTAATTATAACTATAATAACTAATAATATGCATTTCTGTATCACTGCTTTGATTCTAGAGAAACTGAACGCTATAAAAAAATTAAGTGGCAAGATTTGCGTGTCGGAGACATTGTACATTTGTCAAACAATGAAATAGTACCCGCAGATATTCTTTTGCTCCGTACTAGCGACGACCATGGAGTTTGCTACATTGATACATGCGACTTGGACGGCGAAACAAATCTTAAACGTCGTGAGGTAAGTGAATTATAATCTGACTGTAAATCGTTTTCGATTTTGACAGGGATTTCAAGTCTGGATGTGAGTTACTGTTCAGCTGGAATGTATAGAACAATGTTTAAAAAAATGGAGTCGAAGTAACAGAAGTCGCCATATTTTTAGGCCTTTGTCTATTAAATAAAAGAGAGCTAATGGATTTGTGCAAAATTTAAGTGTATATAACAGGCGGACATAATTATCTGAGACCCTATACAGAAGATATATTCTTCCGTGCGTCTGTTCATCTGTATGAACGGGTATTTCTCAGAGAATACATAAACGAGAGAAACTAAATTTGAAATGTAGAATATTTATTTTCGTACGCTATACGAGCTTATGTATAATTTTACGTACGTAAAACACGATTAATAAGCACAATTTTCAACCAATCAAATTTCTTTGTGGCACACATAATAAATAATCCATTTGTTGAGATTGGATAATAAACACAAAAGTTATGCAACATAAACAATCCGATTATGCATTGTAAAGAGCCGCAAAGGCACGCGGAACATGTAATAGTGCGAATAGAACTGTATATATATGTGTGTATGTCTGTGTAGGTGGGCAAAAAGGGATCTCGTAGTTGATTACACCTGACAAAAGCTTTTTTACTTCTTTTTATTTAATATGGGGACGCATTAAAAGCCTGCGTATGGGACATCCATCTACTAAACATAACTCTATTCTCTGTTTCCCGCTAGACACGATTTCATGAGGTGGAAAATTACCTGATAGTCTTGTATAAAACTAGTCACGAGTCTAAAATTTGAGTTGCGCTGGCTTTCAACACGATGCAGTAATTTAATGGTTACTGCATAACTCTGACTAATAGCTCTAAATAATAGCATAATGTCTAGATAGTCAGTTACTATAAAGAGTCTCCCAATTATTAGGTTAACTTCTTCGTGTTCGGCAATACATCCCGAAAGGACAAGTTCTGCGTTTGTTTGGAATCCCATCTTGGCTGCAGATTTCTTATCTTCTATCACAATAGATCACATCAGGACCAATAATCCATAATCATGTTAATAGGTAATGTTCGCTGAGACCATATGGCTGCCCTACTAACTATAATGTTCGTAGGTTTGTTTGATTTTTGAATTTCCTCCCCTGACCACCGTAATACGAAAACAATGATTATTAAGCATAATTTTCAACCGATGCTTTGCACACATAAAAAATACACCATTGACCTACGTTGTGAATCTCGTTAAGATTTTAACAATAAACACGGAAGTTATACCACATTAAGTTATGCGAAATAGAGCGCGGGGAACTAAATGGCTCGCGCAATGGCTATACTTCCCAGGTGGGCTCTACCTACAGCACCGGTTTGCGAGCGAGTTGTTAGCAGCTGCAGTGGAGTCATACCTGCTACCACTAGCGCAGCATCCTCGGACACAGTTCGATATCAGCAGGCGACCCTAAGCGCACATCGTCTGTATATTGCTCTGCAGTTCCGCACTTCCATAGTTTTAGCCCAGTGGTCCAGCATCACATCCGGGTACTTAATTGTTGGTTTTGATGAGATCGTTATTGAGCCCACTGGTATGGTTGCCGTTTCCACCTTCTTGCGGCTCCTAACCAGCAGTGCTTCGCTTTGTGGTCTGCCAGACTAAGGCCGTTCTCACTTATCCACTGAATGATCCTGTCAATCGCTGTGGCATATTTTTTGGTGGCGTTGTTAAGTATCTTAGCGACAGTCACCAAAGCGATATCATCGGCAAAGCCGGTCAGCTGGCACCTTTCCGGTAAACTAAGCCGCAATACGCCATCATAAAGTTCCATAGTAGGGGCCCTAATACTGATCCTTCTGGTTCTCCTACAGTGAAGATGTGTTGGTGCTGTCCTATACTTGATGTGAACGTTAATATCCTGTTGTCCAGGTAACTTCTGATGGTTCGCATTAAGTAATGTGATATTCCGCGAGCGTCCAGTGCTTCCAATATTTTGCCCCAGTTGGCCGAGTTAAACGCATTTTTCACGTCTAGCGTGCATATCAGGCAGTATTTTTTGTCTCCGCCTGCCCAACGCTGCTTGCCATAAACGTTACTTCCGCGATTGCTTGTAAAGTGTTTCTGCACTTTCGGAATCCAAACTCGTGGTCGGATAGCCTTTAGTTGCCTGTCAGCTCCCTTTCCAAATGGTTGCACAGAATTCTCCAGAACTTTCCCAGTGGTGTCTAGCATGCATAGCGGGCGGTATGATGAGCTCCTGCCCTGGCTTTGGTATGCATATCAGTTTCTGTACCTTCCACATGTTTGGTACCATACCTTCAAATAGGCACCGATTGAAAGTGTCTACGAACAGGTCTGGACGTGCGGAAATAATCGGTTAGAGCGCGCGGTTTGGTACGTTATCCAGTACAGATGCTTTGTCATTTTTAGCCCCTTTGCCTTTTTTTGTAAAAAAAAGAGCAAAGCGGAGCTATTGGAAAGTTGCAAAATCCAAAAGTATGTAACACATAGAAATAATCATCGGAGACCCCATAAAGTATATATATTCTGAATCAGGACGACAAGACGAGTTCACCTAGCCCTGCCCGTCTGTCTGTCCGTCCGTCCGTCCGTCCGTCCGTCCGTCCGTATGAACGCCTGTTTCTCAGAGACTATAAGAGCTAGAGCAACCAAATTTTAAACCCAGATTTATGATTTTCGTACGCTGTACAAGTTTGTTTTTGATTTTTAAATTTCCTCCCCTGACCCCCGCAAATCGAAAAAAAACGATTATTAAGCACAATTTTCAACCGATCAAATTTATTTCTTGATCGATGTTGTGAATATGGGTAAGATTGATCAAAAATCTCGGAAGTTATAGATCAGCAAAAGTGGCGTTTTGGGCCCCGGGAGGTATAGTAGTGCGCGTAATTAAAGAGCTAGAGCAACGAAGTTTGGAACGTAGATTTGTTATGTTCGTACCCTATACGAGTTTGTTTTAGATTTTCGAATTTCCTCCCCTGACCCCCGCAATTTGAAAAAATCGATTTTAAGATACAATTGTTAACCGATCAAATTTAATTTTGGTACACATCATAATTCGACCATTCTCGATCCATGTTGTGAATCTGGTTAAGAGTGATCAAAAATCTCGGAAGTTATACATCATCAATAGTGGTATTATGGGCCCCGGGGGGGTATAGTAGTGCGCGCAAAATAAGAGCTAGAGCAACGAAATTTGGAACGTAGATTTGTTATGTTCGTACGCTAAACGAGTTTGTTTTACATTTTTAAATTTCCTTCCGTGACCCCCGCAATTAGAAAAAATCGATTTTCAGATACAATTTTTAACCGATCAAATTTTTTGCACACATATTAAGTAGACCATTTTTAATCTACGTTGTGAATTTCGTTAAAATTGAACAATAAACTCGGAAGTTATACAACATTAAGTACCGCGCTATAGACCGTGGGGGGCTAAAAGGTGCGCGCAATGGCTAAGTACGTGCAGAACTGTGTGTATGTATGAGTATGTGTGTTTATGGCTGTATATGTAGGCAAAGGGGCTCTCGTAGTCGGGTACATTCGACTACAGACTTCTTACTTGTTTAACCTGCCTGCTATTTCTAGCACATCGGCAGCTGTGATCGGGTCTATGTTCTCCGATTGGTTGTAGACGAATGTGTATGCTGCATTGTTGGCTGTGTGGCTGGGAAATAGTGTTTGCACTATGTTTTGCAGCATATTTGGGCATTTTGGAGTTGGCTGTTTGGCAAGTTTGCCCATCACTAATTTCTATGCCAATCCGAATGGCTGTGCGTTGGTTACGTTGCAGAAGTCTCTAAAGCATTTTGCGTTGGTGCTTTTCATTAGTTCCATGAGCATTTTCCTCTTCGTTTTGTACGTATGTGTGTATATATCGAAGCTGGAACTTCCTCTTGCCCTTTGGCTACGTCTCTGCGTCTTTGCAAGTTTCGGCTTTGGAGTTTCGGCTATGGATTGGTTCCCCCAAGGAACTGGTTACCTCGTGTTCTTTCCACTGCACGATCGCCTCATCGCCATAACACATGCAACTTTCACCAATGCTGCTAGTTGATCTGCACTGTCATTGAAGTCCCCGCTGACTCTACCATTGGCAGTACAGTACTTGTAGCCTGTATGCCTACTATTGCAGTTTCACTGCCTGCTATTTGTGGTCTCCATGAAAATGGCGAAATTGTCGCTTTGCGTATATACGTCAAATACGTATATCATATCTACCACTTTTGCTGCTGTCTTGGACTCCAGCATAATAGAGGCAATTTGTGTGCCTCCAGACACTCTCGTCATTTTGGGTACTGCCTCTATTTTGATGGTTTGCAGATAATGCGTCCATCACCTCCTGATGTCATGCACCTTTATCAGCAGCTTCTCGTTCTCTTCTTTAACCCAGCCTTGCCATTTAATACCTCGTTTATTGTGCTGTGCACTTAGTGCGTAGAAGGATCAGAATTCCTCCGCATGCGGAACAGAAGGTCACCAGATGTAGTCTTCCTGATACCCTGTAAGCTATTATTGGTGTATTGCATCGTTGGGGCCGCCTTGACCAGCTTGAGCATGTCCGGCGTTGTATTGGTTTCGTTTACCTGGTATAGGAATTCATCAGGTATGGTCCCTAGTTCAGCGATGAAACCAGTGCAGGTCTTGGACCTCTTATGCTGCTTTTTTGGCCTAGGCGTTACGCTAGCAGTGTCGTGATTCCTGTCGCCGACGAGGAAGCCGGCGGAGACCCTGTCAACCTGGGTGCTTTGGCGAACACTAATGCCTCCATGTTTCCCGCAACGCTTGCCACTTTGTTTGTGCTTGTAGCTTTACGTATTACATCGGCCAAGTGAGCCACCGGCGTAACAGTCCTTGGGAATATAGGAGTTAGGGCCTCCAGAATCCGGGCCCTAGCAGTGGTTGTGGAGTAATGTTGTTGTTTCTCTACATTATTTTTTTTAAGTTGCATTTTACTTACTGCCAGGATTGTACTATATTTTTCTACCCACACCGGGTATGGTAAGAGCTGCCGGCCGATACGACACAGACGCAAACCACTACGCCGCTCAATATGAGTCAGACGCGAAGTGGATTTAAAAAACTTTGTGTATGTGTAAGTATGGCTGAGTACGTAGGCAAAGGGGCTCTCGTAGTCGGGTACAGATTTCTTACTTGTTTATGTGCTATATTTGTGTGTACCATCCACTGAGTACAAACAATTAAAATTATGGTTCCATGTATATAAGCATGTGTGATTACTATACCATACTATATACATAAACGGCATACAACTTCCAATCCTTATTTTAAATATTCCGTGTATAGTTCTTGCTAACGGCGATGATCTCTAATAATCGGCTTTAAATATTTGAAGTTGTGAAAGAAATGCAATTTATTGAAAGTAACTGTTAAAAAAAAAAAAAATGTTTAGCTATTAAAACTTTAAAGAAAAGGGAAAAGAGAGCTAATGGAAATGTGCAAAATCGAAAAGTATGTAATAGGTGAACGTTTTGTTGGTACTAATTCAAAACATCCACTATCAGATTCGTGCATCCTTTCTAAAGTTTGTTTGCTCTAATTTAACATTATAAATTTCTTGATAGGGACCTAAATTGTTTAGAAGATTATGCTCAAATATTTCTGCTTGTTTTTATAACTAAACTGGAATTTGACTGAAAATTTTTTTTAGCAATTTTTTGTACGGTTTAGATTAATGCTTTTATTTGCAATACCGACAAGAAAGTGCTGGGTACAAACATAATTTTTTCGTTGACTACACAGTTACGTATTACGTATTTAAATACTAGTTTAAATGTAGTGTGACCATGGTATAAAAAAGATAAGTATAGTTGGGAAAGTAAAACTTTTTCAAATAAAAATTGTAAATAACTGAAAATTTTTTCATAAAAATCGCGTTGTAAGAAAATTCGCAATTTTCGAACCGCGTTGGAGCGAATTCCCGTTAAACGAAACCGCGTTGTGGGAGTTTTACCTGTATGTATATTCTTGATCAGGATGACAAGCTGAGTCGATCTAACCATGTCCGTCTATCCCTCCGTTGTAATTCCTGTTTCTCAGAGACTGCTCACATAGACAATGTAGAACCGTGTGTATGCCTGCGTATGTGTGTGTATGGCTGTGTCTGTAGGCCAAGGGTCTGTCGTAATTGGGTACACTCCACTACAGATATCTTAGTTGTTTACATTTGATAATTTACTCGCGATGTTTTCAATACGAATATTATTTATTTTATAATGCATATCAATATATCAATATTTTTCTAACTCTTTCATGGAACTACGAAAAATGTAAATTTAAAGATTTTCAAGACTTTGTTTAATAACAAAAGTTATAATAAATGCATTATATATTAACTGATTAGTGTAATATTTTAAAATATATATATTAATATATATGTATTTATTCATATATAAATAATAAGTTTTGTGGATGATCCTTCTGTTAAACTGTGTCCAGAATGATCGTCCTTTCTTTGCAGGGGTTTCCCGTAATGACTATACTAGGAACCTTTTATGTCCCAGTTACTGGCCCTCGGCTCATTAATTCATAATAATAATATTTGGTAACTTACGATTTACAAGCTTTATTATAATCAGACTAAAACTAGCTTAAACTTAAAGGTTAGACCTGAACTAAACTATCCAGCGGGATCCTTTAGCGACGGTGTGCCCAAAAACAGCAAAATCCACTTCAAGCTGGTTTGATCCAACGCTCACTGGGCTACTTAGCGTTTAATGTTACACTCTATAAGCGCGACCTTTGCCTTTTCTATACCGCTATTTGTTAAGATCGCAAGCGTTTATTCACAGTTCGTGCTCTTGAGCGGAAGCGTCCGTGTCTTCGATGGTATCGTCACAGCCGAGCCTGGTGCCGCTATATACTAGTCCGATTCCTGCTGTGTCCTCAAGCAAGGATTTTACATGTGAACCTCCGGTGCCAGGGGCGTCACCACACGCCTAGTTTTGCACGAGAGAAGAGGGATATTTAATTGCCTAGTCTCCTATTACTTTACAAAAAACCTTTTTCCGATTTCAAATATCCTATTTTTTCGGGATGGGTTATTTCTTTCAATGTAGCTTCGCCGGGTATCAGTAATTTTCCTTCTAATTCCCTCTATAAATTCTTCGCGGTGTACCACATCTACAGGCGTTTTTCCTGTAGTTGATTGGATGGTTTGGTTGTACTCAAGCGTTGCTTGCATGACAAGCTTCACCGTATCCTCATATTTTATCTCGAACTTAAGGCACAACGCGATTTCTAGCAACGTGCTGCAGAAACGGTCTACCTGTCTGTCCGATGAACTATGCAATGGGGAGCGTTTAGAATGTGTCTGAATTAAATGCCGCTTTATTTTCACAGGATATTGTTTTGGTCTTGGGGAAAATGGTCACAAGCTTGATAAATGCAATTTAAACACCTCCTATTGTCCGAGATATTATTGGCTACATAATGGTAAATTTCGAAAACTTATCGATGCAAGTCAAAAGGTGTCATATGTCTATATGCAGAATTTCACTCACATACGATGGTATCTGAGCTTTCTGAGCTTCTCTTTTTCATACGAAGCCAAAAAATGTTTTTTCTTTCGGCGACTTCAACTTTTCCTCACATAATTTTCTGAGAATATGACATCGTCCACGTTGACGTAACATCTGCTCTTATTGATCGCCCTTTAAAAAAGCTGCCCGCCTTATTTAACCCGAATGGCAGTCGGCAAAACTCAAACTTTCCCCCATTAACAGAAAAAGGTGCAAGGTTTTTCTGATAGTTACCACACCAGAGAGCTCGTGGAGCTTTCGCCGACAGACAAGTATTTAGTTCGATTTCCGTATTCATCTTTTTTTATTTACTACCCAGGCTATATATGAAGTCGAAGTCGGAAATGCCTTCATCATATTTGTAAACATTTTCTTAAATTCAGTCTTAACAGATAAAGGTACCACAATATAATCGACATGGTTGAAATTGACATTGTCACAGTCCTGAGACTGTATCCTTCATTACACGTTCCCATAACTAATCACATCGGCCTTAAAGTCTAATATAGCTTCTACTTGTGTTAAAAAAATCTAGGCCTATGATGGCATAAAATTTTTACAACGACTCAAAAATAAAGAAAGAGGATTTTTGATCTAATATTGTAGTAGCACTAATTTATTGGTTTAATGTTTACTGTTTTATTAAGGTAGTACACGGTTTGTTCAAATTGTAACTTCACAGTTTATTCTAATTTTATAGCACGCCCGTTTCTCTTGCCGTTTATACAACGACTGATTCTTATTACTTATCTTAAATCTAATGAGAGCTTTAAAACTACCCCAGCTAACTACAAGTTAACCGATCGAAAGAGAGTTGGCTTGCGTATGAAGTTGACATCGCTCACCGAGAGAGGCGTTTGTATGATTGTGTATTTGTGATGTATTCGTCTCTGTCCTGCTACAATATGTGCATAAAACGCTTCTGATTTATTTTTTTAGCACCATGTATGGAACTTACAGTAAATAGAGAGCCAACCTGAACCTCTCCTTTAAGCTCCTTAACTCCTTTATGTAGTTTTTGGACTGTTCCTGTGTCAATAAAATTTCTTAGTTGGCTCCCATTTAGTTGCGTTTTGACCAATCGCAACCAGAAGTGACCCTGCAAAAATATATTGAATCATCTTCACCACTGCAATTATTATCTTCTATTATAGCAACCATAGCTGAGGAAGCCAGTTTCTGATAGGTCTGAGAGTCTGAACTTCCTGCCCGCTGACTTATATTATTTATCCTTGGATGTAACTGGTGGGTCATGCGCTCAGATGTTTCTGGTTCCTATTATCCTCAGATTCTAAGCAAATTGTAATTGCTGTGATCTATCTAGGTCCTGCCCCCTAATGTAATAAGGATTTCTCTCATAACCTCGATAGGTTCTACCATCTCTTCAATAGCAAAATATGGCTATTTCAGGGCTGTGCCGCAAAACCCAGAGTGAGGTTCTATCTGCGTAAGAGCATTCTAGCCTAGAAATTATGGTAACGAAATTCATTACCGTATTATTAGAAACTAGTATTGCTCATGCCAATCTTTTAATTTTGTTTCTAATTATTATCACAGCTTGGGCATGGGCCTTGCTGTCCTGGTATTGTCTAAAAATTTTGTAATTTCGCCAGGCCACATAATCGAGTCGTTTGCCGTTATACTTAGCAATAGTCTTTACAATATCTAAGTTAATATCACATTTAATATCAGTATTGGCAGTTACCGTTCTGTAAGTTTCTATTTGTGGTGTCTCGTTGGCTGGGCAACTGCTGTCTCATAGTCTCTATTTTTGATTGGATGTCTTCCCTAAGGCGATTTTCTTGCTCTACTAAGGCTCTGCTAACCGTATCGTCTAGAAAACTATGTATATCACGACTGACTTCTAAATAAATAATCACATAAAAGAAACTTAAATAAAATTAAAAAAATAAAAACAACAATTATAGTTCGGTTCTGATTTAGGTTGCAATTGGGTAAACGACGGTAAATTTAGCAATTTAAAAAAATTGTTTGTTCTAAAATTTAAAAACATCAATTTCTTTAATATTTATTTTTAGCTTGGCTTTATTTATTGGGTATTTTCTCAAGATACTAACAATAATTTGGACAAATCTTACATTCTATATTAAGTACCTGTTACGACTGTAAGTAGTATGTAGTGTATGGACCCCTAAATAATCTGTGCTGGGTTGGCAGCTCGTTACGACGAAGGCGGGATCGGAGCTTGGTTTGGTGTCTAACTCTAAATTGGGCTATAACGCCTCTGACGGGTGGAATGTATAGATCCTTGAATATGTGTTCGTTTCGAACGTACCACGGTGCCCCGCTGAGAGTTCTATGAATCTTAGATTGTGCCCTTTGCATTATGTCGGTGTTGCTGTGACTGGCGGTCGGAGTTCGGAGCCGTCAGTCCATATTGGCTTTAGAACTGTATTGTACAGTAGGACCTTGTAATCGAGCTTAAGGGGAGAGTATGACCTGATAAGCCAGTGTAAGCTGTTGGCCCTTAATTTTAATCATATTCTTTTTTCTCTACGTGCCTCCGCCAGGTAAGCCGTTTATTCAGGTGTACTCTGAAGTAAGAAACCTCAGCTGATTTCGGGATCGTGATACCATTAAGTGAGGGTGAAGGGCAGTCTTGTCTGTTAACGGTGAACGTAACGTGCTTGCTTTTCTGCTTGTTAACTTTTATGCGCCAGTCAAACACTAAACTCTCGCAGGTTGGAGCAATTGATGATCGCGGTGTCATCGGCAAATGTGGATAGTAACAAATTATTGCTTGTATGAATGATTGATGTGTAGAGTAAATATAGTATAGGACCAAGTACACTGCCTTCAGGATCTCCAGCTTTTGTGAAGTGGTCTTCAGACATCGCCAAGTTGCATCGCACAGATAATGTTCTATTATAGAGGTACGACTCTAAAAGGTTCTGAGTGCACTTTCGGAGCTAAATTGGTATAATGGTATTTTGCTGTGACTGTCCAAGTATGCTATAATGCATCCCAGTAGGCATTTTTGAAAAAGTTTAGGCACGATAGAACCTTATAGGCTCCCGCATAATGGAACCGTGTGATCCTTTCCGGGCTTATGTATCATAATTATGATAAATGTTTTACATCTGTCTGGAAAGTAACGGAGTTTGGTTATCGCATTAAATAACAAGCAGATGGTGTGAACTGTGCATTGAGGAAGGTTAATGGATGGCGATCTATGGGCTTGCCATTCTCACCTTAAGCGACGTTTTTCATTAAGTAGCTGCTCTATCTGTGCGTTCGACCTTTTTTGCCTAGGCGGTGCGTTTGAGGTCTTGGGAGTTGCATTGCGCGCTGCCGTGACGAAAACTGTCTCTAGATGGTGGATGACATGGTCCACGACGTCTGTACTGTGGAGCCTTGGATTAAGCACGATGTGTGAACTAAGGTATTTTTAGCCCCTTTGCCTTTTGTAAAAAAGAAGCAAAGCGGAGCTATTGGAAATGTGCAAAATCCAAAAGTATGTAACACATAGAAATAATTATCGGAGACCCCATAAAGTATATGTATTATTGATCAGGACGACTAGCTGAATCGATCTAGACTAGCTGAATCGATCTAGCCCTGCCCGTCTGTCTGTCCGTCTCTCCGTCCGTGCGTCCGTCCGTCGGTCCGTCCGTCTGTCCGTCCGTCCGTCCGTCTGTCCGTCCGTCCGTCCGTCCGTCCGTCCGTCCGTCCGTCCGTGCGTATGAACGCCTGTTTCTGAGAGACTATGAGAGCTACAGCAACCAAATTTTAAACCTAGATTTATCATTTTCGTACGCTGTACAAGTTTGTTTTTGATTTTTCAGTTTTTTCCTCTGACCCCCGCAATTTGAAAAGACGAATATTAGGCACAATTTTCAAGCGATTGAATTTTTTATTTAATTAATTTTTTTGGCACACATCATAATTAGGCGATTCTTTATCTATTTTGAAAATCTGGGTGGGATTGATCAAAAAACTCGGTAGTTATACATCATTAAAAGTGGTGTTATAGGGCCCGGGGGGGTCTAGTAGTGCGCGCAAAAAAAGAGCTAGAGCAACGAAATTAAGAACGTAGATTTATTATGTTTGTACGATATATGAGTATGTTTTAGATTTTCAAATTTCCTCCCCTGACCCCCGCAATTCAAAAAAATCGATTATAGGACACAATTTTCAACTGATGAAAATTCTTTTTTGCACACGTACTAATAAGACCATTCCTGATCTACATTGTAAATTTCGTTAAGATTAAACAATAAACTCGGAAGTTATACAACATTAGGCACCGCGCTATAGAGCTCGGGCGGCTTAAAGGAGCAATGGCTAAGTACGTGCAGAACTGTGTGTATATGTGTGTATAGCTGTATATGTAGGAAATGGGGCTAGTACACTCGACTACAGGCTTCTTACTTGTTTTCTTTGTTTACAATGTTGATTTCCGATTTTGCATTAAAGCCGTATACCTTCAGCGGTTCTGTAATATCAGTAGGGCTTACATCTGGTTCAATGCCTTTGAGAACCACTTGTATGCCTTTGCTGCTTTTAAGCTGGTAAGTGTAGAAGTTTCGGTTATTATCAGTGAGGAACTTGGTTAGCGTTCTGAAGTTATCTTCCGTTTTGATTTGGACTTTAGTCTCTTAGATGTTTCCTTTAGCTAGAGTAATAACGTGGAAGCTATCTTTCTAATCAGGTCAACTGTTTTGTTGACAAGAGCATTATAGGTCTTCTTTCTGGTAAAAATTGGTGGCGACTTTGGGTTTTTAGTGAGATTGTTGTTAAAAGTAGGTATGTCTGCATTTTCCGCGAGAAAGGCAAATATGTCAGTTGTTCTATGACTTGAATTTTTGCAATTTAATTTGGATTAGTTCCCTTTTACTTAATTTTGCGGACTTAATTAACGCTTAATTTGTATGTAGCGATGTATGCCAGTCTGTATGGTAGAACCTTTCTTTGTTGACGATGCAGAGAGCGTTGCTGACTTAGTTGTAGCTGACGATGCAATCGGGCGATCAATTGTTACTGTTGCAGTAGTTATTGTTATAGCGCTCGTATTTTAGAGAGAAGTTACAGTGCTAGTTACCGTTGGAGTGCATAATACTTTCGTATGCACTGTTGTGTCTTGGGGTTAGGCAAGGGAAAAATGCGCTGTTCGCTAACTAGCGTGTTGTTAGTTGATGGGATCGACGGTGAGCAAGACCGCGCTCTGTCGATTGTTGTTGACACGTTTAAGGAGCTTGAGGTTAGCGACCTCAGCTGGATGGCACTAAGTTCATTTAGATGGCACTAATTTTTGTTTTGCACGTGTTGAGTGGACACATTAGAAAAGCATAGTTGTTACGCTGCATATAGAAACGGCGCGCGTCTCGCTTTAACACGAGGCCCAAACGTCCTTTTTAACTCATTGTTATGCGTACTGTCAACGTTATTATCGCTTCAACACACAAAAAATAAGTGTTTCGGTTTTTTTATTTTTTATTTAATTTATAATTTAATATTTCCGTAATATTAGAATTAGGGTAACTAAAAAATTAAAAAAATTGTTGCTCGCCGACGACTCGATTTTATTTCTATAGAATAATTAAACCATTCCTTATCTACTTTGCGAATTTCGTTAAGATGTAAAAACACTGAAGTTATTCATTATTAATTATCGCGTAATGGAGCGCTGAAGCTAAAACGTTGCGCGCATCAGCATATAGTGTTTTTAGTCCCTTTGCCTTAAAAAAGAGCAAAAGGAAATTAATTAATTTGTGCATCATCGAAAAGTATGTAACAGGTAGAAATAATCATCGGAGACCCCCATAAAGTATATATGTTCTTAATTAGGACGACAAGACGAGTCAATCTATCCCTGTCTGTCTCTCTGTCCGATTGAATTTCTTTTTGGTACACATTGTAACGAGACCATTTTTGATCCATGTTGTGAATCTAGGTAAAATTGATCTAAAAACTCGGAAGTTATACATCATTAAAAGTAGTGTTATGGAGCCCTGGGGGCTTCCAAATTTGGAATCTACATTTGTTATGTTCAACCGATCAAATTTCTTTTTTGCACACGTCATAATTAGATAGATAATTAGTCACCGGTACTGACTATTAACTTATTGGTTCAGTTGGAAGTCCAATTCCTTGTGATCACACTCAATCCATTGTGCAACATCAGGGATGAATGATGCGGGTAGGCAGGTCTACTTAGGCTGGGCATAAATTTATCTAACGCCGTAGCCGTCATCGTTGCCTTTCTGCTAGCATATTTTAGGTATTTCAGAGATTCCGAATGCATTTACATCCAAAGGGAAGACGCCCTCGGACAAGCATTGTTGAAAAATGGTCCTAAAGATATCCAGTTTGGCCAACGCTATTGATTTGATGATCCTCCCAGGAATCCTATAAAGCCCCGGATCCTTAATCGATTTGATTGCGTCGCAGGTCGAATATAACATTTTGGAAAGCTCAGACACCATTGCTTCGGCTTACCCAGAATAACTGGCAAGGCCTTCTGTTACATAGCTTAGCAGGGCACGGTCCAGTTTTCTAAGGTCTCAGGTCCTCCTATTAACTTTTAACGCATTTGCGGTATCTGATTTTCGGGCTAGGTTTGCAGCATTTTATTGCAGCCTTGCCTGTTACGTCCATTATCAGCTCTGGGTTGCCTGACCGCAAGAGGTAAAGCTCACTGACATATACCTTATGCTCGACTGAAGCTTGATCAAATAAGCTTTGCGCAGCTGAGCAATGGTTGAGGTTGAGCAAGATTAAATTAATTTGACCCAGCATGGTGACGTAAACTTACTGCCCTCCGTTTAGCTTTTTTAAAGGCTGGACACGAATATCCGCCAGTCGGAAACACCCGACTACAGCTTTATTTCTGTTTTTTTTTTTTTACAATTATTTTACAAATTATTCTTATTAAATAAACCACTTACAGTTTTAGTGCTTGACTCCTGAGACTACAGACGCTTAGTTTTCATCTCTGTTGTGCGACAATTAATAAGTTTTCTGGATGATCCGCCTGTTACTTCATAACTTATATGTATATCGTGGTATACGTGGCATGTAATTTTTGGAAGGTTCATCCCGAACCCGTACGCAGAACTGTAACACGTCCTGGGTGTAAGTTTTGCACACCTCGCCGTAAACAGCTTGTTAATTTAGCAAACAGGATAAAGCGTTTGAAGTTCGCTTATCAATACCAAAACGCACCACCCGAGTTCTTTGAAAAGTGATTTTTTTCGACTTATATATTTGAAACTGGCGGCAGGCTGAAAGTGTGGCAAAAGCCTGGTAAAGCATACAACCACCAATACACGATTAAAACTATAAAATACGGTAGCGGTGGCATAAAGGTATGGGGTTGTATGGCAGCCAGTGGCGTTGACAACCTGAAATAATCGACGGGTTGATGGACTAACGCAAGTATATCGCGATATTAAAAAGAAATTTAAAATAATACTCGAATGTATATGGTGTAAAATACTCGACACCAACGGAAACACCGCCACAGAGTCCAGATCAAAACCCAATTAAGCACGATTGCGAGAAAGTGAAAGAAATGATAAGAACTCACCATATTCTTTCCAATCCCAGCTTAAGGCTGATCTTCTGGAAGAATGGTCCAAAATAACTACGGAATACACAAGGAAGCTGGTGAAATCGATGCTAACACATCTTAGACTCGTAACTCAAAGAAAAGGCTATCCCATAATGTATTAAAATTAATTATTTAATTAAATAGGACCATTTTAATAAGTTAATCCTGAACTGTACGAAGACTTAAGTGGTGCCAAATTGATAACTTTTTTTAGTTTTAAGGATTTTTTTTTAAAATGAATCAATAAAATTTAATTTTTTTTTTGTATTATTAAAAAATATGTCTATTTAACAAGATCGCATTTAAATACTTGCTGTCAAAGACATTAGTGGCCAGCTGTATATATATATCAAAATATATATTCAAAATGTAGATTTATGGTGGTCTAATTATTATGTTCAAAAAATAAATTCGAACGGTTGAAAATTGTGCTCAATAATCAGTTTTTAGCCCCTTTGCCTTTTTAGCCCCTTTGCCTTTTTGTAAAAAAAGAGCAAAGCGGAGCTATTGGAAATGTGCAAAATCCAAAAGTATGTAACACATAGAAATAATCATCGGAGACCCCATAAAGTATATATATTCTGAATCAGGACGACAAGACGAGTTCATCTAGCCCTGTCCGTCTGTCTGTCTGTCCGTCTGTCCGTCTGACCGTCTGTCCGTCTGTATGAACGCCTGTTTCTCAGAGACTATAAGAGCTAGAGCAACCAAACTTGAAATCTAGATTCGTTATGTTCGTAGGTTATACGAGTTTGTTTTTGATTTTTGAATTTCCTCCCCTGACCCCCGCAAATCGAAAAAAACGATTATTAAGCATAATTTTCAACCGATCAAATTTATTTTTGGTACACATCATAATTAGACCATTCTTGATCGATCTTGTAAGTCTGGGTAAGATTGATCAAAAATCTCGGAAGTTATAGATCATCAAAATTGGCGTTATGGGCCCCGGGGGGGTAATGTAGTGCGCGCAAAATAAGAGCTAGAGCAACGAAATTTGGAACGTAGATTTGTTATGTTTGTACGCTATACAACTTTGTTTTTGAATTTTAAATTTCCTCCCCTGACCCCCGCAAATCGAAAAAAACGATTATAAGATACAATTTTTAACCGATAAGATTTATTTTTCACACACATATTAAGTAGACCATTCTTCATCTACTTTGTGAGTTTCGTCAAAATTGAACTAAAAACACGGAAGTTATACAACAATAAGTACCGCGCTATAGAGCGTGGGGGGCTAAAAGGCGCGCGCAATGGCCAAGTACGTGCAGAACTGTGTGTATGTATGAGTATGTGTGTGTATGGCTGTATATGTAGGCAAAGGGGCTCTCGTAGTCGGGTACACTCGACTACAGAATTCTTACTTGTTGTAAATTGGAAATGTGGAAAATGTGGAATATCGAAAAGTATGTAACAGGAAGAAATAATTATCGAAGACGCCATAAAGTATATAGAATCTGAAACAGGACGACAAGACGAGTTGATCTAGCCCTGTCCATCTGTCTGTCTGTCCGTATGACCGTATGTCCGTCTGTCCGTCTGTATAAACGGCTGTTTCTCAGAGACTATAAGATCTAGAGCAACCAAACTTGGAATCTAGATTCCTTATGTTCGTAGGTTATAAGAGTTTGTTTTTGATTTAAATACATTTCCTCTCCTGACCCCCGCAATTCGAAAAAAACGATTATTAAGCACAATTTTCAACCGATCAAATTTATTTTTGGCACACATCATAATTAGACCACTCTTGATCCATGTTGTGAATCTGGGTAAGATTGATCAAAAATCTCGGAAGTTATACATCAGCAAAAGTGGCGTTATGGGCCCCGGGGGGGTATAGTAGCGCGCGCAAAATAAGAGCTACAGCAACGAAATTTGGCATCTAGATTTGTTATGTTCGTACGCTATACGAGTTTGTTTTTGATTTTTGAATTTCCTCCCCTGACCCCCGCAAATCGAAAAAAACGATTATTAAGCACAATTTTCAACCGATCAAAAATCTCGGAAGATATACATCATCAAAAGTGGCGTTAATGGCCCCGGGGGGGTATAGTAGTGCGCGCAAAATAAGAGCTAGAGCAACGAAATTTGGAACGTATATTTGTTATGTTTTTACGCTATACGAGTTTGTTTTAGAATTTTCAATTTCCTTCCCTGACCCCCGCAATTTGAAAAAATCGATATTCAGATACAATTTTTAACCGATCAAATTTCTTTTACGCACACATATTAAGTAGACCATTCTTCATCTAAGTTGTGAATTTCGTTAAAATTGAACAATAAACACGGAAGTTATACAACATTAAGTACCGCGATATAGAGCGTGGGGGGTTAAAAGGTGCGCGCAATGGCTAAGTACGTGCAGAACTGTGTGTATGTATGAGTATGTGTGTGTATGGCTGTATATGTAGGCAAAGGGGCTCTCGTAGTCGGGTACACTCGACTGCAGACTTCTTACTTGTTCTTTATGAGAAACAATAGTTCATACAGAAGGACGGACGAATGGACATACAGACTGACGGACATAGCTACATCGACTCAGCTAGTCGTCCTGATCAAGAATATATATACTTACATACGAGCTGTTGCTTTTTCAAATACCTATCATATTTCGCTCTGCTGCAAACCTTGCAGTGTGTTATCAACTCAGTGATCAGTGTGGAAATTTTTGGTAAATAGTACTATGATCACTACCGTGTCCAGCTGATCGTTCTTATTGATAAAATCGGCTACTAGATTTGTGCAATACTTAAATGTAGTAGCCGGATTAATTTAAAAAATCCTGCGCATAATCCAAAGTGTAAAAGGTGCAATCGATTGCATTCACAAAATTTGGCTTTACCACCTGCTTCAAACTGTTTCATTATCGGTTATGAAATATATCGTACGCCTCACTTTCTCCTTAATAAGAACGAACACGCTGAAAAGGAAACTGCGGTTTTTCCAAAACTATTTGATTTTTAAAGCAATTGAACGACTTATTTGTGGCCTTGAACGTGTAGGCCACTGATAATTTATTATGAATGGTAGCTACATCGGACGCTATCTTAATCGGAAGAACATTTATACTCGGGTGCGAGAGGGCATCTGCCACAAGATTTTCTTTACGGGGGGAGTGTACCGAACTACGAGAACCCTTTGCCTACATATAGTCACATATACTCAAATATACACACATTCGTATGTATATTTGTAGATTCGTTATTTTCGTACGCTATACGAGTTTGTTTTAGGTTTTTGAATTTCCTCCCCTGACCCCCGCAACTAGAAAAAAACGATTATTAGGCACAATCTTCAATCGGTTAAATTTCTTTTTGGCAAACATCATAATTAGACCATTCTTGATCTATGTTGTGAATCTGGGTAAGATTGATCAAAAAAGTCGGAAGTTAAACATCATTAAATGTGGTGCTATGGAGCGTGAGTGGCTAAGTGGTGCGCGCAAAATAAGAGCTAGAGCAACCAAATTTGCAATCTAGAATTATTTGCGTACGAAAAACGAGTTTGGTTTAGATTTTTGAATTTCTTCCCTTGAACCCCGCGATACGAAAAACTCGATTATTAAGCACAATTTTCATTCGATCAAATTTTTTTTTAACACACATAATAAATAAACAATTCTTGATCTACGTTGTGATTTTTGTTAAGAATGAACAGTAAACACGGAAGTTATACAACATTAAGTTTCGTGCTATAGATCGTTGGGGGCTAAAACGCGCGCGTAATGGCTAAGTACGTGCCGAATTGTGTTTATATGTGTATAGCTGACTATGTAGGCAAAGGGGCTCACGTAGTTGGGTACACCCGACTACAGATTTCTTACTTGTTGTAGATAAAAATTGTCTAATGCAAATTAACTTGTACTGTGACACAATAGTCAATACAAACATAAGTCTTTGCAGTAACAACGCAGAGCGTCATGGCTAATTAGTCCCTTTGTAATAGATTTGTAAAAATTGAAAAGTGTGTAACAGGTAGAAATAATCATCTGAGACCCTATAAAGTATATATATTTTTGATCCGGCTGAGTCTATTATTTTGTTTCTCGATGATTATCCTGTTAGTGAGACTCCAGGATGATCATCCTTCGTCAGTAGGGGTGAAGAACCCTTATGTTCCAAATATTGGGTTTCTGGCTCAATAATTTATAATACTAGTTGCTTCAGCCTAACGAGCAGGTGTGAGCGCTTACTTTACTAGAACAAGACTAAATGTAACGTAGCATACCAGTTTACAGTGCGTGTAGAACTGTGTGTATGTGTTTGCGTAGTCGGGTACACCCAACTTCAGGTTTCTTACTTGTGAGCCCCTTTGCCATATCGTATGTCTGTCAGTATCATTGTGATTTTCGATAAAATTGAAGAAAGAACACGGAAATTGTACAACATTAAGTGTCGGGCTATAGAACGCGTGGGGCTAAAAGACGCATGCATTTGCTTAAAGTACGCATAGAACTGTTTGTATATGTATGTATGTGTGTGTATGGTAGTGTATGCAGGCAATGGCAAGCTCTCGTAGTCGGGTACACTCGACTACAGATTTCTTACTTGTTTAAATGCTTGTATGCAACATAATACAATTTTTACTTTTAGGTTGTACCTGGGTTTACGGAAATACAGAATATTTTTGTTCCCAGTAAGTTTTTAAGCCGTGTGGAGGCAGATGCGCCTACAACAAAGTTATATAGATTTCATGGTGCCTTAATAAATCCAACTGGTGAGCGAGTACCTATATCGACTGAGTGCCTTTTGTTGAGAGAAAGTAGACTGAAGGTAAGTAAATAATTCATACCCCAAAGCATGAAATGGCCTTAAAATCACAATATTTGTTTTAGAACACGGACTATGTGGAGGGCATTGTCGTGTATGCTGGGCATGAAACAAAATCCATGCTAAATAATAGTGGTCCACGGTATAAACGTTCCCAGGTGGAACAGCAAATGAACATTGATGTGATATGGTAATTAATAATATCCAGCGGTAGTATTCTGTTTCTATTTCGGTCTAATATAGCTTTTCTATATTCTCAATTTTAGGTGTGTAATAATATTATTGATACTCTGCGTCGTTGGCGCTATTGGCTGCACAATGTGGCTGCGATCGTTTACTAACTTTCCTGTGCCCTATTTACCTTTTGTTGTGGATGCTGCCTATGAGGGTATGCTCACGTTTTGGACTTATATTATAATACTGCAAGTAATGATACCACTCTCACTGTACGTGACTATTGAGCTGTGCAAAATACTGCAGGTGTTTCACATACATAACAACATTGATTTGTATGATGCGGATACCAACAAACAGACAGAATGTCGTGCAATGAACATAACAGAGGAGCTCGGGCAAATACAGCACATTTTTTCGGATAAAACGGGAACATTAACCGAAAACAAAATGGTCTTTCGGCGATGTGTAGTTAATGGTGTCGACTACAATCACCCACCATCAGATCTAGAAAAGCTTTTTACCAGACCGGGAGTACCTGCGCCTCCGCTTTTACCTAATGAAGACCTGTTAGATGATTTAACGCGCCTAACAAGCGTAGGCAGTGGAACGTACTTTACGCCCCACGCACAGCTTATACAGGAATTTCTTCTTGTACTAGCGATATGTAACACGGTTATCGTAAGTAAAGCACCGCATCGTGATCTCATGAACGCCAGCGGTGTCATCGAGCTACAACAGGTAAGCAACAGCCAAACAACGACCCATTCTCCGGCAGCCCTGAGACGTGTGACAACCCGAGAGAAAGTTCTGGAACCCACAATATCTATAAATACCATGACGACAACATCTATGCCGCTGCCGGTGGATCGTTATACACGATTAGCTGAATCACGCTCTGTAACCCCATCACCACCTCCCAACCTCCTGTTTGGTCTTCCAACACAGAGCCACCAACCCACATTGTCGCCAATAAGTAGTTCACCGGTCTCCACGCCCAATTCGGAGTCGCCAGCACCTCCCCTCAAAAGTAAAACAATATCTACCGCTATTTCACCTACGGGCCGAGCCAAGGCTGCGATAAATTCCAAAATATCCAGCATTGCAACATTTTTAAACTCAAAAAAGCAAACCAAGTGCTTTAAAATTAGGTATTTGGTGACTTAATGAGTTCTGCGACCAAATTTAAATTAAATAACGCTCTTGATTTCTTTACAGTCAAACCAAATCGCGAAGTGTCTACGGAACTGACGACGGGCGTCCTTTGTATGAAGCTGAAAGCCCGGATGAACTGGCACTTGTCAATGCTGCGTATAGCTATGACTGTTGCCTGATGAATCGGAGCCCAAATCACATCTTAGTCAGCATGCCAACGGCTAGTGTTAATGTTGAGTACGAGATACTCAAGATACTACCTTTTGATTCCAGTCGCAAGTGCATGTCAATAGTCGTCCGGCAGACCGGTAGCCAAGAGATTGTACTCTACACAAAAGGAGCCGATACCACCATAATGCCGGTTCTGGCACCATGTGCGCACAACAGTCCAGAATGTTAATATTTTTTTATCATATAACTAGAAAGTTCAACACTAATTTTTCCTACATTGTTCTAAGGTTTACTTCGTGAACAAACGCAACAGCAATTAGATCGCTACGCTCGGGAGGGTCTTCGAATTTTAGTTATGGCAAAGCGTATTTTAAATGCAACCGACTACACGGATTGGTGGGCACGTCATCAGGATATTGAAATGTCCCCTGAAAATAGGGAACGACGGCTACGTGACTCATTCGTCAAATTGGAAAGTAATCTTACGCTACTTGGCGCCACTGGCATTGAGGATAGATTGCAAGATGGAGTGCCGCAGACAATAGCTTCTCTTCTCGCGGCGGGAATTTCTGTTTGGGTTCTTACAGGTGACAAACCGGAAACAGCCATCAATGTTGCCTATTCGGCTAAGCTCTTTACTCATCAAATGGAGCTGATTAAGTAAATGTTACAAAAAATTAGTTTCCTCATCGTACGTAATTAATTTAGATTCATTTTTTATTTATTTAGGCTAACTGCTCGCTCTCGAGATGCTGCGGAAACCGCCATTAATTTTTTTCTGGCTGACATAGGGAATGCAAAATCGACAACTTCCGCAGAATTCCGTTTAAGATCTCGTACCAAACCTCGAGCTTTAGTCGTAGATGGCAAGACGTTAACATATATTCTGGATCCAAAGTAAAACATTAGTGATTGTAAAAGTTACGCACATCCTAAATTTTTATATATTTCAGGTCGAAATTGATACTTCATTTCCTTAAATTAGCCAAAGGATGCGCCTCAGTACTATGCTGCCGATCGACCCCACTTCAAAAAGCGTACCTGGTTAAAGTAGTTAAGGAAGAACTAAATCTACGGACACTAGCCATTGGTGATGGCGCTAATGATGTCTCAATGATTCAAATGGCTGATGTGGGAGTAGGTATATCTGGACAGGAAGGCCTACAGGCGGTTATGGCTGCAGATTTTACACTCTCTCGCTTTTGTTTCTTGGAACGGTTACTACTTTCGCATGGCTACTGGTGCTATGATCGTCTGGCGCGCATGATTTTGTATTTTTTTTATAAAAATGCTGTAAGTTAAATTACTTAAATATTACTATGCATTGAGGTTGGTGTCAGTCTTTCCCGTTTCTTTTTTTAATTTTAGGCTTTTGTTTTCTTAATATTTTGGTATCAACTGTACTGCGGATTTTCTGGATCTGTGATGATAGACCAAATGTATCTGATGCTTTATAACTTACTATTCACTTCATTACCTCCTCTAGCAATTGGTGTTTATGATAATCGAGTGCCGGAGGACTTGCTTTTAAAGAACCCATATCTTTACAAGAATGTATGCCACAGTCCTATTATTTTAAAACTGCATTTTACTTTTCTATCCTTTATATGTTTAGGGTCGACTGGGTCTTGTCTACCGACCTCATGATTTCTGGTTAATTCTTTTGGACTCCCTGTATCAATCTCTTGTCATATTTTTTGTTGCACTCTGCGCTTATGCAGACAGTAACGTTGGTATATGGGAGTTCGGTACAACTATAACTGCTAGCTGTCTATTTGCGAATTTAGTGCACTGCGCCATTGAAATTCGTTCCTGGGTAAACATTAGAAGCTTTGCACGTTGACATATTACGAGTTACCAATGATTAATTTTCATCTATCTAGACGGTGTTGCATGTAATATCTATTGTGATCAGCCTGGTTTCTTTTTATCTATTCTCTGTAGTGTACAATTCCATGTGTGTGAATTGCTTTGGACTGCCATCAACGTATTGGGTTATCTTTCAATGTTTCGCCTCTATGGTGCATTGGCTTGTAATATTTCTTTCCACAGTGGTTGCCGTACTGCCTCGGTAAACTCAAGGAGCAAACTTTTTATGTGTTGTATTAATAATTAGATTTGCACACTTTACTTTCCAGCTTAATGTTAAATACAGTACGCACTTCCATATGTCCCGACGATAGCACAAAAGTTATAATAAACAACAAGCGGGAGTGTAGCAGAGGTGAGGATTTGTTAGTTACGTGGTCGCGATCAACTTCAGCCTCATCAATTTATAGGTAAAAGGCACGAAATGTATTTCAAGAACCTTATATTTTATGCGCGCTTTTAATCTAGAAAACAAAATAAATATATTTTTTTTATTTTTGGCTTACAACTATATATATAAAGTACATTTTTTTTCGATTTTGTGCTCTTTTATTTATACATTGTATCTACTTTTTCTTTGCGATATCTTCCTTTGACAAAGTTTCGTCTTACATCAAATTCGTTTCAGAATCGCCGATTATGGGTCTAAGAATCAGATTATAACAACAATAACCTGATTTGGCATTTTATTATATATAAACCTCTACAGTTACATTAAAAATATAACTTAAAATGCAGCCCATGCACGTGTTGGTTTTTTCAACTATTATTAATTTAGTAATATAATTTTCCATTTGTCGCTTTCTAGTTTTTAAAACGTTGTATTTGATGTTTAAAGTATAATGTAAATATATATTTAAATCTATTAACGACTAGTACTTAACTTATTTTGTAAAACTTTAATTTGTCATAATAAATTTTTAACTATTAAGTTACTTGAATTTGTATGCTATAAAAACAGTTATAATTATCTTATAATCCTTATTTATAAATATAAAACATAAGTACGAAAATTAATTATATATATTTATATATATATCTATGCCTATTAAATGTATTAACTTACCACCTTACTTAGCGTAATTAAAACATATATAGCGCAACTATTTTACACAAGATTATATAGATAATTATGAGACCAATGCGTACGAGATATTT